>CM008285.1:18701598-19208842 GCA_002319775.1 Fagopyrum tataricum
TTATTCCGGACTTGGAACACTTTGTAGTTATCCCGTAATCCCGAGATGCCGAGAGCCGGGATTTATTCCCACGAAAATCTCGAGCCGACTCGTCGTTATTCCTCCTTTTCCGCGTTCCGACCCTTCGTTCCGAGTTAAAAATAACAAAGGGTCATTTCAGATCCCTCGGTCCGTGGGGAGGGACAAGAGGTCAGCTGACCCCTTGGTCCCCTCACCCCTTTTCAGCCTTGTGTCCCATCTCTCTCTCTCCTCTCTTCTCTTTCACGTTCTTTTCCTCCATCACTCTCTTCTCTTCTCTTCTCTTCTTCCATGGTTGATTGAGGAGCTGCATGTGTGGACTGCAGTAGGAGAACTCCAGATCTGGTGTGGTAAGTCCCTTTCCTCTCTTCCTTCCTTCCTCTCTTCCTTCCTTCCTCTCCATGGCTGCTCACCCCTTTCTTCTTCCCTCCTTCATCCATGGCCATGGAGGAAGCTTTGAGAGGATTTCATTCAAGTCCTTTGCATGCTAGTGTTCTTAGCTCGATTAGGTAGAGGAGAGGTGCCTAAGACAAGTGTTGGGTGTTTGGAGAAGATCCAGCAAGAGAAGAAGGACTTTGGAGCCAAGGATCCACGATCGAAAACGAAAAAAGACGACGTTCTGCACAGAACCCGCAGGGGCGGCTCAGCACAGCCGCAGGGGCGGCCCAACACAGCCGCAGGGGCGGCCAGCACTGCCTTTGGGGCGGCCAGCACCGCCGCAGGGGCGGCTCCGGGCTCCACGACGCCTAACCGCCGCAGGTGCGGCTGATCACAGCCGCGGGGGCGGCCCAGACCACCGCAAGTGCGGCTCCTGCCACCGCTGGGGCGATGCCTGCTCCACCAGAAGGCCGCAGGGGCGGCATCTGCTCCGTCGGGGCGCCAACTTGACTCCGCGGCTGCGTTTCTTCAACAGTAGGTTCCTCCTCTCCCTTCCCCTTCGTTCATTCCTTAGTATTGTTGTTGAATCATGTTAGTAACATGCCTAGGATGGATCTAGAGTAGCTTGAAATACCATTTAGTGGTGGTGAACCTAGGAGCCCCTAAGGCTCGATGTAATTGTTGGATATGAGCTTGTGAGCATGATGGATCTTCTAGGCTAGCTTGTGCCTCTAGGGTTGAGGACTAATATCTTTGAGGTTATGAACTGTTGCGTGTTACTTTCATGTGTGGAGAGTGTGATGAGCATGATAGACCTAGTAGGCTTTTACTCGTTCTTGGGTTTTGAGTATGATCATATGAGAGTTAGTAGGTTGTTGAGATATCTCATCATGCGTTGAGTGAGATGTGAGTATGAGAGATTCTAGGATGTGGTCCTAGAAGAGAGTCAAATGATCTTGCGTAGATCATTTGTGTGGAAGTCCTAGACGTCTTGAGTTGAGCGGGTTTTGATGGTTATCTTGTTGTGAGCAGGTTGTGTGCATCTTCCAAAGGAAAGCGAGAGCGTTTTGTGATTTAGCGTTGGGACGAGATAAGTATCCGGACTTACTTAACTTGTATTATATGTATTAGCATTGATGTGTGTTTGGTGGTGTGTGTTTATGTTCTTGTATGACAATGAAACCGGTAATTAGGACCACCGACCTTATATATATGTTGGCCCAAGTGTATGATAACGGGTGGTAACATCAGCTGCCTAGCCCTGCTGGAGGTCTAGCAGGTTCTCGGCGACGAGTCCGGCGGGTTAGATGGACGGGTGCATCCGTACCATTCCTTGCCGGTAAGGGACCGAGGCGAGACCATGGTGGTCTCGTGTTACAACCGAAGTTGAATTAGAACGGGATACGACTTAATAATAAAAAGATAATAAACCGGACTTGTGTGATTCATGTTTTGTGTTATGTATGTGTTTGTGCGTTCACCGCTTTTCTAATTCTTCGAATATGAGCTAACGGTTTTAAACCGTGTTGTAGATGACTTGCAGGTTAGGGACCGCCGAGTGAGGTGGAGGAGTGGACAGCCGGGGTCTCCGTACATTATAGGACGGGGATGGTTTTTGGGTCATGTTTCATATCATTGTTCATGGATGTTGTCGTACGTTTAGACTTTCGTATCGGGTTGTATTGTTTTGAGGACTCGGCTGAGTTTCCACCTTGGTTTTGTCACTCTTCGTTTCCGCATGCACTAAAAACGTTTGGGGTGTTACAAAAGTGGTCCGGTAATTAGGACCACCGACCTTTATTTGTGCCTTGTTGGATGGTCCGGTGAAATTGTTGTCAAGCTAAGGGTCGGGACCCATTGCAAAGTCTCGCCCGTAGCATCCTGAGTCCCGCGGATTTGGGGTGTTACAAAAGTGGTACTAGAGCCCTAGGTTGACAACAATGGCACTCGCAATCTTTTTAACGGCCGAATGAGGAATAAAACAGAACCCACATGGGTTCTGACTTTTCGTTTTCAAAATCATATGCATGAGTCGGGTTTGGGTTACAATGTACGGGACCACCACTCCTTCCACAAACCTCGGCGACGTAGATCTCCGAATTAGAAATAGGCATATATAGTTATATATATGACCTTAGGATGTGTATGTACCTAGCTACGTATGTGACCTTAGGATGTTTTGAACTTGTATGTTTTGATGTGCTTGATGACAATGTTTACCTTTATGCCTTTAGAAGTTTTATCATTCCGATATAGTAAGTGTTACCTATGTTTTCATACATAAGTAAATTCCATACGCTATTAGATAGCACGTACGAGAGCTACCGCTTACGTAGGACCCCCCCAGGGGTAGACCCCCTATTAGATAACACGTACGAGAGCTACCGATTACGCTATTAGATAGCATGTACGAGTAGGAAGACTCCAGGCGCGAGAGGTCGGGGACGTATCCCCATTGCGGACCCACCAGTTGTGGATCCGCCAGTAGATAAGGTTCCCGTAGAGGACGTCTCCGAGAGCATCGTTCCCGAGGCTAGGGATAGGACCGTTGGGAGGTCCGGGCGTAGAGTTCTCCATCTGCCAGGACCAGGGGAGCGTCCATTGGAGCTACCGTGTTGAGGACTACGTACGACGAGAACATTGGAGATAACAAACTTGAGTTCTTCAAGAAGACGCGTGGACAACTAAAGATGCGAATCAAGGAGGAGATGGGTGCATTCTAGCAAGGTTAAAGTCGGTGTTCCATCACGAGAAGTGAAGCTTTCCTTAGACGCTTCTAAGCTTTGGAGTCAAGATGAGAACCGTGATCGAACCAGGTGTGAAAAATTTAAGATACCGTAAGTTAAGCTTACGAGGTACCATGAAGTGAAGAGTTAACATTACGAGAGTTATGAGAGGAATATATGGAAAGGTGGGGATTTACGCGGAGTTGACCGGTTTGTGTTATGACGATAAGGCGAAGAAACGCCAAAAAGAAGAAGTATGTAAATGATGATCCTAATAAGATGAGAGCAACACGTGGATGCTAACTAACGTTAGAGATTTTGAGGAGACGCACTTACAAGATATCATGAAGCGCGGTTACGCCTATGAAGGCGAGTCATGTGACTCAAAAACGCCGAGAAGGGTATATTTATCTCGCTGAAGGAAAAGGAAGCGTGGAATGAAGAATGAGCTATCGGAGTTTAAGGTAGAGTACCCCGAGAGGGTAGCCTTCATGAGAATGGTACCATGTAAGCATAGAAGAATGGTAAGTCATTGACATGTGAGAAGGTCAATTTTTAGCTAATTGTGACAACCGAGAACGCGCATTGGTAAGTCTATGGATGAGTGTAGGGGAGAGTAACCAGGTTGTGGAATCATAAAGGAACGGTAACAAGAGCTTAGATTATATCCTAAACTCTTGATTTGAAGTTGTTATGGAGAACACCAATTGCGAAGAGAGAGACAAGTATTTCAACTTGTACATTGATTACAAGGAGCCGAACAAGATTACAATGAAGAACAAGTACCCTCTTTCCGCGTATAGATGATCTACTCGACCGGTTGCAAGGGTCGGTGATCTCTTCTAAAATCGAGTTAAGGCTTGATTGTCGCCAATTGAGAAGTCGGGACTGGGATAGTGCAAACATGGCAATCTAGACAAACCATGGTCACTACGAGTTGTAGTGGTTTTATATGGGCTTACTAATGCCCGACTAAGACATTTTGGTCTACTCTCGAAGAAGAGTGAAGTTGTATGACCAGTTGTCTCGGGATGACAACCCCCAAAGGACGTGAAAGGAGTTACAAGTTTTCTTGGATGTGCAGATCATTACCGGATTAGTGGAGGGATTCTCCAAGTAACCCCATCTATGGCTAACCTACTCCAGATGACAATGAAGTATTGAGTGGGACGAAAATGGACAATGGAGTTGTTGAGAGTTAAAAGGGGATTCATTGGTGCAACTGTTTTGGAAATTGCCTCGAGGTACGATCGGTTTGAAAGTTATAGCATACATGTCCCGATAGTAGAAGCAGTTTGAAGCAAAGTATTTCCTTCATTACTTAGAACTTGCAACAAGAATGGAGGAAACGTAACATCAAAGGTTGGTTGGACAAGAACCAAAGCCAATGGTGTAATTTGGAAGTTCTATCTTCTCTTTTAGAGACAAGCAAAGAAGAAACATAATGGAAGTGTTGCAGTGAGGAAGACCCGAGAAGGAAGTTGAGTCTCCGATACATTGGACCTTTTTGAGATCTTAGCGCCAGTTTGGAAAGTGTTTTACCGGCTGACATGGCCGCCTCCTAGAACGGTCAAGGAGGTGTGCAGTTTCTTGCGCTTGGCGGAATACTACTGCCATTTTGTTGAGGGTTTCTCCGTGATTGCACGACCGCTCACTTCCTTGCTGAGGAAGTCTACCAGGTTCGTTTGGTCTGAGCCTTGTCAGCACAGTTTCGAGGAGCTGAAGAGGAGGTTGACCTCCGCTCCTGTTTTAGCCCAGCCTAAGGGTGTGGAGGTTTTTGTAGTGTATAGTGACGCCTCCAAGCTAGGATTGGGGTGCGTTTTGATGTAGAGGGGTAGGGTTATTGTGTACGCTTTTCGGCAGCCGAAGCCATACGAGGAGAATTACCCTACCCATGATCTTGAGCTAGCGGCAGTGATTCATGCCCTGCAGATCTAGCGACATTACTTGTACGGGGCTACGTGCCTGATCTTCACAGACCATATGAGTCTGAAGTATAAATTCACTCAGCGGGAGTTGAATAACCGCCAGAGGAGATGGTTGGAGTTGATTAAGGACTTTAACTTGGAAATTTTGTACCATCCGGGAAAGGCGAACGTATCGCCGATGCTTTGAGTAGGAGGACACCTCGAGAGGAAGCGATAGCTCGGCTTACGGTTCAGCCTCGGCTGCAGAGGGATTTTGTGGGTTTGGAGTTGGATATCCGGTTCCTGGGTACGGACGGTTGTTTGTCCGAGTTGGAGGTATTACCTGACCTGTCCGGAGAGATCCTGCAGAAGCAGGAGAGATGTCCCATTTTGATGAGGATCCGGGACAGGATGTTCCGAGCAGAGGCACCGCAGTTTATCATGGGAGCAGACTGGCTATTGAGACGTCAAGGACGTATTTGTGTACCGTCGGATCAGGAGCTGAGAGAGCGGATTTTGCATGAGGCCCATTCCACACCTTACTCGGTGCACCCAGGCGCGAGTAAGATGTACCAGGACATTAGGAGATCTTATTGGTGGGGCGGGCTCAAGCCTGATGTAGCTAGATATGTGGCCCGATGCGCGACCTGCCAGCAGGTTAAGATCGAGCACCAGAAACGGAGGAGAACTTCACCCACCGACCATGCCACAGGGGAAATGGGAGGACATATCCACAACTGTTAGATTGTGAGATTACATGGAATACCGAAGACCATCATCTCGGGTAGGGACAGGCGTTTTACCTCAAGGTTTTGGCAGACGTCGATGGGGATGGCACCGTATGAGGCATTGTATTGACGGAGATGTCGTACTCCCTTATGTTGGGATGAACGGAGGAGTTCTAGCGTTGTAGCTCCAGAGCAAGTACAGGACGACGTGGCTAGAGTTGCTTTGATCCGAGAGAGGATGTTGACCGCGCACAGCCGTCAGAGGTCGTATGCGGATAGGAGGCGTAGGCCTCTCGAGTTCAGTGCAGGAGCTCAGGTGTGGTTCGGGCATCACCGACGCGGGGCGTCAGGCAATTCGGCATTAGGGGGAAGTTAAGCCCCGATATGTCAGTCCATTCGAGATCTTGGAGAGATTCGGTGAGGTGGCATACCGGTTAGCATTACCACCTCGGTTAGAGGGTATACATCCGATATGTCACGTCCCTCAACTGAGAGAGTACATACCCGACCCGAGGCACATCATCAGCCATGAGGACCTAGTGGTCGAACCGGACTATACTTTTGTGGAGCATCCTATAGCAGTTTTAGAGCGGAGTACGAGGCACCTTCGATCGAAGAAGATACCGATGTTGAGAGTACAATGGTCGAAGCGAGGAGCCGATGAGGCTACATGGGAGACGGGGGATAGTATCCGGAGGAAATATCCCGAGTTTTATGCAGACATAGTGACACCGATAGGACCGTCGGGTTAGTCCCGAGATCTTCCTTGTTTGTTCTGTGTGCTTATGTGATTTTGTTAAGTTATGTGTACCTTGCGTGGTCTTGAGGTGATGCTATACGTAGACTTGGATTAGAGCCGATAGTTGACGTTTTTAAGTTCCACGAGGTTACGAGACGGGTTGGTTGGAAAGTGTTGGGTTTAGCAAGTTTCGGGACGAAACTTGTTTTTAGGGGGGGTTAGTTGTAACGCCCGAAAATTTATTCCGGACTTGGAACACTTTGTAGTTATCCCGTAATCCAGAGATGCCGAGAGCCGGGATTTTTTCCTAAGAAAATCCCGAGCCGACTCGTCGTTTTTCCTCTTTTTCCGCGTTCCGACCCTTCGTTCCGAGTTAAAAATAACAATGGGTCATTTCCGACCCCTCGGTCCGTGAGGAGGGACAAGAGGTCAGCTGACCCCTTGGTCCCCTCACCCCTTTTCAGCCTTGTGTCCCATCTCTCTCTCTCCTCTCTTCTCTTTCACATTCTTTTCCTCCATCACTCTCTTCTCTTCTCTTCTCTTCTTCCATGGTTGATTGAGGAGCTGCATGTGTGGACTGTAGTAGGAGAACTCCAGATCTGGTGTGGTAAGTCACTTTCCTCCCTTCCTTCCTCCCTCTCCATGGCTACTCACCCCTTTCTTCTTCCCTCCTTCATCCATGGCCATGGAGGAAGCTTTGAGAGGTTTTCACTCAAGTCCTTTGCATGCTTGTGTTATTAGCTCGATTAGGTCGAGGAGAGGTGCCTAAGACCGGTGGTGGGTGTTTGGAGAAGATCTAGCAAGAGAAGAAGGACTGGAAGCCAAGGATCCATGATCGAAGACGAAGAAGACGACGTTCTGCACAGAACCCGCGGGGGTGGCTAGCACAGCCGCAGGGGCGGCCAGCACCGCCGCAGGGGCTGCTCGGCACGCCGCAGGGCCGGCTCCGGGCTCCACGACGCCGGACCGCCGCAAGTGCGGCTGACCACGGCCGCGGGGGCGGCCCATACCGCCGAAGGTGCGGCTCCTGCCACCGCAGGGGCGGTGCCTGCTCCGCCAGAAGGCCGCAGGGGCGGCGCCAGCCTTCCGCAGGGGCGGCGTCTGCTCTGTCGGGGCGCCAGCTTGACTCTGCGGCTGTGTTTCTTCCACAGTAGGTTCCTCCTCTCCATTCCTCTTCGTTCATTCCTTAGTATTGTTGTTGAATCATGTTAGTAACATGCCTAGGATGGATCTAGAGTAGCTTGAAATACCATTTAGTGGTTGTGAACCTAGGAGCCCCTAAGGCTCGATGTAATTGTTGTATATGAGCATGTGAGCATGATGGATCTTCTAGGCTAGCTTGTGCCTCTTGGGTTGAGGACTAATATCTTTGAGGTTATGAACTGTTGGGTGTTACTGTCATGTGTGGAGAGTGTGATGAGCATGATAGACCTAGTAGGCTTTTACTCGTTCTTGGGTTTTTAGTATGATCATATGAGAGTTAGTAGGTTGTTGAGATATCTCCTCATGCGTTGAGTGAGATGTGAGTATGAGAGATTCTAGGATGCGGTCCTAGAATGAGAGTCAAATGATCTTGCATAGATCATTTGTGTGGAAGTCCTAGACTTCTTGAGTTGAGCGGGTTTTGATGGTTATCTTGTTGTGAGCAGGTTGTGTGCTTCTTTCCAAGGGAAGCGAAGCGTTTTGTGATTTAGCATTGGGACGAGGTAAGTCTCCGGAATTACTTAGCTCGTATTCTATGTATTAGCATTGATGTGTGTTTGGTGGTGTGTGTTTATGTTCTTGTATGACAATGAAACCGGTAATTAGGACCACCGACCTTATATATATGTTGGCCCAAGTGTATGATAACGGGCGGTGACATCAGCTGCCTAGCTCTGCGGGAGGTCTAGGAGGTTCTCGGCGACGAGTCCGGCGGGTTAGATGGACGGGTGCATCCGTACCATTCCTTGCCGGTAAGGGACCGAGGCGAGACCACGGTGGTCTCCTGTCACAACCGAAGTTGAATTAGAACGGGATACGACTTAATAATAAAAAGATAATAAACCGGACTTGTGTGATTCATGTTTTGTGTTATGTATGTGTTTGTGCCTTCACCGCTTTTGTAATTCTTCGAATTTGAGTTAACAGTTTTAAACCGTGTTGTAGATGGCTTGCAGGTTAGGGACGCCGCCGAGTGAGGTGGAGGAGTGGACAGCCGGGGTCTCCGTACATTATAGGACGGGGATGGTTTTTGGGTCATGTTTCATATCATTGTTCATGGATGTTGTCGTACGTTTAGACTTTCGTATCGGGTTTATTGTTTTGAGGACTTGGCTGAGTTTCCACCTTGTTTTTGTCACTCTTTGTGTCCGCATGCACTAAAAACGTTTTATGTTTTCGCCTTTATTTGTGCCTTGTTGGAAGGTCCGGTGAAATTGTTGTCAAGCTAAGGGTCGGGACCCATTGTGAGGTCTCGCCCGTAGCATCCCGAGTCCCGCGGATTTGGGGTGTTACAATGGAAGCTCTTGGTTATGGACTGCAGTAGAGGAGGATCAAATCTGGTGTCGTAAGCTTCTCCCTCTTCCTTCCTTCTCCTCCTTGGCTTCTTAACTCTTTCTTCTTCCCTCCTTCATCCATCGCCATGGATGAAGCTTTTGAGAAGTTTTTAACTCTTTGTTCTTAGCTAGATTAGGTTGCGGAGAGGAGTCTAAGATCAGTGGTTGGTGTTTGGAGAAGACACAGCGCGGAGAGGAGGACATTGGAGCCAAGGATCCACGATCGAAGACGAAGAAGACGAGTTTCTGCACCGAACCCGCGGGGTGGATCATCACGGCCGCAGGGGCGGCTAGAGCCCGCCGCAGGTGCGCCTCGTCACGGCCGCAGGGGCGGCTCCGGTCTCCAGGACGCCAGACCGCCGCAGGTGCGGCTGATCACGGCTGCAGGGGCGGCTCCAGGCTCCAGACCACCGCAGGTGCGGCTGACTAGCGCCGCGGGGGCGGCTCCAGGGCGGCAGCAAGGCGCAGGGGCGGCTTCTGTGTTCCGCAGGGGCGTCTTCTGTGTTCCGCAGGGGGCGCCTGCTTGACCCTGCGGCTGCAGTTTCTTCAACAATAGGCTTCTCCTCTCCCTTCCTCTTCGTTCCTTCCTTAGCTTTGAGGTTATATCATGTTAGTATCATGCCTAGGATGGATCTAGAGTAGTCGAGAATGCCACTTAGTGGTTGTGAACCTAGGAACCCTTAAGGCTCGATGTAGTTGATAGGTGTGAGTATGTTGAGCATGATGGACCTTCTAGGCTAGCTTGTTCCTTCTTGGATGAGGTTTAAGATCATGTTAGGTTATAAGCTGTTGTGAATTGCTTTCATGTGTTTAAAGTGTTGTAAGTACCTTGGACCCTAGGATGCATTCCTAGCTTGAGGGTTAGGTGATCTTGCTTAGATCACTAGAGTGAAGTCTAAGACTTCTTGAGCGTGAGCATGTACTGATATGCATATCTCTTGTGAGTAGGTTCTGGGTTTCCTTCTTAAGGAAGCGAGAGTGTTGTGATTTGAGTGTGGTGACGAGGTAAGTCTCCGGACATACTTAGCTCGTATTTTACGTATTAGCATCGATGTGTGTTGGTGGTGTGTGTTTGTGTTATTGTTTATGTTATAAACAACTAAACCGGTAAATAGGACCACCGACTTTATATTATTTTGGCCCAAGTGTATGATAACGGGCGGTGACATCATCTGCCTAGCTCTTGCGAGAGTCTAGGAGGTTCTCGGCGACTAGCCCGGGCGGGTAGACGGTCGGATGCATCAGTACCATTCCTTGCCGGTAAGTAGGGACCGAGGCGAGACCACGGTGGTTCTCGTGTCACAAACCTAAGTTGAATTAGAACGGGATACGACTTAATAATAAAAAGATAATAAACCGGACTTGTGTGTTTTGGTGTATGTATGTGTTATGTAATATATGTGTGTATGTGCCTTCACCTCTTTTCTAATGCTTCGAATATAAGCTAACGGTTTTAACCGTTGTGTAGATGCCTTGCAGGTTAGGGACGCCGTCGAGTGAGGTGGAGGAGTGGACAGCCGGGGTCTTCGTGCATTATAGGACGGGGACATTTTTGGGATATGTCTTTGTATGTTGGATTATGTTGTACGGTTTAGATTTCCTTATCGGAGTTATGTCGTTTTGAGGACTCGGCTGAGTTTCCACCTTGTATTTTACTTTTCAGTCTCTCGCATACATTATATACGATTTTGTGTTTTGCCTTTATTTGTGCCTTGTTGGAAAGGTCCGGTGAAATTGTTGTCAGGCTAAGGGTGTGGACCCATTGTGAGGTCTCGCCCGTAGCATCCCAAGTCCCGCGGATTTGGGGTGTTACAAAAGTGGTATCAGAGCCCTAGGTTGACAACAATGGCACTCGCAATCTTTTAAAGGCCGAATGAGGAATAAACAGAACCCACATGGGTTCTGACTTTTCGTTTTCAAAATCATGTGCATGAGTCGGGTTTGGGTTAGAATGTACGGGACCACCACTCCTTCCGCAAACCTCGGCGACCTAGATCTCTACAGTTGATGTATGTATATATATTATTACGTAGTTATCTATATATATATGGCCTTAGGATGTTTTTGGATTTGTATGTACCCAGCTTTGTATGTGAACTTAGGATGTTTTGGACCTTGTTTTGTTGTGATGGAATTCCGGGTGCGTTATATTAGTAGTAATGTAGACATAGGACATATATAGTCTTATATACGGATTCTTATATATATAGTAGCGTATAGAGATACGGACCTAATAGAAAGAGGATAATATGATATCACCACCTTCGAGACGACATCGTTGGCGTGGGATAGTTTTCATACGTGGAGGAGTACGCTCAAGTATCGAGTTGATCTTTTCGTGCTAACGATCACCATGACGTTTCGCGGATTCCTTAAAAAGAGTGATGTTCGTAGAGGACGTCGCAGAGAGCATCGTACCGTAAGCTGGGATAGGCAACCAGTAAAAGAAACTCGAGACAACTTAAGAGTTCAGTCCAATCTGCAAGCAATACAAGGATGGGAGCGCACATTAAATGTAGAAGCCGTGTTCTAAGAGGACTGACGTACGACGAGAACAATGGAGATAACAAACTTAAGTTCTCCGAGTGGACGCGTGGACAACTAAAGATGCGAATCGAGGAGGAGATGGGTGCATTCTAACAAGGTTAAAGGTGGTGTTCCATCACGAGAAGCGAAGCTTTCCTTAGACGCTCCTAAGCTTTGGAGTCAAGATGAGAACGTGATCGAACCAAGTGTGAAAGATGGAAGATACCGTAAGTTAAGCTTACGAGGTACCATTAAGTGAAGAGTCAACATTACGAGAGTTATGAGAAGAATGGCAAGGTGGGGATTTACGCGGAGTTGACCGGTTTTCGTTATGACGATAAGGCGAAGAAACGCCAAAAAGGAGGAAGTATGTATAAATGATGATCCTAAGAAGATGAGAGCAACACGTGGATGCTAACTAACGTTAGAGATTTTGAGATGACGCACTTACAAGATATCATGAAGCGTGGTTAAGCCTATGAAGGCGAGTCATGTGACTCGCCGAGAAGGGTATATTTATCTCGCATAAGGAAAAGGAACCGTGGAATGAAGAATGAGCTAACGGAGTTTAAGGTAGAGTACCCCGAGGGGTTGCCTTCATGAGAATGGTAACATGGAAGCATAGAAGAATGGTAAGTCATTGACATGTGAGAAGGTCAGTTATTAGCTAATTGGTGACAACCGAGAACGCGCATGTGCGGGTGGTCTATGGATGAGTGTGGGGGAGAGTAACTAGGCTGTGGGATCATAAATGAACGGTAACAAGAAATTAGAATACATCTTAAACTCTTGATTTGAAGTTGTTATGGAGAACACCAGTTTGTGAAAAGAGAGACGGTTAACTCCATTTGTACATCGATTACAATGAGCCGAACAAGATTACGATGAAGAACAAGTACCCCCTTACAACATATAGATGATCTACTCGACCGGTTGCAAGGGTCGGTGGTCTCTTCTAAGATCGAGTTAAGGTTTGATTGTCACCAATTGAGAAGTCGAGACTGGGATATTGCAAACACGGCATTCCGGACAAACCATGGTCACTACGAGTTGTAGTGATTCCATATGGGCTTACTAATGCCCCGAATAAGACATTTTGGTCTACTCTCGAAGAAGAGAGAAGTTGTATGACCAGTTGTCTCGGGATGACAACCCCCGAAGGATGGGAAAGAAGTTACAAGTTTTCTTGTATGTGCTGATCATTACCGGATTTGTAGACAGATTCTCCAAGTAACACCATTTATGGCTAACCTACTCCGGATGACGATGAAGTATTGAGTGGGACGAAAATGGATAATGGAGTTGTTGAGAGTTAAGAGGAGATTCATTGGTGCAAAAGTTTTAAAATTTCCTCGAGGTATGATCGGTTTGAAGTGTACAAGTGATTCTTCAAGATATGGTCTTGATTGAGTATTGAGAGACGATGTAAAAGTTATAGCATACATGTCTCGTTAGTAGAAGCAGTGTGAAGCAAAGTATTTCCTTCATTACTTAGAACTTGCAACAAGAATTGAGGAAACATAACATCAAAGGTTGGTTTGACAAGAACCAAAGCCAACGGTGTAAATTGGAAGTTCGATGTTCTTTGTTAGAGACAAGCAAAGAAGAAACATAATGGAAATGCTGTAGTGAGAAAGACCCGAGAAGGAAGTTGAGTTTCCGATACATCAGACCTTTTTGAGATCTTAGCGCAAGTTGGGAAAGTGTTTTACCGGCTGGCATGGCCGCCGAGAGTAGAGGGTGTTCACCCGGCGTTTCAAGTGTATCAATCGAGAGAGGAGGACGTGCCGAAGACGGCATTCAGGACGAGATACGGCCATTATGAGTTTGTCGTGATGCCATTTGGGCTCACGAATGCACCCGCCGTCTTCATGGAGTTGATGAACGGCATCTTCATCGACTTCTTGGACCAATTCGTGGTAGTGTTTATAGACGACATCTTAGTCTACTCCCGGGGTAGGGAGGAGCATGAGGGACGCCTAAGGACGGTGCTTCGAGTCCTCCAGGATAGAGAGCTTTACGCTAAGCTCTCTAAGTGCGAGTTTTGGATATCCGAGGTGGCATTTTTGGGTCATATAGTTTCGCCGAGGGTGTCATGGTTGACCCGGTGAAGATAGAGTATGTTTTCTCGTGGCCGCCTCCTAGGACGGTCAAGGAGGTGCGCAGTTTCTTGGGCTTAGCGGGATACTACCGCCGTTTTGTTGAGGGTTTCTCAGTGATTGCCCGACCGCTCACTTCCTTGCTGAGGAAGTTCACCAGGTTTGTCTGGTCCGAGCCTTGTTAGCACAATTTCAAGGAGCTGAAGAGGAGGTTGACCTCCGCTCCTGTTTTAGCCCAGCCTGAGGGCGTACAGGATTTTATAGTGTATAGTGACGCCTCCAAGCTAGGCTTGGGGTGCGTTTTGATGCAGAAAGGTAAGGTTATTGCGTACGCTTCTCGGCAACTGAAGCCGTACGAGGAGAATTACCCTACCCATAATCTTGAACTAGCGGCAGTGATTAATGCCATGAAGATCTGGCGACATTACTTGTACGGGGCTACGTGCCAGATCTTCACAAACCATAAGAGTCTGAAGTATATATTCACTCATTGGGAGTTGAATAACCGCCAGAGGAGATGGTTGGAGCTGACTAAGGACTTTGACTTAAAGATTTTGTACCATCCGGGGAAGGCGAACGTAGTCGCCGATGCTTTGAGTAGGAGAACACCTCGAGAGGAGGCTATAGCTCGGCTTACGGTTCAGCCACAGTTGTAGAGGGATTTGATAGGTTTGGAGTTGGATATCCGGTCCCCGGATATGGACTGTTGTTTGTCCGAGTTAGAGGTATTACGTGACCTGTCCGGAGAGATCCTGCAGAAGCAGGAGGGATGTACCATTTTGATGAGGATCCGGGACAGGATGTCCCGAGGAGAGGCACCGCAGTTTATCACAGGAGCAGACGGGCTATTTAGACGCCAAGGACGTATTTGTGTACCGTCGGATCAGGAGTTGAGAGAGCGGATTTTGCATGAGACACATTTCACACCTTACTCGGTGCACCCAGGCACGAGTAAGATGTACCAGACTATTAGGAGATTTTATTGGTGGGGCGGGCTCAAGCCCGATGTAGCTAGATATGTGGCCCGATGCGCGACCTGCCAGCAGGTCAAGATCGACCACCAGAGACACGGAGGAGAGCTTCACCCATTGCCCCTGCCGCAGTGGAAGTGGGAGGACATATCCTTGGATTTCGTTACCGGTCTAAGACCGAGTAGGAGCTTTGACGCGATATGGGTGGTAGTAGATCGGTTGATGAAGACCGCACGTTTCATCCCTATACGGGAAACGTGGCCGGTGATTCGTTTAGCCGAGGAGTTTACCCGTCAGATTGTGAGATTACATGGGGTACCGAGGACCATCATCTTGGACAGGGACGGGCGTTTTACCTCGAGGTTCTGGCACACGTCGATTGGGATGGCACCGTATGAGGCATTGTATGGACGGAGATGTTGTACTCCCTTATGTTGGGACGAGCCGGGGAGTTCTAGCGTTGTAGCTCAAGATCAGGTACAGGACGACGTGGCTAGAGTGGCTTTGATCCGAGAGAGGATGATGGCCGCGCAGAGCCGTCAGAGGTCGTATGCGGATAGGAGGTGTAGACCTCTCGAGTTCAGGGTATGAGCTCAGGTGTGGTTGAGGGTATCACCGACGCGGGGCGTCAAACGATTCAGCATTAAGGGGAAGTTAAGCCCCCGATATGTCGGTCCATTCGAGATCTTGGAGAGATTCGGTGAGGTGGCATACCGGTTAGCATTGTCACCACGGTTGGAGGGTATATCTCCGGTATTTCATGTCTCTCAACTGAGAGAGTACATACACGACTCGAGGCACATCATCAGCCATGAGGACCTAGTGGTCGAACCGGACCATACTTTTGTAGAGCATCCTATAGCAGTCTTGGAGCGGAGAACGAGGTGCCTTCGATCGAAGGAGATACCGATGTTGCGAGTACAGTGGTCGAGGCGAGGAGCCGATGAGGCTACATGGGAGACGGAGGATAGTATCCGGAGGAACTATCCCGAGTTTTATGTGTACCTTGCGAGGTCTTGATGTGATTCTATACGTAGACTTGGTTTAGAGCCGGTAGTTGACGCTTTATGAGTTCCACGTGGCTACGAGACGTGTTGGTCGGAGAGTGTTGGGTTTAGCAAGTTTCGGGACGAAACTTGTTTTTAGGGGGGTTAGTTGTAACGCCCGGAAATTTTATTCCGGACTTAGAGCGCCTTGTAGATCTTCCCGTAGGCACGAGATGCCGAGTGCCGGGATTTATTTCTAAAATCCCCAGCCGACTCGTCGTTTTTCCCTCTTTTTTTCCGCTTTCGGACCCCTCGTTCCGTGGTGAGGGACAAGAAGTCAGCTGACCCCTTGATCCCCTCAACACTTTATGCACTAGTGCCTCTCTTAAGAAATAATATACGGTGATCTAGTTCGTTCATTTTATTTCACAAGAATAACACACATTACTCTAGTTCACACTCAATATAAAAAGGTAGCTAAGTGAGTCCTACGAACTCACCTTATCGGTACTGGTCTCCACGTCTCGCAATCTCGCCAGTCAGAGATCCGATTATCCTGATCAACATTTCAACACTTAGAACCATCTCAACTCTTCCTACTACTCGACTCATCATTCTATATATTAAGGGTATGGTATCTAGCATCGATACCCTCACTTCTTTTAACACTTAGGGTCGTGGACCTAGGTGTCCATTTCAAGTTCTATTATCAAAACATATTTTTCCTTAAATACTCGTGATCTCGGGAGTGCGTAAATATTTTAACGTCGTCCATCCGCTTAGCGGTTCACATTCTCATTCCGGTTCAACTATAAGTCCCTATCTCGGAATTCTCGTATTCTGCCTGTTACTATTTGTCGTTTTAACTATGCATAGTTCCTTCTAAAATTCTACATTTCACTTCCACCAACATAATATTTCTCAACTTATTCCGTTCCAATTCCATGTTATCTCCTCACTTTCCAAAGTTTATTCCTAACTACTAATATTCCGGCCATAATGAGTTTGCTATCAATATTCCACATTAACATTTATACTTAATTTAAATAAATAATAAATTATAAAATTATTTATTACTTGGGAAATAACTTAACGGATTAAGGTCATATCGGTGACGGATTGGTAGCACGCAACGGTTAAGCCGGGGTCAAAAGGTCGGAAGTTCGATTCCCGTGGGTAGCACGAACCAAAACTCAGCCTAGGTAAGCTTTCCTCACGTTTGGGGTTCGATCCTATACCACGCAAAAATACACTTTAATTAAGAGGTTCCAAAAGGTCTCAAGTTCGAGTCACTACCACAAATTTGGACGGTTGAAATAAACGAAGCAATTGGTCACAAGATCCAACCTTAATAGATGCAAAAAGGCAGCCGAACTTTTATAACACCCCGAATCCGTAGGACTCGAGGTGCTACTGGGCTAGGATCTCACAATGGATCATGACCCTAGCTTGACAACAAGTTCACTGAATCTTACAACAAGACACAGATAGATTAAATACAAAACATCAAACTGATATATATATATATATATATATATATATATATATATATATATATATATATATCAAAAGGTAATACATAAGTACCGTTGAGTACAAATAAAACATAATTGTACAACAAAAGATCCCATAAGCCCCGATAACGACCCAGTGTACAGAGCCCTCAGCGGATCACCCACTCTGGATCACTCTGCAGCTCTCCTAACCTGCAAAGGATCTACAACACGGTATAAAACCGTTAGCTAACCATACACATATATATAGAGATGCAAGAGCACTAACACACATCAGGAATCATAACATATCATCATGCTTTCACACATTTACCCGGTTTATTATCTTTATAATGCCCATCGCGTGTACCAAATCTGGACTCTCCGCAGAGAACCTCTCTGTCTCCTCGCGGGATGACAGGGCAAAGTTGTCACAACCCTACAGTGAGCAGTCACTAAACCATAGGTAGGTACTCATCATAACGCATGCTATAAAGCATATAACACACACCACTCAAGCATACATCCAATATAAGGATGGTAGCTAAGTAAGTCCTATGGACTTACCTCAACCTCGAAGTAACCTCAACCTCGAAGTAATCTCAACAACGATCTCCAACACGGTCCACTCCAATCTAGAGGACAACACTGCCTAATAACAAGGTATAACAATATATCAAACTCATATCCATCACAGGGTCACACCTAGACCCAAGGGATCCATAAGGATCGTATCCTAACTCATAAACCTCAAAGCCATAACTGGCATACACGATAACGTACTCAACATCATTCTAACCTCATACACGTACCTAGCATGCTACTAACCTGCTCATACTATGAAAGGAAAGGATCTAGCCTACTCTAGGTAGACCCGGGACAAGACGCACCTGCGTAACAAGAGAGACGCAGAGGCGGAGTAAGGCAACCCGCAGACTCGGCAAGGCTCATCCGCAGGCGCGGTGACAGTGGCCGCAGACAACGCAGGCACGGCGTAGGCGTTGTGGCACGGCTTCCGCAGGGGCGGCGGCTTCCAGACGCGGGGGCGGCGACAGTGCAGGAAGTGATCCCGCGATTCCCCTTCGGCTCTTCACGTGATCAAATCACGTCTTCTTCATTCCAAAGTCACACACATACATAATATACATACACATTCCAACATCAATCTATGATTAATTCATCTAATCCTAAGCTAAGGAAGATGGAATCAAAGAAAGGAGAAGAGAAGAAGAAGAAGACTTACCACAGTTGTGGTCCTAGGCTGCAGGGAAGATCAAAACCACACCACAACTGGCCTCTAAGCTCAGCACAAAGCATAACATCAACCTCAACAAACCACACAACCAACTCTCTTGCAAACTTCAAGAGAAACTCACACACAAGATCAAGGAGGAAAGGAGAAGAAGCAAGAAGAACGTAAGGGTCTAGAATGGAAAGGGAATGAGGAACACTTGCTCAGCAAGCCAAAGCAAAGGAAAAGGTGAAGGAAGTGAAAGAGTAAAGCACGGGTCAAAGGTCAACAAAGCCGGCTGCAGCCGCAGGAAACCGCAGGGGGGGGATTCCTGGCCGCAAGGGCGGAACAACAGGGGAGCCGCAGGGGTGGCCTCACAGACCCGCGGGGACTGCTATGGCCAAAACTGGCTCCCAAAGACTAAGGCTCTTACACCTCACCCCCCTAAAAACAAGTTTTGTCCCGAAACTTGTAAAATCCTCAAACCACTCGGACTCACAAGCCCAGGTACAACTCTCTATAACCTCAAACATAAGCATGGAGGAAATCATCAACTCTAGCAACAAAACACTATCCAAGGCATAGAGGAAAACCATCTCTAGCCAAATCATAAACACATCACAAGGGATTGAGGAATCACATCTCTAGCCGTATCATACTCATAACAGAAAGGCATGAAGGAAAAAACATCTCCAACAACACTATGTCCATCAAAATAGCATGGAGGAATAACCATCTCCAGCTGAATCCTAATCGTATCACAATAGCATGGAGGAAAGAGCCATCTCCAGCTATAAACAATAATCATACTAGAACAATAAGATCTAATAAGATCATATATCACATCAAGCTAGTATGAAAATAAACACATCATAGCATATAAGCACATAAGCATAACACTCACCAAGATAGTACTAAGATCTACTCGGTGATCCTACTGGTGCATCTAACTCGGCATATAACTCTGGATAGTTCCTCTGGATACTATCCTCAGTCTCCCATGTAGCCTCATCAGGTCCTCGTCTTGACCACAGTATCCTCAGCATAGGAATGTCCTTCAAATGCAGGAGTCTCATACCTCGTTCTAGGACTGCAATCGGGTGCTCAACAAAAGTGGGGTCCGGCTCAACCACCAAATGATCATAACTCATGATGTGTCTCGGATCTGGTATATACTCCCTCAGCTGAGACACGTGAAATACAGGGTGAACACCATCTAATCTCGGAGGCAAGGCTAATCTGTAAGCTGCGCTCTCAACCCGATCCAGAATCTCGAACAATCCTACATATCAGGGGCTCAACTTCCCCTTAATGCCAAAACGTCTAACACCTCGTGTCGGAGACACTCTCAGCCACACATGGGCTCCCACTCTGAACTCTAGAGGTCTACGCCTCCTATCAGCATAAGACTTCTGACGGCTCTGCGCAGTCAGCATACGCTCTCTAATCAGTGCTACTCGAGCCACATCATCCTGAATTTGATCAGGTGTCAAACCACTAACACTGCTCTGCTCATCCCAGCATAATGGAGTACGACATCTCTGCCCATACAGTGCCTCATATGGGGCCATCCCAATAGATGCATGCCAGCTGTTGTTGTATGAGAACTCAACAAGTGGGAGATGATCCGTCCACACTTGTCCCCAATCCAACACACAAGCTCGCAGCATATCTTCCAGGGTCTGAATGGTCCTCTCTGACTGACCATCTGTCTGAGGATGGAACGTAGTCGTGAAGTGCAAACTCGTCCCCAAGGTAGTCTGAATCTGCTTCCAGAACCTTGAGGTAAATCGTCCATCTCTGTCTGAGACAATCGTCTCCGGTACACCATGGAGTCTCACTATCTGCCTAGTGTACTCCTCAGCTAATCTGTTCACCGGCCACGTCTCCCGAATAGGTATGAAACGTGCCGTCTTCGTCAATCTGTCTACTATAACCCGGATAGCATCAAAACTCTGACTTAACCTCATCCTAGTCACAAAATCCATGGTAACGTCCTCCCACTTCCTATGTGGAACAGAAAGTGGATGGAGCTCACCTCCAAGTCTGCAATGCTCTATCTTGACCTCCTGACAGGTCGCACACTATGCCACAAATCTGGCCACATCGGGCTTCAGCCCGCCCCACCAATATAAACGTCTCAAGTCCTCGTACATCTTACTCGTACCTGGGTGTACAAAGTAAGGTGTACAGTGAGCCTCCTGTAAAATCCTATGGCGTAGATCCGCATCAGCTGGTACACAAACGCGACCGCGGCACCTCAATACTCCATCTCCTCCTAGCAGGAATTGTGGTGCCTCATCCCGAGACATCATATCTCGTATCCTCATCAGTGTCGGGCAGGTCTCCTGCTTCTATTGGATCTCACCCAACAGATCAGGAAGAACCTCTAACGTACGCAGCTAGGCATCCTCATCAGGAAACTGGATGTCCAACTCTAACCAGATCAGGTCTCTCTGTAACTGATGTTGAACTGTCAATCTCGCAATCGCCTGCTCTCGAGGCGTCTTCCTGCTCAGGGCATCAGCGACAACGTTCGCCTTCCCCAGATGATACAAAATCTCTAGATCAAAATTCTTGATCAGCTCAAGCCACCTACGCTGGCGGTTATTCAATTCCCGCTGCGTGAAAATGTACTTCAGACTCTTATGGTCTGTGAAGATCTGACATGTAGCACCATACAGGTAATGTCTCCAAATCTTCAGTGCATGAACTACCGCTGCCAACTCCAGATCATGAGTCGGGTAGTTCTCCTCATACGTCTTCAACGGTCGAGACGCATAAGCAATCACTCTGCCCCGCTGCATCAACACACATCCCAAGCCTAGCTTAGATGCATCACTGTATACCACAAAATCCTCGGTACCCTC
Organism: Fagopyrum tataricum; assembly: GCA_002319775.1. Lineage (NCBI taxonomy): Eukaryota > Viridiplantae > Streptophyta > Magnoliopsida > Caryophyllales > Polygonaceae > Fagopyrum > Fagopyrum tataricum. The sequence goes on from CM008285.1 coordinate 18,722,808, forward strand.
TGATTGTGCCAAAATAGGAGCAGAAGTCAGACGTCTCTTCAGCTCCTCAAAACTTTGCATACATTGATCGGACCATACAAATCTTGTAGTCTTCCTCAGTATACTCGTCAGTGGACGGGCAATCACAGAAAATCCCTCCACAAAGCGTCTGTAATAACCGGCTAGGCCAAGGAAGCTACGTACTTCCTTGACGTTCTTCGGTGTAGTCCAAGCTGCTACTGCCTCTGGCATCCAGAACTCGCACTTAGAGATTTGGCCGGATCCACCTTAATCCGAGAAAATCTTGGACGGGCAATCACAGAAAATCTTGGCCGGATCCACCTTAATCCCTTCAGCTCATACAACATGACCCAGGAATGCTACCTCTGGCATCCAGAACTCACACTTAGAGAACTTAGCATAAAGTTCTCTATCCCGTAAAACCTGCAATACAGTCCTCAATTGTCCTGCATGCTCCTCTTTGCTGCGAGAGTACACCAAAATGTCATCTATGAAGACCACAAGAAACTGATTCAGGAAGTCGATGAAGATGATGTTCATCAACTCCATAAAGACTGTTGGGGCATTCGTAAGCCCAAATGGCATCACTACAAACTCGTAGTGTCCATATCTGGTCCGAAATGCTGTCCTGTGCACATCCTGCTCTCTCACCCTCAGCTGGTGATATTCTGAGCGCAGGTCAATCATGGAGAACATTGTCGCTCCCTGAAGCTGATCTAACAAGTCATCAATGCGTGGCAATGGATACTTGTTCTTGATGGTCACCTTGTTCAACTCTTTGTAATCAATGCATAATCTCAGTGATCCGTCCTTCTTCCATACGAAGAGGACAGGTGCTCCCCATGGGAGCACTGTCGCTCCCCGAAATGCATAACACATCATCATGCTTTAACACATTTACCCGGTTTATTATCTTTATAAAGTCCAAACACTCATGCGTATATATATATGTATATATATCAATATGAATATATGTGACACGGGGAATATAACCCTCGCCTCTCGGCGGTACCGGCCATCTGGGATCACTTCCGCGTGTACCTTAAGGGAGTGGAGACAGTGTCCGTCCCGTGTACCAGATCTGGACTCTCCGCAAAGAACCTCCCTGTCTACTCGCAGGATGACAGGGCAAAGCTGTCACAACCCTACAGTGGGCAGTCACTAAACCATAGGTAATTACTCATCATAACGCATGCTATAAAGCATATGACACACACCACTCAAGCATATATCCAATATAAGGATGGTAGCTAAGTAAGTCCTATGGACATACCTCAACCTCGAAGTAATCTCAACCACGATCTCCAACACGGTCCACTCCAATCTGGAGGACAACACTGCCTAATAACAAGGTATAATAATATATCAAACTCATATCCATCACAGGGTCACACCTAGACCCAAGGGATCCATAAGGATCGTATCCTAACTGTTAAACCTCAAAGCCATAACTGACATAAACGATAACATACTCAACATCATTCTAACCTCATACACGTACCTAGCATGCTACTAACCCGCTCATACTAGAAAGGAAAGGATCTACCTTTCTTTAGGTAGACCCGGGACAAGACGCACCTGCGTGACAAGAGAGACGCAGGGGCGGAGTAAGGCAACCCGCTGGCGCGGCAAGGCTCAGCCGCAGGCGCGGTGACAGTGGCCACAGGCAATGCATGTACGGCTTCTGCAGGGGCGGCGACAGTGTAGGAAGTGATCCCGCGATTCCTCTTCGGCTCTTCACGTGATAAAATCACGTCTTCTTCATTCCAAAGCCACACACATACATACACATACACATTCCAACATCAATCTATGATTAATTCATCTAAGCCTAAGCTAAGGAAGATGGAATCAAAGAAAGGAGAAGAGAAGAAGAAGAAGACTTACCACACTTGTCGTCCTAGGCTGCAGGGAAGATCAAAACCACACCACAACTGGCCTCTAAGCTCAGCACAAAGCATAACATCAACCTCAACAAACCACACAACCAACTCTCTTGCAAACTTCAAGAGAAACTCACACACAAGATCAAGGAGGGAAGGAGAAGAAGCAAGAAGAACGTAAGGGTCTAGAATGGAAAGGGAATGAGGAACACTTGCTCAGCAGGCCAAAGCAAAGGAAAAGGTGAAGGAAGTGAAAGAGTAAAGCACGGGTCAAAGGTCAACAAAGCCGGCTGCAACCGCGGGAAACCGTAGGGGCGGGCTTCCTAGCCGCAGGGGCGGAACAACAGGGGAGCCGCAGGGGTGGCCTCACATACCCGCGGTGGCTGCTAAGGCCAAAACTAGATCCCAAAGACTAAGACTCTTACACCTTTATCATATAAAGAGGCAGATCGAAACTCACCAGCAGGGATTTACTAAACCAAGTGGGGTACAGGTTATTATTTGGGTCTCACTAGCGGCCATCACCAATTACGTGGATCTCGGGCACGTTAACTAAGATCGAAACTCACCAGTAGGGATCTGGGCAGAGGCAGGATTTTCCGAGGGCTGGCGGTCTCTTCGTCGATCCACCGGCGGTCGGCGAGGTGAGGAATTGTGAAATGCGGTAGAGGTGAAGAGTGATGGGAGAGCGGTTGCTGAGGTGGTCATAGGGGAGACAACGTCCCAGTGGCAACACGGCGTGGAAGGAGGAAGGGAGGCATAGAGGCGGAGAGGCGGGGAATAGTACAGTGGGGCTAATGGCCGTAGCAGCACTAGTCGAGGCAGGAGGTGAGGAGGGGGTCGGTAACATCGGGAGAGCAGCGGTTTCTGGTTGCCGGAGTTCGTAGGCGAAGCTAGGGATGGTGCCCGAAGAGACGGAGGTAGCCGGGAGGATGGAGTGCCGGGTGATCGTGACAATAGTAGCGGTGTCGGGAAAGGTGTCGCCGGTTCCTTCGTGCGGAGGAAGGAGGCTAAGGAATCAAGGCTGGTCGGTCGGCATACTCACCTTTAAAGTCTTCTCTTTCACTCCCTCTCATTCATTTTCTCAATCAATTGCCGGCCTAAAGGCCTCTCATTACTTCCCCTCTGTAACGGTGGTTTGGTGAAAACGAAATGGGATACTTCGTCAACTTCTCGAGTGGGCTAGAAAAGAAAGGAAGAAGGAAGCAAGGGTTGGGCCCAGAAGGTAGAAGAAGTTCAAGGCCGTTTGGGCTTGCTAATGCAAGACAAGCGGAGAGCTTTGTAGGGAATAGTGGACTGGTTCGATTTTTTTTTTTACTATATATATATATATATATATATATATATATATATATATATATATATATATATATATTAATTTATATATATATATATATATATATATTTTAATTTATAAAGCGAGTCCGGTTTAGTTTCGGATTAATCGATCGGTTTCTAATCCGATTAGTTTATCTCTTTGTTTCCGATTTATTTTCCCGGATTGAATAATTTAGCATACTAACAAATAAATTTAAATAAAAATAATATAACCCGGGATATTTATTAAAAATTTTCCGGTTATTACATCAGTCACCCCTTAAAATACGTCCCGAAACTTAGGATGATGTACGGTAAATCTGAGTTTCGGACTCCCGGTTCATGATTACTAATATTCTTAGGAGAAATTTTCTCCTTTCTTTCAACCCGGACTAACCGGTATCACACACACCCCGAGGCAATCATCAATCTATATATAATCACTCAATCAAACTGCAAAAAATATCATAAACACATAGCACATAAGCACTTCAGATTAACTCGTCAGCTTAAAGTCACCATTAACTCGGTATGCTGCTCCGGTTATGAGCTCCCAAAACTATCCTTTGTTCTCCTAGTGGACTCATCGGTCCTCCGTCGAGACCACTGCATCTTTAGCATTGAAATATTCTTCACCCGTAGTCGTCTAACTCTCCTCTCCAATATGGTTGACCACCTGTCGTGGTCTAATATATATCCTCTGAGATGCGATACATGGAAAATCCGGGTGCATACCCATCTAAGGTGGTGGGAGGCTAACCGGTATGCCACCTCTCCGATTCACCCCTTTACCTTAATGTCGAAATGCCTAACGCCTCGAGTCGGCGATACTCTCAACTACACCTATGAACCGGCTCGGAAATCTAGAGGAATGCACCTCTTATCAACATAAGGTCTCTGGCGACTCTGAGCTGCTAGCATGCGCTCCTGGATCAAGGTTACCCGAAACATGTCGTCCGGTATTTGATTTTCAAATTCTCAAATTGAACCGTCCATCTTTGTGAGAGACGCTGGTCCTAGACATGCCATGTAGTCCCACTATCCGTCCCGTGAACTCCTTTGCTAACCGACTCACCTTCCCCGTTTCCTTGGGGATTTAAAAGGGCAGCCTTGGTGAGTCTTTCCACCACGATCCAATTACTGTCAAATCTCTTGCTAGATCTCAGCCGTGTGACAACGTCCATAGCTATGTCTTCCCACTTTCTCTACGGAACCGGAAGTGGTTAGAAATCTTCTTCGTTCGAGGTGCTCAATCTTGACCTGTCGACAAATCGCACATTGTGCCACAAATCTGGTCACCTCTGCTCCAGACCACTCCGCCAATAGGAGCGTCTGACATCTTTGTACATCTCTCTGGTACCTATGTGTACCGAGTAGGGTGTAGAATGAGTCTCCGGTAGTATCATCTATCTCAACTCCTCATCTAGAGGAATATCAACACGTCATTTGCATCACATCACTCCATTCGTACCTATCACAATTGTGGCGCACCATCCCGGGGTATCCTCTCCCGGATCTTGGATATGGTAGGGAAAGTACTCTGCTCCTGCCGAATCTCATCTAACAGGTCCGGCATCAGCTCCAATGCACCTAAGTGTCGGTCGGCATCAAGGAACTGAATATCTGCCTCTAACCGGGTAAGATTCCTCTGTAGTTTGGGTTGAGCTGTCAAACGATCTATAGCCTTCTCCTGAGGCGTCGTCCTGCTCAAGGCGTCGACGACTATATTCGCCTTCCCCGGGTGATACAAAACTTCAAGGTCAAAGTCCTTAATCAGCTCAAGCCATCTCGTCTTCCGGTTATTCCACTTCCGCTGAGTGAATATATACTTTAGGCCCTTATGGTCTGTGAAGATCTGACAAGTATTCCCGTACAAGCAGTGCCGTCAAATCTTACGGGCGTGCACCCCTGTTGCTAACTCCATATCATGCTTGGGGTAGTTCTCCTCGTACGTCTTCACTGGCGAGACGCATATGTTATAACCTTACCCTTCTGCATCCATACGCACTCCAAGCCCAGCTTAGATGCATCACTGTACACCACAAAGTCCTTTGGCCAAGATCGGAGTGGAAGTCAACCTCCATTTCAACTCCCCGCACTCCTCTAGTAGGACTCAGACCATACAAAGCGGGGAGTTGTGGGTGTTGGTTTCAGATAAATATGTGTTATTTATTTATTATGACGGTAGAGTTTATTTAGTTCGTAGTTGGATGACGTACTACTTCAGAGTTTGTCGAGTTAAATATGTATTTTTAAAAGATTTATATTTAAAAATATTTGTGCCTTAATGCAAGATCCGACGTTATTGATGTCAACCTAAGGTCATGACCCAGTGTGAGGTCCTAGCCAGTAACACTCCGAGTTCCCATAATTCGGGGTGGTACATATATAACGATCAAGATCTATAAATAGTTGGCCATATATAACAATCAAAACAACAATATGTAATGACCAAAATATGCTATATAGGTAGCAACCTTGATCACCAAGCAACAATTAGTTTTATATAAACAGAAGGTGTATAATTATTGGTTGTATGTAGTGAAACTCACCCAAGAACTCTTACGGTAGGTGTAAATCGTTCAACATTCATCCAATTATCTTCCGGTTGTTAGAAGTTCTTGTCCCTAACTGTAATACCCGGAAATTTTAATTTCCGAAAAACGCTATTTTCGTTACCCAAAATTAACCGAACAACTGGTTATTACCGAATCAAGCTTTATAACTCGTATCCGGACTTGATCTTATAGCACTTAACTTGGGCCTAATCTGACCTTATCTATTCTTGGCCCATTCCCTAACCATGGCCTAATTATTGCTAACCTTATCCTTTCCTTGCCTCCGTTGTGCCGGCCCATACTCCTCCTCTACGCCTTGTACTTCTCCACGACCGAGATGAAATGGGTACCACTCCCAGCTGGCCCTTCCTGGCGACATACGGTGTCATGGCCAACAAACCGACTCTTTTCCTAGCCTCCTCTCCTATCTTCACCTCCCTCTACTCTCACTCCCTACCTCTGCTTTCTTTCTTCTTTTGCCTTCTCTCACCTCTGAACTGTAACGCCCGGAATTTTATTAATTTTATTCCGGTCTTAGAGCACCTTGTAGTTTATCCCGTTGTCCCGAGATGCCGAGTTCCGGGATTTATTCCTAAGAAAATCCCGAGCCGACTCGTCATTTTTCCTCTTTTTCCGCGTTCCGACCATTTGTTCCGGACTAAAGATGCCAAGGGGTCATTTCCGACCCCTCGGTCCGTGTGAGGGACAAGAGGTCAGCTGACCCCTTGATCCCCACACCTTCTTTTCAAACCTTGTCTCTCTCTCTCTCCTCCCTTGGCTCATTCCTCACGATACTCCACTCATTCACTCATCTCTTCTCCTCTCTTTTCCTCTCTTCTCCCTTGGTGCTGAAGATCCAAGCTATGGACTGCAGAAGGAAATCCCAGGCTGTTGGTAAGCTCTTTCCTCTCCCTTCCCTCTCTTCCTTGTTGTTCTTTCCCTTCTTCTTCCTCCCTCCTTCATCCATGGTTATGGAGGAAGATCTTGAGGAGTTTTGCTCAACTCTTTGCATGCTTAGGTTCTTAACTCATTTAGGTCAAGAAGAGGTGCCTAAGACCCGTGGTGGGTGTTTGTAGAAGATCCAGCAAGAGAAGAAGGACTTTGGAGCCAAGGATCCACGATCGGAGACGAAGAAGACGACGTTCTGAACAGAACCCGTGGGGCGGCTTAGCACAGCCGCAGGGGCGGCACAACACAGCCGCGGGTGCGGCCCGGCACGGCCGTGGGTGTGGCTCGGCACGTCCGCGGGGGCGGCTCCTGGCACTCGACGCAGTCCACGCGGGTGCGGCTCCTGGTTCCGCGGTGGCGGCTCCTGTGTCCGCAGGGGGCGCCAGCTTGACTCCGCGGCTGCGGTTTCTGCAACAGTAGGCTTCTTATTTCCTTCTCTCTTCGTTCCTTCCTTAGATTTGTAGTTGAATCATGTAGTAGCATGCTTAGGATGGCCTAGAGTAGCTTGAGAATGCCACTTAGTGGTTGTGAACCTAGGAGCCCTTAAGGCTCGATGTAATTGTTGGATATGAGCATGTGAGCATGATGAATCTTCTAGGCTAGCTTCTGCCTCTTTGGTTGATGATTAATATCTTGTGGATTTATGAACTGTTGTGGGTTGTTTCATGTGTGGAGAGTGTGTGGTGAGTACTTGGGACCTAGGATGCATTCCTAGTTTGAGGGTTAGTTGATCTTGCATAAATCACTAAGAGTGAAGTCTAAGACTTCTTGAGAGTGAGTATGTATTGATATGCATATCTATTGTGAGCAGGTTGTGGGCTTCCTCCTTAAGGAAGCAAGAGTGTGGTGACTTGGGTTTGGTGACGAGGTAAGTCTCCGGACTTACTTAACTCGTATTCTATGTATTAGCATTGATGTGTGTTTGGTGGTGTGTGTTTATGTTATTGTTGTAACAATTAAACCAGTAATTAGGACCACCGACCTTATGTATATTTTGTCCCAAGTGTATGATAACGGGCGGTGACATTCTGCCTAGCCCTGCGTGGGACTAGGAGGATCTCGGCGAGTAGCCCAGCGGGTCAGATGGTCGGGTGCATCCGTACCATTCTTTGCCGGTAAGTAGGGACCGAGGCGAGACCACGGTGGTCTCGTGTCACAAACCGAAGTTGAATTCGAACGGGATACGACTTATAAAGATAATAAACTGGACTTGTGGTGTGTTTTATGTTATGTGCAATGTATGTGTTTGTGTCTTCACCACTTTTCTAATGCTTCGAGTATGAGCTAACGGTTTTAAACCGTGTTGTAGACGACTTGCAGGTTAGGGACGCCGCCGAGTGAGGTGGAGGAGTGGACAACCGGGGTCTCCGTACATTATAGGACGAGGATGGTTTTTGGGTCATGTTTCATATCGTTGTTCATGGATGTTGTCGTACGTTTAGACTTTCGTATCGGGTTGAATTGTTTTGAGGACTCAGCTGAGTTTCCACCTTGTATTTGTCACTTTTCGTTTTTGCATGCATTAAAAACGTTTTGAGATTTCGCCTTTATTTGTGCCTTGTTGGAAGGTCCGGTGAAATTGTTGTCAAGCTAAGGGTCGGGACCCATTGTGAGGTCTTGTCCGTAGCATCCCGAGTCCCGCAGATTTGGGGTGTTACAAAAGTGGTATCAGAGCCCTAGGTTGACAACAATGGCACTTGCAATCTTGTTAAAGGCCGAATGAGGGATAAACAGAACCCACACGGGTTCTGACTTTTCGTTTTCAAAATCATGTGCATGAGTCGGGTTTGGGTTAGAATGTACGGGACCACCACTCCTTCTGCAAACCTCGGCGACATAGATCTCTGTATTGAAGTATGTACTTATATTATTATATAGTTATATATATGTATGACCTTAGGATGTTTGTGGATTTGTATGTACCTAGCTATGTATGTGACCTTAGGATGTTTGGGCTTGTATGCCTTGGATGTATATTGTGATCATGCTTACCTTTATGCCTTTAGAAGTTTTATCATACCTAGATCGTAAGTATTACCTATGTATTTATACTTAAGTACACGTCATACGCTATTAAATGGCACGTACGAGAGCTACCGCTTACGTGGGACCTGCCAGGGGTAGACCACCACTCCCCCCTACCGTCCCAAGAGGGCGGGGGGACGATTAGGAAGACCTCTAGGTGCGAGAGGTAGAGGTCGGGGACGCATCCCCATTGCGGACCCACCAGTTGTGGGTGCACCAGCAGCAGAGGCCCCAGTAGAGGAGGTCGCAGAGAGCATCGTTCCCGAGGCTAGGGACAGGACCGTGGTGAGGTCCGGGGCGCAGGGTTCTCCACCTGTCAGGACCGGGGGAGCGTCGGTAGGAGCTACTGTGTTTGGGGATTATGTATGACGGGTTAAGGAGGCATTTAGGTCTGGAGCACCACCTCCCGCACCACCGGTGCCTACACCTACACCTGCGAGATCAGCTGAGGTCACACAGAGGGTGACCCAGATTCGGGCTGCACCAGAGATTGTTGCACCGAAAGTGGTTGCACCCGAGCCAGTTGTGGAGGTTGCTAGGGCGAGAGACGAGCTGAGGTCTCCGAGACCTGATTCATGGTTGAAGGCTTTCAACCAGCAGCACGTACCCTACTTCGACGGGAAGGTAGGGTTAGAGGTTGAGCACTGGATTGGGCACGTAGAGTCAGCTTTAGAGGCGATCCGTTGCCCAGAGGAGAGGCAGGTTGAGATAGTCCAGACCTTGTTTCGAGAGCAGGCCCAATACTGGTGGGGGACAATTAGAGGCAGTGTGACCAGGATGGATCAGCCGCTGAGCCTCGTTAGAGAAACCTTTTGCCCAGCTTCACTGAGGAGTGATAGAGTCCAGGACTTCCTGGAGGCAAGATTCGAGGATATCCCAGTCATTGAGGCGATTAGACGATTTCGGGCTGAGTTAGCCTTGCTTTGACCCGCCGCACTTCCAGCGGACCAGCATGTCTATCTCTTTTCCAAGAGACTGAGGGAGTCCACCCGTGCTTACCTTGCGGGATTTCGTTGTGCCTTACTGGCGGAGTACCAGGACAGGGCTTCGGCCTATGAGAGAGACCGCCCTGGGTCTAGGAGGGTAGCACAGTCCGGGGGACCGGACAAGAGACAGAGGACAGTACCAGCTGGTTCAGGGGCCGGAGTAGTAGGTCAGGGACATAGCCAGACTCCGGGACGTTACGGTCCTCAGACGTCGAGACAGGCTTCAGACGGGGGACGTCAGTGTTACGGTTGTGGGGGGGTTGGACACAAGAAGAGTACATGTAGGAAGCCGCCAGTGGCTTGCTTCACTTGTGGTCAGATGGGTCACCGAGCCGCTTTTTGCCGTAAGGGAAAGTCCCAGTCACAACAGGGTTCTTCGCCTGCTAGCGTAGCAGGGGGCACTCAGAGGCCGCCACAGTATCAGTCACAAGGCTCTCATCACAAGGGTCAGGGTCACGGTCAGACTCGTATACAGGGATCAGCTCAGGGACAGGGCCGAGGTAGAGGCCGTGGTGGAGGTACCCTGGAGACCAGAGGCACATAGGCCAGGGTATTTGAGTTGAGGAGTGTCGTTGATCCTCCAACACCGGCAGCCCCAGGTACCATTCAGATTCACGGCTTTTCGGTCCGAGTTTTATTTGATACGGGTGCTACGCACTCTTTTATATCCGATGATTGTGTAGCTAGGTTGTCCTTAGCTACGGTAGAGGGGAGACCCTTTATTATACGGTTACCCGATGGAGGTAGGGTTGGTGGTACCCGAGAGGTACGCGGTTGTCCCATTCGTTTGGGAAACCGAGATTGGTTGGCCGACTTCTTTGTCATGCACTTAGTGCATGAATAAGTCATCCTTGGGATGGATTGGATGGACCGCCATCGAGCCATTTTAGACATCAGCCGAAGGACCGTGACGATTTCCACGGAGACGGGGCACGAGGTGATTTTCCGAGGTTAGGTCCTCGGGAAGGCCAGTACAGTCATTAGCGCGGTCCGAGCTGCTAGACTTATCAGGCAGGGATGCGAGGACTTGTGGTGTTATGCCATGAAGGAGGAGTCGGGACCATCGCTGGAGGAGATCCTTGTGGCATGCGAGTTCGAGGACGTTTTCGGGGAGCCACCCAGGCTACCACAGCAAAGGAGCGTTGACTTTGCTATTGACTTGGAGCCCGGCACGAGGCCGATCTCCAAGGCTCCATACCGCATGGATCCGATCGAGATGCTGGAGTTGAAGAGCAGCTCGAGGAGTTAGCCGATAGGGGTTTCATACGCCCGAGCGTTTCCCCTTGGGGTGCACCGGTCCTCTTCGTTAGGAAGAAGGACGGATCTTTGAGGCTATGCATTAATTACCGAGAGTTGAACAAAGTCACGATTAAGAACAAGTACCCGTTACCGCGCATTGATGATTTATTGGACCAGCTGCAAGGAGCCTCCGTGTTTTCACGTATTGATTTGAGGTCGGGATATCACCAGCTTAGGGTGAGAGAGGAGGACGTGCCAAAGACGGCATTCAGGACGAGGTACGGCCTTTATGAGTTTGTCGTGATGCCATTTGGGCTCACGAATGCACCCGCCTTCTTCATGGAGTTGATGAACGGCATCTTCATCGACTTCTTGGACCAGTTCGTGGTGGTGTTTATAGACGACATCTTAGTCTACTCCCGGAGTAGGGAGGAGCATGAGGGACACCTAAGGACGGTGCTATGAGTCCTCCAAGATAGAGAGCTTTACGCTAAGCTCTCTAAGTGTGAGTTTTGGATGTCCGAGGTGGCATTTTTGGGACATATAGTTTCCGCCGAGGGTGTCATGGTCGACCCGGCGAACATAGAGTCTGTTTCCTCATGGCCGCCTCCTAGGACGGTCAAGGAGGTGCGCAGTTTCTTGGGCTTAGCGGGATACTACCGCCGTTTTGTCGAGGGTTTCTCCGTGATTGCACGACCGCTCACTTCCTTGTTGAGGAAGTCTACCATATTCGTCTGGTCCGAGCCTTGCCAGCGCAACTTCGAGGAGCTGAAGAGGAGGTTGACCTCCGCTCCTGTGTTAGCCCAGCCTGAGGGCATAGAGGATTATGTGGTATATAGTGACGCCTCCAAGCTAGGCTTGGGGTGCGTTTTGATGCAGAGAGGTAGCGTTATTGCGTACGCTTCTCCGCAACTGAAGCCGTACGAGGAGAATTACCCTACCCACGATCTTGAGCTAGCGGCAATAATTCATGCCCTAAAGATCTGGCGACACTACTTATACGGGGCTACATGCCAGATCTTCATAGACCATAAGAGTCTGAAGTATATATTCACTCAACGGGAGTTGAATAACCGCCAGAGGAGATGGTTGGAGCTTATTAAGGACTTTGACTTGGAGATTTTATACCATCCCGGGAAGGCGAACGTAGTCGCCGATGCTTTGAGTAGGAGGACACCTCGAGAAGAGGCTATAGCTCGGCTTACGGTTCAGTGTCAGCTGCAGAGGAATTTGATGGGTTTGGAGTTGGATATCCGGTTCCCGGGTACATACTGTTGTTTGTCCGAGTTGGAGGTACTACATGACCTGTCCGGAGAGATCCTGCAGAAGCAGGAGAGATGTCCCATTTTGATGAGGATCCGGGACAGGATGTCCCGAGGAGAGGCACCGCAGTTTATCATGGGAGCAGACAGGCTATTGAGACGTCAGGGACGCATTTGTGTACCGTCGGATCAGGAGCTGAGAGAGCGGACTTTGCATGAGGCCCATTCCACACCTTACTTAGTGCACCCAGGCGCGAGTAAGATGTACCAGGACATTAGGAGATCTTATTGGTGGGGCAGGCTCAAGCCCGATGTAGCTAGATATGTGGCCCGATGCGCGACCTGCTAGTTGGTCAAGATCGACCACCAAAGACCCGGAGGAGAGCTTCACCCACTGCCCGTGCCGTAGTGGAAGTGGGAGGACATATCCATGGACTTCGTGACCGGTATGAGACCGAGTAGGAGCTTTGACGTGATATGGGTGGTAGTAGACCGGCTGACGAAGACCGCACGTTTCATTCCTATACGGGAAACGTGGCCGGTGAGTCGTTTAGCCGAGGAGTTTACCCGGCAGATTGTGAGACTACATGGAGTCCCGAGGACAATCATCTCGGACAGGGACGGACGTTTTACCTAGAGGTTTTGGCAGCAGGTACACGCCGCCCTAGGTTCGAGCTTCCATTTCACCACCACATACCATCCTCAGACCGACGGTCAATCAGAGCGGACTATTCAGACATTGGAGGATATGCTACGGGCATGTGTACTAGACTGGGGACAGGTATGGCCAGATCACCTCCCGTTGGTCGAGTTTTCTTATAATAACAGCTGGCACGCGTCGATTGGGATGAAACCTTATGAGGCATTGTATGGACGGAGATGCCGTACTCCCTTATGTTGGGACGAGCCCGGGAGCTCTAGTGTTGTAGCACCGGAGCAGGTACAGGACGACATGGCGAGAGTCGCTTTGATTCGGGAGAGGATGTTGACTGCAGAGAGCCGCCAGAGATCGTATGCGGATAGGAGGCGTAGACCTCTCGAGTTCAAGGTAGGAGCTCAGGTGTGGTTGAGGGTATCACCGACGCGGGGCTTAGAGCACTTTATAGTTATTCCGCCAGAGATCGTATGCGGAATTTTATTAATTTTATTCCGGACATAGAGCACTTTATAGTTATTCCGTAATCCCGAGATGCCGAGAGCCGGGATTTATCCCTAAGAAAAATCCCGAGCCGACTCGTCGTTTTTCCTCTTTTTCCGCGTTCCGAACCTTCGTTCCGGGTTAAAAATGCCAAGGGGTCATTTCCGACCCCTCGGTCCGGGTGAGCGACAAGAGGTCAGCTGACCCCTTGATCCCCACACCCACTTTTCAGACTTTGTCTTCCCTCTCTCCTTCTTGCCTCCTTTCTCACGTTATTTTTCATTTCACTCTCCCACACTCATCTCCTATTCCTCTCTTTGCTCTCTTCTCTTCTCCCTTGGTGCTGAAGATCTGTTGTGGACTACAGAAGGTGATCTCAACTGTTGGTAAGCTCTCCCTCTTCCTTCCCTTTCTTCCTTGCTGCTCTTTCCCTTCTTCTTCCTCCCTCCTTCATCCATGGCCATGAATAAAGCTTGAAGAGGTTTTTGCTCAACCCTTGTGCATGTCTAGGTTCTTAGCTCGTTTAGGTCAAGGAGAGATGCCTAAGACCCATGGTAGGTGTTTGGAGAAGATCCAGCAAGAGAAGAAGGACTTTGGATCAAAAGATCCAAAGTCGTAGACGAAGAAGACGACGTTCTGCGCAGAACCCGCGGGGCGGCACAGCACAGCCGCGGGAGCGGCAGCGGACGGCCGCGGGTGCGGCGTGACACGAGCGCGGGGGCGGCGGCGGACGGCCGCGGGTGCGGCTCGGCACCGGAGCGGGCGCGGCTCGGCAAGACTGCGGGGGCGGCTCCTGGCAGGCAACGCAGTCCTCCGCGGGTGCGGCTCCTAGTTCCACGGGGGCGGCTCTTGTGTCCAAAGGGGGCGCCAGCTTGACTCCGCGGCCGCGGTTTCGGAAACAGTAGGTTCCTCCTCTCCTTTCCTCTTCGTTCCTTCCTTAGTATTCATGTTGGATCATGTTAGTAGCATGCCTAGGATGGATCTAGAGTAGCTTGGAATGCCACTTAGTGGTTGTGAACCTAGGAGCCCTTAAGGCTCGATGTAAGTAATGGATATGAGCATGTGAGCATGTTGGATCTTTTAGGCTAGCTTGTGCCTCTTTGGTTGAGGATTAATATCTTGTGGAATTATGAATTGTTGTGGGTTGTTTCATGTGTGGAGAGTGTTTGGTGATTAATTGGGACCTAGGATGCATTCCTAGTTTGAGGGTTAGGTGATCTTGCATAGATCACTAAGAGTGAAGTCTAAGACTTCTTGAGAGTGAGTATGTATTGATATGCATATCTCTTGTGAGCAGATTGTGTGCTTCCTCCTTAAGGAAGCAAGAGTGTGGTGACTTGGGTTTAGTGACGAGGTAAGTCTCCGGACTTACTTAGCTTGTATTTTATGTATTAGCATTGATGTGTGTTTGGTGGTGTGTGTTATAACATTAAAACCGGTAATTAGGACCACCGACCTTATATATATGTTTTGGCCCAAGTGTATGATAACGGGCGGTGACCTCTTGCCTAGGCTCTGCGTGAAGTCTAGGGGGATCCCGGCGACTGGCCCGGCGGGTGATATGGTCGGGTGCATCCGTACCATTCTCGCCGGAAGGGGGGACCGGGGCGAGACCACGATGGTTCTCGTGTCACAATAGAAGTTGAATTAGAACGGGATACGACTTAATAATAAAAAGATAATAAACCGGACTTGTGTGATTATGTTTTGTGTTATGTATGTGTATTCTCCTTCACCGCTTTTCTAATGCTTAGAATATTAGCTAACGGTTTTAAATCGTTTGTGTAGATGACTTGCAGGTTAGGGATGTTGCCGAGTGAGGCGGAAGAGTCGACAGCCGGGGTCTCCGTACATTATAGGACGAGGGCATTTTTGGGTTATGTTTCATATTGTTGTTCATGGATGTTGTCGTACGTTTAGACTTCGTATCAGGTTATGTTGTTTTGAGGACTCGGCTGAGTTTCCACGTTGTATTCTTACCTTTCAGTGTCCCGCATACATTATAAACGTTTTCGAGTTTTGCCTTTATTTGTGCCTTGTTGGAAGGTCCGGTGAAATTGTTGTCAGGCTAAGGGTCGGGACCCATTGCGAGGTCTCGCCCGTAGCATCCCGAGTCCCGCGGATTTGGGGTGTTACACAAAATACCAACCAAATTGATACAAGCACTAAAGTTAGTCACTTCATAAATAACTCAAAAGAGTGGGATAACAATAAAATTGATAATAAGCTTCAAAATTTCATAAAACCGGATATTTTGAGAAAGATAAAGGATTCAATCGTCCCGAAAAACGAGATCCAAGATAGACTATATTGGAGATGTAGTAAAAATGGATGGTTTTCTACAAAATCGGCTTCTGACATGATTGAAGAGGAATCAAATATCCAACCAAACCATTTTTGTGAATGGATTTGGAAACTGGATACCCAACCCAAAATTAAAAACTTTATTTGGAAAATTTTTGTTAATAGACTTCCGACAAAAGCAAAACTCGACGAAAGAAAATTTGCCGTAACAAGACATTGTGAACTTTGCAACCATCATCTTGAGGACCTATTACACTTGCTCTTGGAATGTCATCGCACCAAACAAATTATCGCCAAAATCGATAGAACAATTTTAACCGAACTTAACAAAATTAACCTCCAAAATAAAAAAAGCTCATGTCATCCTACAAGAAATCAAAAACAAAATAGGAGCAAATAAATTTGCGTATCTCGCAAATGTATGGTGGAGTATATGGTTCTTTAGGAACAAAATTATCTTTAGTAATGAACCTATGAGCCCTGATAATAAGGTTATTACCTTCATCAAAAACCAAATACATAACTGGAAAACCAACATAACGGATGTGATGATTACAACATAAAACAACAACCAAAAAGTTATATCTCAAACAAACGGAAAAAAAACACAATATTAAATGGGAAAAACCAAAACCCGACTTCTTTAAACTTAACTTTGATGGATCAAAACTCGATTCGGGAATCACATCTATTGGATATGTTATTCAGAACCACAATGGCGATATTGTTAGCCTCGACGCTAAATAAATAATTTCAATTCGGTCTTAAAAGCCGAAGCATTTGCCCTCAAAACTGGGTTACAAGAGGCAATCAGACTACAAATTAAAAAGATCGAAATCGAAGGTGATAACCTGTGTGTAATCAAGGCACTCCAAGGTTTGTGGAGTTGTCCGTGGGAGGTCGCGATGATTATATCCGACTCCAGACTGGATCTTCGTTTCTTTGACGAGATCCGTGTTAGGCATATTTTCAAAGAGATAAACTGTGTTGTTGACCGATTGACCCATCTGGGAATCTCGACCCCCAACACCAATTTTTCTGAAGATCCCGAACTTCGTGTTTTCATCCGAAAGGATGTTTTAGGTTGGACTACCTCTAGGAGGTAGACCAATCTAACCGCTTTCCATTTTCAAAAAAAAAAAAGAAAAGAAAAGAGCTTTAAAGGTGTGTTTATTAAACATCACCGTGTTTGTAAAAAAATAGTATTGATAGTGACTTTGACTTTATGCTCCTCTTTAATAAAGAAAAGTAAAGATTTGCATCTAAAAATAAGTGATTTGTTACCTTAAACAACATTAAATCTAGATCGTTAAAGATATCATATTGTGGTTTTAAAGTAGACTCTTACTCCACACTATAATATTTTTTCTCATATAATCTTTACTCTCTTTATATTTTAACTAGTTAATTGTCCGCACCTTGTGCAAGTTTTGTTTTAAAAAAAATTATATTATAATGTTTATGTGATATTGAATATTAATCTAAAAAAATAATTGTACTAAGAATATGAATTTTCTTTATAAAACTCATGATAAGATTTTTAACAAATAAATAATATTAATCCGTTATTAATGAAACCCTCTATTTATACAAGTTCTCAAACTATCAACCTTACTTGATAATCGTTCGCTGAAAAATTTAACGACTCGCAAAACAGTAGGTCAACGAATCATATAAAGGATATTAATCCGTTATTAATGAAAATTATACTTTAAATTAGCAAAAAAGGTCAAGAAATGTATGAATTGTTTACTCTTATTTATACAACTATCACCTATATCAAATAATCGATGTGGGATATCAAGTTCGCTGAAATATTCAACGACTTGCAAAACAATAGGTCAACGACTTACAAAACAATAGGTTAACAACCCAAAACGGACATTAATCCGTTATTGATAAAAATTATGCTTCAACTTAGTCAAAAAACCAAGAATATATAACTTGTTAATAACTATCACCCATCGGATTCTTTGTATGCAGACAAGCAACACCTATCCCTTTCTTATCATTTGCTGATGATATGATCATATTTGCTAAAGCGAATGTTGCTTCTTGCCTAAGAGCAAATCAAATACTAGAAATATATTGCTCTATATCGGGACAGAAAATTAACTTCCAAAAACCGGCTTTCTAAACAACAAGATTCACCAGTGAATGCAATATCAACCAATTAAAAAAATGTGCTAAATATGTGACATACAACAACTCTAAACAAATATCTAGGATGCCCAATCATAAATGGAAGAGTGACAACAGAGACCTTTGGTGAAACTAACCTCAAAGCTAAACAACAATTTCTAAAATGGAATACAAACTCTCTATCACAAGAGGGAAGGAACACTCTCATAAAACACAATCTGGCAATTAAACCGGCATTTACCATGCAAAGTTTTCTGCTCCCAAGCCATAACTTGGAGGAACTTGATAAAACTTACAAAAAGTTTTTTTGGAATAAAGGAGACCAACATAGACCTATCATAAGTTGGGATACAATTTGTAAATCAAAAAAGAATGATGGTCTTGAATTAAAGAAATCTGTAACCATGAATAAAGCGCTACAAATGAAACTATTGTGGAAAATTATAGCAGAACCAAACAATGGTCCAAAACACCAACCAAATTAATACTAAAATCAAAGTTCGTCACTTCAAAAACGACTCAAGAAATTGGGACACCAATAAAAAATGATAATGAGCTACATCATCAACCCAGAGATTAGGATGAAATAATTATACCCAAGAACGAAATTCAAGACACATTATATTGGAGATGTAGTAAAAATGGCTGGTTTTCTACAAAATCGGCTTCCGACATGATTGATGAGGAATCCAATATCCAACATAATTATCCGTGTGAATGGATCGGGATCTGGAAACTGGATACACAACCCAAAATTAAAAACTTTATTTGGAAAATTTCAAACAACAGAATTCCAACAAAAGCAAAAGTTGATGAAAGAAGAATTCTCGTAACAAGGCAGTGTGAATTATGCAATCATCACCTTGAGGACTTGTTCCAACTGATCTTTGAATGCCCTGGCACTAAACAAATCATTGCCAAAGTTGATATAACAATCATAACCGAAATTAACAAAATTAGCCTCCAAAATAAAAAAGCCCATGACCTCCTACAGGAAGTAAATAACAAAATAGGAACAAACAAGTTTGTGTGCCTCGCTAATATCTGGTGGAGAGTCTGGTTTTTCAAAAACAAAATAATCTTTAATAATCAACCCATGGGCACTAACAATAATGTTCTTATTTTCATGAAAAACCAAATCCAGAATTGGAAAACTATAATAAGTGACGAGGACGATTACAATATAAAACAACAACCAAAGAATTGTAATGCTACCAAAAGGAAAAAATATACAATATTAAATGGGATAAATCAAAACCTAGTTTCTTTAAAATTAACTTTGATGGATCAAAACTCGATTCGGGAATCACATCTATTGGTTTTGTGATTCGGAACCAAAATGAAGAGGTTATTAGCCTCGACACAAAACAAAATATTTCAACTCAGTTATAAAAGTTAAAGCATTTGCTCTTAAATCCGGTCTGCAAGAGGCTATCAGACTACAAATTAAAAAGATTGAAATTGAAGGTGACAATCTGTGTGTGATCAAGGCACTCCAAGGTTTGTGGAGTTGTCCCTGGGAGGTCGGGATGATTATATCCGACTCTAGACTAGACCTTTGTTTTTTTTGACAAAGTCCGTATTAGGCATGTTTTCAGAGAAATCAACTGTGTTGCTGACCGATTGACCCATCTGAGATTCTCGACCCCCAACACCAATTTTTCTGAATATTTCGAACTTCATGTTCTCATCCGCAAGAATGATTTGACTACCTCGAGGAGGTAGACCAATCTAACTTCTTTCCAATTTCAGAAAAAAATAACTATCACCTAATTCTTCATAATTGATGTGGGACATTAAAATCGCTGAAAATATTTAACGACAACAAAATAGTAGGTCAACGACCCATATAACAGATATTAATCCATTATTAATAAAAATAAACACTTGAACTTAGCCAAAAGACCAAAAAATGTATGACCAACCTTACTTATAATCGATGTGGGACAGCAAACTCACTAAAAATATTTGACGACCCAGAAAACAGTGGGTCAACGACCCTCATAACGGATTGATATAAATCCGTTATGAATAAAAATTATACTTGAACTTAGCCAAAAGGCCAAGCAATGTATGATTTGTTTAATCTTCAAACCCCACAAAACAGTGGAACGACCCTCATAGTGGATATTAATATGTTATGAATAAAAAAAATATACTTGAACTTGCCCAAAAGGCCAAGAAATGTATGATTTATTTAATCTTCAAACCCTCTATTTATACACTATTAGCCTTATTTATAATCGATGTGGTATAACAAAATCGCTGAAAATATTTAACGACCCACAAAACAGTGGGTAAACGACCCACTACGACCCTCATAATAGAAATTAATCCGTTATGAATAAAAAATATAGTTGAAATTAGTCAAAAAGCCAAGAAATGTATGTTTTGTTTAATCTTCATAACCTCTATTTATACAAGTTCTCAAACTATCGGTCTTACTTATAATCGATGTGGGGTAGCAAAATCAGTGAAAATATTTAACGACCCACAAAACATGTAAGAGCCTTCGTCTTTTGGACCGAGTTTTGACCTTAGTAGCCCCCGCGGGCTTGTGTGCCGCCCCAGCGGATTCCCGCTCTCGCGGCCCAGGGAACCGCCCCCGCGGTTTCCTGCGGTTGCAGCCGGTTTTGTTGACCGATTAACCATGCTTTACCTTTCCTTCTTAATCTCACCTTGGCTTCGTGACCAAGGGTTCCTCACTTCATTTCCCAGCCACCATACGTCCTTCTTGCTTCTCCTTCTTCCTCTTTGATCTTGTGTGTGAGTGTTCTTGAGTTTGGAAGTGTTTAGATTGTGAGGATGATGATGTTGATGATGTTGGATGTTGTGATGAGCTTGAGAGCTAGTTTTGTTGGGTGTTGATCTTCTGTGCAGCCTAGGACCACAAGTGTGGTAACTTCTTTGCTTCTTCTCCTTCTCTTCTTCTTTGATTCCATCTCCCTTAGCTTATGTAAGAGCCTTAGTCTTTGGGAGGCAGATTTGGCCTTAGCCGCCCCGCGGGTTTGTAGAGCCGCTCCTACAGCTTATGCCGTGATCCGCCCCTGCGGTTTTCTGCGGCTGCACCCGGCTTTGTTGACCTTTGACCCGTGCTTTACTCTTTCACTTCCTTAACCTTTCCCCTTGCTTTGGCTTGCTGAGCAAGTGTTCCTCATTTCCTCTCCAGACCTATCACGTCCTCCTTGCTTCTCCCTTTCTTCTTCTTGATCTTGAGTTGGTTTGCCTTGAGTTTGGAAGAGAGTTGTGTGTTGTTGTTGATGTTGATGCTAGTGGATGTTGTGCTGAGTTTGAGAGCTAGCAGAGGTACTATTTTGGATCAGTTTCGTGGTTAGGCCACAGTTGTGGGTAAGCTCCTTGTTCTTCTTCTTCTTTCTTTGATCTCTTTCTCTTTCTTAGCTTAGGATTAGATGAATTGATCATAGATTGATGTTGGAATGTGTATGTATATGTATGTGTGTGACTTTGGAATGAAGAAGACTTGATTTGATCACGTGAAGAACTGAAGAGGAACCGCGGGATCACCTTCTGCACTGTCGCCGCCCCCACGGTCCAAATAAGCCGCCCCTGCGGGTACCTTGTCACCGCACCCGCGCCTGGAAGCCACCGCCCCTGCGGGAGCCATGTCACAGCGCCTGCGCCCGTGCCTGCGCTTGCTTGCGGCCTCTGTCACCGCGCCTGCGGCCCAGCTTTGCCGCGCTTGCGGGTTGCCTGTTCCGCCCCTGCGTCTTTCCGTCACGCAGGTGTGTCTTGTCCCGGGTCTACCTAGAGTTGGGTAGATCCTTTCCTTTCCTAGTATGAGCGGGTTAGTAGCATGTTAGGTATGTGTATGAGGATAGAATGATGAGGATGTGATATATCTGTATGTTGGTTATGGCTTTGAGGTTTATGAGTTAGGATATGATCCTTATGGATCCCTTGGGTCTAGGTGTGACCCATGTTATGGATATGAGTTGATACATTGTTATGCCTTGTTACTAGGCAGTGTTGTCCTCCAGATTGGAGTGGACCCGATTGAGAGTTGATCGTAGTGAGACTACTTCGAGGTTGAGGTAAGTCCATAGGACTTACTTAGCTACCATCCTTATATTGGATGTGTGCATGAGTGGTGTGTGTGTTATTTTCTTTATAGCATGAGTTATGATGATTACCGACCTATGGTATAGTGATTGCCCATTGTAGGGCTTGACAACTGTCCCTTTCATCCCTTTGGAGTCTGGGCGGTTTTCTGTGGTTGGGTCAGACTTGGTACACGGTTGGCCATTCCCCATTCCCTCAGGGTACACGGGTGGGTGTGACTAGGGGCCAATCCAGCTGCCATGAGCACCCAGAGGCGAGGGCTATATTCCTCGTGTCACATATATTCATATTGATATATATATATATATATACGCTTGAGTGATTGGACTTTATAAAGATAATAAACCGGATAAATGTGTGAAATCATGATGATGTGTTATTATTCCTTGTGGTGTGATTGTGCTTATGCTTATTGATAACATGATTTATCGACCTGTTGCATTCATGCATTTAGTTAGATTTCCCCTTTCCGCATTCATGTTTTGGCCTTAGTTTGTGCCATTAATGCTTGTTTAGTGTTACTTTGCAAGAATAGATGTCTACACACACTATTTGTGGCTTTGTAGGTGATTTGGCACATTTTTGAGCTAAAACGACGTATTTGAGGATCAAGCCTCGAAGTGGACGCATTGGAGCGAGCTACGTGCACGGGAAAGGCGAGGAATCGAGCTAAAGACGCGAGGAATCGAGCTAAAGGCGCGAAGGAACGAAGAAGACCGCGTCTCGGACCAAGATGGACCGATCTCGGTCAGACCAGACCGAGATGGTCCAAATCTCGGCCGAGATTCCACTTGGCTCGGCCGAAATTCCACTTGGCTCGGCCGAGATGGTCCGAGCTCGGCCGAGATTTCTTGATCTCGGCCGAGATTCCCAACGTGCTGACGCGCTGAACTTTCTGTTGTCAAATCTCGGTCCCGACTTGCCTGATCTCGGCCGAGATTTCTGCCCGAGATTTTCTGTTCGGAGATTTTATTTTATTTTTGGATCGGTGTTGGCCCAGCCCGTCCTTTGTAAAGTTTTTGCTTATAAAAGGGAAGCTCTAGGTTATTTCAAAGGGTCCGATTTAGTCCGAATTTAGGGTTAGGTTACCCCATAGGGGGAGCCGCCTCCCTTCCTTTCCCTTCTTCTTCTCCATTGTTCTTCATAGGTTAGCTTCAAGATTCATACTTTCATATTCAGTTTTGTTTGAGAAGACATTTGTGGGATTCAAGATTTGTCAAGATTGGAGTTTTCTATTTATTAAAGTTAAGTTTTTTATTCCTTTTGTTATTTATTTATTTGTCTTCCTTTGATATGATTGATATTGGCTAGAACCTTGTGGTTCCAAGGTTGACATGGATTTGTTTATGCCTTTGATTATGATGGAATGTTGTGCTTTATGTTTTGTCTTTGACTTGCTAGAAATCCTAATGGTTGGCTTGGACTTGAATCTAGTTAGAATCCTTCTAGTTAGTAACCTAAGTTGGAATTGAGACCTACGCGGTGATATTCCTTCATTGATACATGAGAGACTGATTATAGGTAATAAAGGTTTATCCTTTATTGGTTGAATGTGCTTAGATTCCTTGCTAAGTAGGGTAATACTTGAGACTTACCCGGTAATGGTTTACCTTTCCCTTAGTTTGTAGTCTGGTTTGTTTAGAATTTCCTACCTCTCTACCTTGAGACTTACCCAGTAATAGGTAGTTGGTTTGGAACTAGACAGTCTTGAGACTTACCCGGTAATAGACTATCAGCCTAGAAACGTTAATCCCTGTGGCTTTTCTACCATATATCTTTATGAGTCTTCCTGAATCTGTATGTATAAACAATGAACTTGAACCCTTGGAATCCATTTTCTTTCCTTTAACTTGATTATCTTTGTTTTCTCTTTTTGTTTGTTTGTTTTGACTTTCAATCAATAGTGACAATTGATTGCGAGTCCTTTAAAACCCTTTTCAAACCTTTTTGACTTCTTTCCCTTATCTTTTCCAACCTCCTTTCTTTAATTGAGATCTATTTTATTTATAATCATTATTGCATATTAATCCTCCCAGTCCCTGAGATCGACCTCGGAATACTTACCTTTACTGTGATTGACCCATACATTGTGGGTTCGTTGCTATTTAGGGAACTATTACAGGGTATAAATATAAAACTATTCCTTCCTTGTTTTACTAACTTATAGGTCTTTATCATTATTGATTAAGGTTTATAGGGGTGTAAAATCAGCGAACAAGTTTTTGGCGCCGTTGCCGGAGACTGAGAAAGTTTAATTTGTTGTTTTTGATTATTTATAGTTTAGGTCTTTCTAGTTACTTTTGATCTCGTTTTCTTTCTGTCTTTGTATTCTTCAGGTACAAGATCGACCTTGTAGTATCCGATGTCTCAACTCCTCATCACAAGGAACACAAGCACGCCCTTGATGTCTCACCACTCCATCCGTACCTATCACAACTGTAGTTCATCCTCCCAGGACATCCTCTCCCGGATTCTAGATATGGTGAGGTAGTTGTCTTGCTTTTGTCGGATCTCATCCAACGGATCCGGCACATGAACTAAAGTACTCAAGTATCGGTCGGTGTTTGAAAACTGGATCTCTACAGTCCTTCTAAATTCCTCTGTAGTTCATGCTGAATTGTCGATCAGATATAGTCTCTTCCTGAAACGTCTTCTTACTCATTGTATTGTCGACTGGCTTCATCTTTCTCAGGTGGCACAGAACTTCCAAGTCGAAGTCCTTAATCACCTCAAGCCGTCTCCTCTGCCGGTTATGCAACTCCCGCGGAGTGAATATATACTTCCGACTCTTATGGTCTATGAAGATCTGACAAGTAGTCTCGTACAAGTAGTGACGTCATATCTTAAGGACGTGCACTACTGTTGCTAACTCCAAATCATGAGTGGGTAGTTTTCCTCGTACGTCTTTAACTGTCGAGATGCATATGCTATAACGTTACCCCTCTACATCAATACACACACCAAGCCTAGCTTGAATGCATCATATCACTGTACACTACAAAGTCCTTTGTGCCCTCTAACTAGGCTAAGATCGGAGCAGAAGTCAACCTCCTCTTCAACACCTCAAAACTCATCTAGCAGGGCTCATACCACACAAAGAGGGTGGTCTTCCTCAGTAGACCGGTGAGTCATCGGGCAATGACTGAGAACCCTTCCACGTGCTAGCTCTAGAAAACTGTGTACCTCTTTAACGTTCCTAGGAGGTTGCCATGACGAAACGGACTCAATCTTATCCGGGTTAACCTTGATCCCCTCAACCATAACCACATGACCCAACAAGGCTACCTCCGTCATCCAGAACTCACACTTGGATACTTAGCATAGAGCTGGTTGTCTAGTAGCACCTTTAATACCGTCCTCAAGTGTCCTGCATGCTCATCTCTGTTCCGGGAGTACACCAATATATCATCAATAAAACTACTACACACTGATCCAGATAGTCGATGAATATTCCATTCATTAACCCTATGAACACGGTCGGCGCGTTGGTAAGACAAATGACATCACCAAAGACTCATAATGACCGTATCTGGTCCGGAAAGATGTTTTAGGGATATTCTGATCCTTCACCCTCAGCTATTGATATCTTAACCTCAAGTCGATCTTGGAGAAAACCTAGGCCCCCTGCTACTGGTCTAGCAGGTTGTCGACACGGGGTAACGGATACTTGTTCTTGGTCGTTACTCGGTTCAACTCTCTGTAATCTATGCAAAGTCTCATGGATCCATCCTTCTTCCTCACAAACAATACCGGGCACCTCAAGGAGAGATACTTGGTCGGATGAACCCTTTCTCTGCCAACTCCTCTAATTGTTTCTTCACTCAGCCCTCTCAATAGGTGTCATCCGGTAGGGAGCCTTCAAGATCGTTCTCGTGTCAGGCTCCAACTCAATACTGAAATCTACTCTCCTTGGTGGAGGTAGGCCGGTGAAAGTCATCCTGGAACACTTCTGTGCACTCACTACTGGTACGTCCTCTAGCCTTGGACCCTTCTCGCTTCAAGATCTCTTGATCTAGTCTAGATCACACAAAGTAGTTAGTCTTACTCCACAAACAAAGGAACGGTCAATTTTCTTTCCTTCTCTAGCTGGTCATCGGATTGGTTTCTTTACTCATACTTCAACATCGCTTTTAACTCACCCGTGATGTTGTTGCTCAAATATTCATTGTTCCTTTCAGTGATTGATGTCTCTCCACCCTCTCATTTATTGGGTTAACATTAACTCTTTCAGGCCAACCTTGTCCCAAGTCTCATTGCAAGCCTTCTCACTCCGTGTGATATCTCACCCTCTGACTTAATTAACTGGTACTTTAATTGCTGCTGGGTAACTCCAAACACATTACTGCCCTTTGGTTGGAGCGTCTTTGCCTGTGTATGTTCACTATTCTCTGGTTTCGCTCTGTATGGTATGGTTTCCATGTAATCGTCCCAATCCACGGTTTGTCTTATCAATCTCGTCCTTTTCCCGGTGGTACTTCGTCTCAGGTCGTTTGTATTCTTAACTTATCATTTCCATACAAGTAGTGACTATTGAGCGTCAACGCTACTCTTGGGACGTCTTTACTCTTTAACTGTTCATTTTCCGTTATTTGGGTATTCTCTTCTCTTATCCACTTGTCTCCGTGGGATTGCCCACTTGATCTCAAAGAATCCATCTAAGGTGGATGGGTAGGCGTGTCCAGGCCATTTCATACTCTTAGCAAGTTCTATACAAAGAAATTATTCTTTATTCTTGTGATTCTCTTTCTGTCCTTTATCTCGGGTCTTTCTTAGATCAAATATATTCTTCAATCATTATCCTCTGTCTAATTAATCGTCGCTTAGCAATGGTGGTCTCTTGCCCGCTCACATGTATTGTTGTTCTTGCCTTGTGGCTTTTATATCATCGTTAATTCCTATCAGTTCCTTTATTGTATTTGGTTATGGTACTATACCGTTCATCGGGAAGCACGTCACTGTTCTTACTTCCTTTGCCTTAACTCGGTGTGTCAGTCCAGACACCTCTTTCTTCGGTTTCTTTGATTTTGTTGCCTACTTCCTTCTTTGTACTCTTACCGGTGTTGTTCGCTTACTTATGCCTGCTTGACTTCCTGGACAAACGATCCCGCTTCTCAACTTCTTCCCGCCGTCCAATCAACCTGATCGTACTTCATTACACTGTATGGTGACTTATTCTACATTCCTCGAAGCACTATGACGCTCTCTTCTTCTATTTCTCGTTCCTTGGAAATATCTCCTTGATGTTGGCGTCTTGAGTCAATGTCAAGATTATTCCTTTATTGGTTCTCGTGCTTTTCTCACATCGTTTTCCATATGTTCTTCATTCTTGTGGTGTAACTGCAGTTCCGTCGGCTAGTCTTCTTTTCTTGGAAAGTCAACAACAATTTAATTTCCGGAGTTTGAGATCATTCCTTGAACCCTGGGCTCCCTTCGAGGTTTGACTTGGTTCGGTTGGTCGTGTCTTCGAATTTCTAGTATGTTAGCGGAGCCAGAAAATTTTCGAAGGGGGGTACAAATTTATTTTTTTTCGTATGAGACATTTTGCATATTAATTCACATATTATGTTAAAAATTAAATACTAAAATCTATAATTTAAATAAAATATTATATTAAAGTTTTCTTACTATAAATTAGAGTTTTTCGTTAAATATATTTTTTTTATTTAAATAATAGTTAAATTAATTTATATATTTCGTATGTTTTTATAAATAAATTGTCAAATAAATTTGATAGTGGTTGATTAATTATTGATTACATTAGATTAATTAAAAGTTAATTTAAGAAAATATACAATTCAAAAATAAGGTTTGTTTTATAAATTAATTTTAAAGTTGTGTTTAATAAATAATAAATAAAATTAATTAATGGTTGATAAAATAGTACCTTAAAAATTATATTGAGTTGATACTTGATTGTATTTATTAAGAGTTAAGCAATAATAAAAATAAAAAGTACATTTTTTGCTGTTTTGAGGACTCGAACCCTGCACCCCAGGCCCCTCCTTCCCACCATCTACCAATTAAGCTAGTAAAGAAGTACGAAATATATCCTTCTACGTAGTAATTATCCCGGGACAAGGGGCGGGGGGGGGGGGGGGGGGGGGGGGGGGCACAGTCCCCTCCCTTACCCCCCTTGTCTCCGCCCCTGACTGTCGGGTCATACTTTCAATAATCTCATGCTCTGTACTCTCGTCCTTGGTAAGCTTTTATTTCTCCACTCGCGTACTTGATCTGTAGTGCCTTATCAATTCTACTCCGTGCGAAAAGGATGGAAAGATAATGACCTTTACCCCAACCCGACACGGTTACTATCCTGGTGTGCCGTCTATACGAGACATGCGACTATAACTAACATTAAAATCTCTAAATAAAAGTCAAACTAACTTACTACTACAGAGATCTGGAAAGTGGAGAGGTGGTTTCCGTACTACTATCCAACCCGACTCAACCATAAACAAAACATTGAAATTCATTTTGGAAAACCAGATCCCTTTTCGGGTTCTGTTTATACTTGGCCTTTCTAGAAGATTGCGAGTGCCATTGTTGCCAACCTAGAGCTTTGACACCATGTTGCAACACCCCGAATTCTAGGAACTCGAAGTGTTACTAGCTAGGACCTCACAGTGGGTCCCCGAATTCTGGGAACTCGAACTGTGCACCTCCTTAGGTTGACGTTAATAACGTCGGATCTTACAACAAGGCACAAATATTTAATTTTAAATACAAATCTTTTCAAAATTATAAATAAACTCAGCAAACTCTGAACTAGTACTTCATCAACTGGGAACTAACTCAACCTTACTGTAATAAATAAATAAGCATCAATATATAAACCCAACACCTAAACTCCTAGTATGGAAACCCGGCTGACCACTCCACTCCCGATTTCTCGGTAGAGATCTACCCTGCAAAAACCTAACAACACGGTAAAACCGTTAGCTACAATTCTAATACTAAGGTCACTAAAGCGCACACACACATAAAGAAGTATTGTAAATCAATCAACATGCAACACACAATGTCCCAGTTTATTATCTTTCATTAAGTGAATTATGTCATTCTATTTTCCAACTTTTGCTTGTAACACAAGAGTCTCCCGACTCTTGCCCCCGTCCCCATTTACCAGTAGGACTGGTTTTGATGCATCTCCCCCATATACACTACTGTACTTGTCGCGGGGTAATCCTCCCGACGGTTACGGCACGTTATCATACACTTGTGCCTCGCTTATAAATTAAAAGACGGTGATCTAGTTCGTTCATTTTTATTTCACAAGAATAACACACACACTACCCTAGTGCACACTCGGTATTAAAAGGTAGCTAAGTGAGTCCTACGAACTCACCTTATCGGTACTGGTCTCCACGTCTCGCAATCTCGCCAGTAAGAGATCCGATTATCCTGATCAACATTTATCAACTTAGAACTCGTTCACCCTTAGTACTGCTCAACCTATCATTCTAGACAATCAGGATATGATATCTAGCATCTATACCCTGACGTTTCCTACGTCCTAGGTTTACGGACCTAGACGTCTATTCCAAGTTCTCATGTGTAATTTATTCATATATGATGTCAAAGCCTTATCTCATTCTATTCCGGTTCTGAAATGAACCTCACGTTCACTAAACTCATCATCAACCTTTGTTGCTCCTCACGTTCTATAACAATTCTTCAACCTCATTCTACTATTTCATTTTACTAACCAAAGCATTTAAATAATTAACGGTTACTTAATTATTTACTATCATCAAAATTTAATTTTGTGGAATCAAATTAACTGAAGCGGGTCGGTTCCAATAACATACTTCTCAAATCTATTAAATTCCACATTCCAGTTCTTTCGACTAGTTCCGCAATTATCGTTCATTTCGACATTTTATACTTTAGTTATATATCCTCCATTAATTCATAACTAAGTTAGCACAACATAATTAATTAATTAAATTAATTATATATCACGATAACATTTTATCGGAAAATTATTTTAACGAAAAGGGGTCAGGTGCGGGTCTAACCGGAATTTTAGCAGCACAATTGACGGGTTAAGGTAGTGTCGAGAGATCGGAAGTTCAAGTCCCGTGGGTAGCGCAAACAAAAACCTGCTCAAGCAAGTTCCCCTCACATCCTGGGTTCGATCCCTACATCATACAATATTTTCAAGTTAGAGTGGAGACAAGGGTCTCGGATTCAAGACTGATAGGCTCTGCCAATTTCCCATAGTGGGAAAGCCGTAGTACTTACCCGTCCCGTGTTCTACTCCCTGCGAAAGCACGCTCAAGGCAGAGCAACTTCTGTGTTTCATTTTTCCTTGCCAGTGGTCAAAGGTTGGATCTTTCGGTTACACTGCAGTACACACAAGTCACGTATTACTATCCGGCCCACAGTCACACCTTGTTCAGTGCAGTAACCAATGGAAGTACTCACCGGCCTAAACAATGCAGAGATAGGATTCCCGAGGCTGGTGGCCACTTCGTCGCTTCACCGGCTGTCGGCGAGTTTTCCCTGGAGGCGTGAGGAGACGATATCGTGCTCGACAGTACTCGAGCCGGCGGGGGTGTGGTCTGGCACGGGAGAACAGAGTAGAGGAAGGTGCTGGTGCGAGGGAGTTGGTGGCCGGAGGACAACAGCAGGGTGCAGAAGGTCGAGAGAGGTGATCGGAAATGACGTGTTGCAGAGTAGGGGTATGGAAGCGAGAATGAGAGAGAGGCAACCAGGAGTTAGAGATGGTGGGAGATGGCGGGGCTGCAGGGGATCTCGGTGGTCAGAGAAGCTACAGGTCGATGGACGAGATGCAGGGGGTGTACAGAGGAGAGAGGAAAGAGAGGATCACTGGCCTCCCGGTCCTTCAATGCCGACACCGTCTTCAACGCCCTTCTAACGGTAGGGGTTATGGCTCCTTCAATGTTGGTAACACCCATTGGCGAAGGTGAAGCGCAATGTGAGCAGTAGAAGGAAGACGATGATTGTCTGTGTGTTTCTCTGGTGAGGAAGTTGGGCCGGGAGGTGAGCGTAGGTAAAGCAATGGGCCGAACATGGGTTAAAACAAAGGGAGTGATTAGCTTTGCCTATCTCCTGGGCCGACTAGATAACGGGAAATGAAGCTGGGTCGTTACACAGGCCTAATGGAAAAGGAAGGGTAGGATAGATTTGGGCCTCACTACTGGGCCGAGACGGATGGAGAAAGAACGGGTGATTATCCGGTTTGCTTATCCATGGATTAACTTATCAGTTTGGTTCCGAATTTCTTTTGTTCGGTTTAACTCTTCGTTACTCTATTCGGGTTTTCAGATTAAATAAAATAATTAAATTAAAATAAAATTTAAAAATAATCGGAATAATTATTTTTAAAAAAAATCCAGTTATTATATAATTTGTTTAATCTTCAAACCCTTTATTTAAACAAGTTCTCAACCTATTATAATTGATGTGGGATAGAAAAATCGCTGAAAATATTTAACGACTTACAAAATAGTGAATTAACGATACTCATAACGGATATTAATCCGTTATGAATAAAAATTATACTTGAACTTAGCGAAAAGGCTAAGAATTAAAAAACACAATAAATCCGATTAAAGTTGAATTATTAAATTTGATATAAACAAAATCAGTAGCTGACGCTTCAAAACTTTTACCTTGTGTCTAACCGTTATAGTCATCGTCAATTCTCGTGCTCAAAATTATCATATCAATAAGATAGTAGAAGACTAAACGAACAAAAGAAATTGTTCCAGGAGCGGAGCTAGAAAATTTTTCTAACCGTTATAGTCATCGTCAATTCTCGTGCTCAAAATTATCATATCAATAAGATAGTAGAAGACTAAACGAACAAAAGAAATTGTTCCAGGAGCGGAGCTAGAAAATTTTTAAGGATGGACGAAATTAAAACTAAAAAGACAAAAAAAAAAAAAATTATGTATATAAATTTTTTGAACAACCACTAAGACTTACGTACAAAAATATTAAGTATACAAATATACATTTAAAATTTTATTACAATTAATTTTAATAACAATTTAATGATCATATAATAACTAATCAATGAAAACTAAATTAAAATATAAAATTAAGTTATATATTTAAAAAAAAGTTAATTATTAACATATATCATCAGTTTATCGAATATATATTAATCTAATACTTAATGATTCATATAATATTTTAAAAAAATTAATTTAGAAACATTTACTTCTAGAATAAATTGATGATTCTAGAATAAATTCATATAATAAATTTAGAGTATTCTAAAATATTTATAGACTTGATGATTCGAAGTAGTGTTATAGACAACGCTATCTTCTAGACTAGTGTAAGAGCCTTAGTCTTTGGACCGAGTTTTTACCTTAGCCGTCCCGCGGGCTTGTGTGTCGCCCCAGCGAGTTCCCGCTCCCGCGACTCAGGAAACCGCCCTTGCGGTTCTTGCGACTGCAGTCGGCTTTGTTGACCGTTTGACTCGTGCTTTACCTTCTCCTTTCCTTTCTTCTTAAGCCTCTTCTTTGGCTCGTGAGCAAGGGTTTCTATTCCTTTTCCCAACCTTACGTCCTTCTTGCTTCCTCTCTCATCTCCTTGATCTTGTGTGTGAGTTCTCTTGAAGTTTGCAAGAGAGTTTGTGGTGTGGCTTTGCTGAGGTTGCTTTTGTGTATGATTGCCGAACTTGTGATGCCAGCTGAGAGTGTGTTTGTTCTTTCCTTGGGTGATCACAGCAGTAGAGGTGAGCTTCTTGCTTCTTCTTCCTTTCTTTCTTCCTTGATTCCTCTTCCTAGGTTAGGATTAGATGAATTGAATGTAGATTGATGTTGGAATGTGTATGTATATGTATGTGTGTGGTTTTGGATGAGAGAAGACGTGATTTGATCACGTGAAGAGCTGAAGAGGGATCGCGGGATCACGTTCTGCACCGTCGCCGCCCCCGCGCCTAGAAGCCGCCGCCCTTGCGGAAGCCGTGCCACAGCGTCTGCGCCGTGCCTGTGCTATGCCTGCGTTGCCTGCTTCCTTTGTCACCGCGCCTGCGGCTGAGCCTTGCCGCGTCTGCGGGTTGCTTGTTCCGCCCTTGCGTCTCTCTTGTTACGCATGTGCGTCTTGTCCCGGGTCTACCTAGAGTTAGGTAGATCCTTTCCTTTCCTAGTATGAGCGGGTTAGTAGCATGCTAGGTACTTGTATGAGGTTATAATGATGTTGAGTACGTTATCGTTTACGCCAGTTATGGCTTTGAGGTTTATGAGTTAAGATATGATCCTTATGGATCCCTTGGGTCTAGGTGTGACCCCTTTGATGGATATGAGTGTGATATATTGTTATGCCTTGATATTAGGCAGTGTTGTCCTCCAGATTGGAGTGAACCGTGTTTGAGATCGTGGTTGAGGTAAGTCCATAGGACTTAGTTAGCTACCATCCTTATATTGGATGTATGCATGAGTGGTGTT
The DNA here is from genome assembly GCA_002319775.1 of Fagopyrum tataricum. Taxonomy (NCBI): domain Eukaryota; kingdom Viridiplantae; phylum Streptophyta; class Magnoliopsida; order Caryophyllales; family Polygonaceae; genus Fagopyrum; species Fagopyrum tataricum. The sequence continues at coordinate 18,756,116 of CM008285.1, forward strand.
TGTTATATGCTTTATAGCATGCGATATGGTTCATTACCGACCTATGTTATATTGACCGCCCATTGTAGTGGTTGTGACAACTTGCCTTTCATCCCATAGTGGAGTCTGGGAAGTTCTATGTAGTCTAGGTAGATCTGGTATACAAGAAGGGCACTGACCACTCCTTATGGTATACGGGAAGGTGCGCTGATATCATTCCAGCTAGCTATTGCACGCAGAGGCGAGGATTATATACATTCCTCGTGTCACATATTTTCATATGTAGATCTATATACTATTTGAGTGATTGACGTTATAAAGATAATAAACTGGGTAAATGTGTAAAAGCATGTTGATGTGTTATGGTTCGTTAACGGTTTCATACCGTGTTGTAGATCCTTTGCAGGTTAGGAGAACTGTAGAGTGATCCAAAGGGGTGATCTGCTGAGGGCTCCGTACACTGGGGTTGTTATCGGGGTTTCTGGGATATTTATGTTGTACGGATTTTATATTTTGACTTTGTACTCAGCAGTTACTTTGTATTACCTTTTGATATGTATATATATATATATATATATATATATACATACATATCAAAAGGTAAGATTTAGTGAACTTGTTGTAAGATTCAGTGAACTTGTAGCTAGGTAACCACTTTTTTTTTGTACGTTGAATAAAATTGGTATCAGAGCCCAGGTTGACAACAATGGCACTAGTAATCTGCGATAAAGGTCGAATAGATAAATAAACAAAACCCAAAAAGGGGTCTGACTTTTCAAAAGGTTTTGGTTTTGAAATGAGTATAAATGTTTTGGGATACCGTGTACGTAAGCCATCGCCCCTCTGAAGATCTCGACAGTATAGATATATATAGATATTCTGTTGTGATTGATTTGATATATATATATATATACATATGGCATATATATAGCCTTCTAAGTTAGGTTTACGTCTTCTACAGATGGTTCAGACTAGAGCCTTACCTGCAGCTAGACGAGGTAGAGGTAGACCCCCTCTAGGGGTCTGACTTTTCAAAAGGTTTTGATTTGATATATATCTATACATATGGCATATATATAGATATTCTCACTTGTGTATCCCTCTTCTCTCTCGTTGATGTAGATGCAAGCTTCTTGATGTAACCGGTTGGCAAGGATCAATACGACCTTAATTGATACTCTTGGCTTCACAAGCAACTCCTTATCTTAAGAGAGTAAGATTGACGTAAAGAGAAGGTTGAGTTTTGACTAAAACTAACAAGATTTTGTGTTTGAAGCAAAGATTGAATTGAAGAAAAGACTCGATTTTGTGTTGACGGAAAATGGAAGAGGTGAGATGTGGTGTTGTCGTTGGATGCTTGAATGGTAGGGGAAGATAGAGCCGATGTGTTGTGTAGAGGTGAATGGTGATGTTTCTCCTTGTAGCTTGACTGATAACTTCTCTCGGTCGATGATCAAAATGTATTTTTGTTTTTTTATCTAATGCTTTGCATTAGTTTGTAGGAAGATCAAAGGTGGTTGACCGAAATTTTAGGAAGCGGTTTACTAGTAGCTACGTTGTAGGAGAGATGGATGAAGGTAGATAATGTAGTTGCTACAAAATAGGAGATATTGTAGCTAGGTAACCACTTTTCTTTTTTTGTACGTTGAATAAAAGAAGCTAGGAGGTTGCTTAGGTTATAATGTAGGAAGTGGTTAATAGCCTATAACCGTTTTTTTTTTTTTTTGTTTTGTGGCCGGCTACTCGATGATAATGCTGGAAAAAGAAAAAGGAAAGGAAATTTGGATTGGCTAGGCTTCTTCTTCTCCAACCAAAACAAACTCCAACTTGGACTAAAACGACTCAACAAGACAAAAAGGAAAACGTGAACGAAACTGACTCTTGAATCAAAGGCACCAACCTGGCTCTGATACCAATTGATACGGGGATAATCCCGCTAGGACTCGATCTAGGTGCAAATGACTCCGTTGAACCCAAACTAGAACCAAACGTTGAACGAAAAACAAAGGAAGACACAAGGAAATAACGAAACTCAAAGAAGAAAGAACCAAGGAGAGAAACAAGAGGAAGAACCTCGATTTGAAGGATCAAGACCCAAAACTCCGTCAATCCTCAACCCAATCCACACTACAACCTTACACAAGCCTTCTAATCAAGACAAGCACAAGGAGGAGGCGAGTGAAGGTTTGAAGCACCAATCTTGGGATCGACACAAGCAAACTCAGCCAAGCTTAACAACTCACAACGATATGCCAACCAAAAGCTCTCTCTCTTGATTGATTTTGTAGGAATAAACAATGTCTTTGCAAATGAATAACGTTCACTAGAAAAGAAACTAAGGAGGATATTTATAGGCACTCCTATCCTAAAAAAAAAAGGTAAAATAAAACCAACAATATAATTTAGGAAATTAAAGAGAGCTCCCTAAATTATAACAAAAACACAAGTCTTCCCTAAATTATAACAAAAATAGGGATTCGGCTATCTCGGCCTCCATCTCGATGTCGTTTAACAATCCCGGCCGAGATCCGGATCTTGTCACGCCTGGCGCTTCGCTCCCTGCTCCATCCGTCCGCTCCTCGCTCCGTTTTCCCACCATCAGCTCCTCGCTCCGCTTGCCCGCCGTCCGCTCCTTTGCCTCTAGGGTTTTGAACTCCAACTTCAAATTCATTCTAGGACATTCCAACGTCTGCATGGCCGTCGTGTTTGGTACATTCGGAGCTTGTGTAGGAACTTGTGTAGGGATATGTCCTTGTGTCGGACCTTGTGTAGGGATATGTTCTTGTGTAGGCTCCATAGAGGATGGTCCTCCATCAGTATGGACAGAGATGCCGTACTCCGTTATGCTGGGATGAGCAGAGCAGTGTTAGTGGTTTGATACCTGATCAGATTCAGGATGATGTGGCTCGAGTAGCACTGATTAGAGAGCGGATGCTGACTGCCAGAGCCGTCAGAAGTCATATGCTGATAGGAGGTGTAAACCTCTAGAGTTCAGAGTTGGAACCCATGTGTGGCTGAGAGTGTCCCCGACACGAGGTGTTAGACGTTTTGGCATTAAGGGGAAGTTGAGCCCCCGATATGTCGGACCATTCGAGATTCTGGATCGGGTTGGGAGTGCAGCATACAAATTAGCCTTGCGTCCGAGATAAGAGGGTATTCACCCTATATTTCACGTGTCTCAGCTGAGGGAATACATTTCAGATCCGAGACACATCGTGAGTTATGATGATTTTGTGGTCGAGCCGGACCACACCTTTGTTGAGCACCCAATTGCAATCCTAGAACGAGGTATGAGACGCCTGCGTTCGAAGGACATTCCTATGTTGAGGATACAGTGGTCGAGACGTGGACCTGATGAGGCTACATGGAGACTGAGGATAGTATCCAAAGGAACTATCCAGAGTTCTATGCTGAGTTAGATGCACCAGTAGGATCACCGAGTAGATCTTAGTACTATCTTGGTGAGTGTTATGCCTATATGCTTATATGCTATGATGTGTTTATTTTCATACTAGCTTTGATGTGATATATGATCTTATTAGATCTTGTTGTGCTAGTATGATTATTGTTTATAGCTGGAGATGGCTCTTTCCTCCATGCTATTGTGATACGTTTAGGATTCAGCTGAATATGTTATTTCTCCATGCTATTCTGATGGACATAGTGTTATTGGAGATGTTTTTCCTCCATGCCTTTCTGTTAGGAGTATGATACGGCTAGAGATGTGATTCCTCTATGTCTTGTGATATGTTTTTGGTTTGGCTAGAGATTGTTTTCCTCTATGCCTTGGATAGTGTTTTGTTCCTGGAGTTGATGGTTTCCTCCATACTTATGTTTGAGGTTATAGAGAGAGTTGTACCTCGGCTTGTGAATCCGAGTGATTTGAGGATTACACAAGTTTCGGCACGAAACTTGTTTTTAGGGGGGTGAGGTGTAAGAGCCTTAGTCTTTGAACCGAGTTTTTACCTTAGCCACCCCGCGGGCTTGTGTGCCGCCCCAGCGGGTTCCCGCTCCCGCGGCTCAGGGAACCGCCCCTGCGGTTTCTTGCGGCTACAACCGGCTTTGTTGACCGTTTGACTCGTGCTTTACCTTCTCCTTTCCTTTCTTCTTAAGCCTCTTCTTTGGCTCGTGAGCAAGGATTTTCATTCCTTTTCCCAGCCTTACGTCCTTCTTGCTTCCTCTTTCATCTCCTTGATCTTGTGTGTGAGTTCTCTTGAAGTTTGCAAGAGAGTTTGTTGTGTGGCTTTGCTGAGGTTGCTTTTGTGTATGATTGCTGAGCTTGTGATGCCAGCTGAGAGTGTGTTTGTTCTTCCCTTGGGTGATCACCCTTGGGCGACAGCCCTGTATCCGCCTCTGAATTGTTCATATCAACTACAAGTTACATGTACGATCATTATCAAGTATCACGGTGGATAGAATGCTCATTGTCGAGAAACTCTACGATAGTCGTAATTGATGGTTTTGAGGATGAACGGAGGTATGCCGATTTTCTTTTGAAATGGACATTAAACGTTAATAGAATAATATTATTTAGATATGTAAGATTTATTTATAAATCTTATTATATGGGCTTACATATTATGGTACAATTATATTATAAGGCTAATTTTTAGTGGGTTATTTAAAGTGATTCAATTAAGTAAAGCCCGTAGACTTTAAATTAAGCGGTATGGACTTAATGAGTGGATACCAGATTTTGGCCCAATAGGCTTAATGGGATTCTATTAGGTCAATATATAAACGATATTAGGTTATGGTCCCCAATATGTTAGATCGATCTGTCGTTTTCGTATTTCTACCCATCACAGAGAAAACCTAAAGAAACTCTAAGGAGATTTGACTGAGGAAGACTATATACCTGCGGCGCTCATTCGGTATGTAGATTACGCACTAAAGTTTTATTGGATTGTTGCGCTATGGAACTAGGTATGTAAATTTCGATTCTTTAATAACTCTAGCATGATTATGCGGTGTTTATGGTTCAAGGAATTTAATTATTCCAACAAGTGGTATCAGAGCCGTAATCATGTTAGCTTATTAGGATACATATTCGGTACATTTAGTTTTTTTTTAAATTCGTTTCGGTCGACACAATATATAAAATTTTTGTTTTCAATTGTTCGTACATGAATATCATACTCGTACTATTTCGATTGATATGATACGTTGATTGAATAACTACTGCTTTTATATATGTACATTATGTTGGAATGTTAAGAGCATCTGCATCCTATAACTTCTTAAGAAATTTCTTATCTGAGTTTTCTTCTTTTTTTTCACAAAATGATTGGAAGAACCTCTCTCTTCCATCCCAAAATTCATCAGAATTTCTTTAACGTATAATTATAACCAACAACCTGTTACATCCCTACATTTGGGCAAAACAAAATAAATTAAATTAAAATTTCTCTTGATTTGTGTAAAGTGGGCAGGAACCTGTCAAGATGAGTATCTCTGAAGAGAAACTTCTCTCCACTAATTGCATCGATTCTTTCTCATAATCTGACATTTATTTTTATTTTTAATCTTTTAATTGCTAAAGAAACCCAGAGTATTTGGGATGAAAATGTAAGAGCCTTAATCTTTTGGACCGAGTTTGCCTTAGCCAAGATTTGGCTTTAGCCGAGATTGACTTAGCCGCCCCAGCGGGTTCCCACTCCCGCGGCCCAGTGAACCGCCCCCGCGGTTTCCTGCGGCTGCAGCTGGTTTTGTTGACCGTTTGACTCATGCTTTACCCTCTTTTCCTTACTTTCTTCTTACCTTGCTAAGAAAGGGTTCACCTTCATTCCCATTCCAGACCTCCTACGTCCTTGTTGCTTCTTCCTTCTTCCTCCTTGATCTTGATCTTAGTTTCCTTGAGTTTTGGAAGAGTTTGGTGTGGCCTTGTTGTGGCTGGATGTTGTTGGATGTTGTGGCTGTGCTTGGAAGCCAGTTGAAGTGTAGTTTGGTGCATCCTCTTGCCTAGACCAGTAGTAGGTAAGACTTGGTTCTTCTCTTCTTTCTTTCTTCTTTGATTCTTTCTCCCTTAGATTAGGATTGGATGAATTGGATATAGATTAATGTTGGAATGTGTATATATATGTATGGATGTGGATGTGGACGGATGAAGACGTGATTTGATCACGTGAAGAGTGGAAGAGAACTCGCGGGACTACGTTCTGCACTATCGCCGCCCCTGCGGGAACCTAGTCACCGCACTCGCGCCTGGATTCTGCCGCCCCCACGGCCACTGTTCCAGCGCCCGCGCCAGCGTCTGCGTTTGCCTGCGGCCCTATCACCGCGCCTGCGGCTGAGCTTTTTCGCGCCTGCGGATTGCCTTACTCCGCCCCTGCGTCTCTCTTGTCACGCAGGTGCGTCTTATCCCGGGTCTACCTAAAGTAAGGTAGATCCTTTCCTTTCCTAGTATGAGCGGGTTAGTAGCATGCTAGGTACGTGTATGAGGTTAGAATGATGATGAGTTTGATATATATTCTTATGCCTTGTTATTAGGCCGTACTGTCCTCCAGTTTGGAGTGGACCTGATTGAGAGTTGATCGTAGTGAGACTACTTCTGAGTTGAGGTAAGTCCATAGGACTTACTTAGCTACCATCCTTATATTGGATGTATGCATGAGTGGTGCTTGTTATATGCTTTATAGCATGCGTTATTGTTCATTACCGACCTATGATATATTGACCGCCCATTGTAGTGGCTGTGACAACTTACCTTTCATCCCGTAGTGGAGTCTGGGAAGTTCTCTGTAAGCTAGTTAGATCTGGTATACGGGAAGGGCACTGACCACTCCTTATGGTATACGGGAAGGTGCGCTGATACCAATCAAGCTAGCTATTGCACGCAGAGGTGAGGATTATATACATACCTCGTGTCACATATTTTCATATACAAATCTATATACTATTGAGTGTTTGACGTTATAAAGATAATAAACCGGGTAAATGTATGAAAGCATGATGATGTGTTATGATTCCTGATGTGTGTTTGTGCTCTTGCATCTCTATATATATGTGTATGGTTAGCTAACGGTTTTATACCGTGTTGTAGATCCTTTATAGGTTAGGAGAGCTGCAGAGTGATCTAGAGGGGTGATCCGCTGAGGGCTCTGTACACTGGGGCGATATCGTGGGATATGGGTTTTTATGTTGTAAGGATATATACTTTGGTTTTGTACTCAACGGTTACTCTGTATCACCTTTTCGATATGCATATATATGACAGTTTTATGTTTTGTTTTAATCTATATGTGCCTTGTTGTAAGATTCAGTGAACTTGTTGTCAGGCTAGGGTCAGGATCCATTGTGAGATCCTAGCCTAGTAGCACCTCGAGTCCTACGGATTTTGGGTGTTACAAAGTTGGTATCAGAGCCCAGGTTGACAACAATGGCACTAGTAATCTGCGATAAAGGTCGAATAGATAAATAAACAGAACCCGAAAAGGGGTCTGACTTTTCAAAAGGTTTTGGTTTTGAAATGAGTACAAATGTTTCAAGATACCGTGTACGTGAGTCATCGCCCCTCAGAAGACCTCGACAGTATAGATATATATAGATATTCTGTTGTGATTGATTTGATATATATCTATACATATGGCATATATATATAGCCTTCTAAGTTAAGTTTACGTCTTTTGCAGATGGTTCAGAGTAGAGCCTTGCCTGCAGCTAGACGGGTAGAGGTAGACCCCCTCTAGGTAGAGAACGAGGTAGGACTCCTACTGGTGGTTCACAGGCAGCGGGAGAGATTCACGAGGTGGTTGCTAAGAGTGTTGTTCCTGAGACTAGGAACGGTGCAGGTGAGAGACAGGGGTCACATAGAGCCCAGTCTGGTGAGTCTGATTGTGTCTCCATGGGGGATCGGAGTTTCGTGATTATATTAGACGAGTAGAGGAGGCTGTCAGAGCCGGTAGACGTGCCCCAGATTTACAAGCACAAGAGGGACCATCTAAGAGATCCCACGGAGTGACTCAAGTGTCAGCTGTACAGGCACATGCTGCTGAGATTCCTCAGGTTCGAGAGGAGCATCAAGGGCCTAGACCAGATACCTGGTTGAAGGCATTCCACCAGATGGGTGTACCCCCTTTCACTGGGAAGGTGGGGTTAGAGGTTGAGCTCTGGATTGGACATGTGGACTCAGCTATAGAGTCCATTAGATGTCCAGTGGACAGACAGATTGAGTTCGTGCAGACTCTATTCAGGGATTTGGCACAGCAGTGGTGGAGGTCTGTACGGGGTCAGGTTAGTAGTTATGATCAGATGAGGACCCTGATTAGAGAGCGTTTTTGCCCTGCCTCACTGAGGAGGGAGAAACTGTGGGATTTTGTGGAGGCTGGGTTTGAGGATGTACTAGTCTCCGAGGCTATCAGGAGGTTTCAGAAGGAGCTGGCATTACTGGGACCAGCTGCACCTTCTGCATATCAACATGTCTATCTCTTTTCCCGACGACTGAGGGATACTACCCGGACCTATATGGCGGGTTTCCACTGTGATTCTCTGATGGATTATAGGACAGAGCTTCCAACTATGAGAGGGAGCGAGCTGGACAGAGGAGAGCTTCTCATACCGGAGGGTCTGAGAAGAGGTAGCATACAGGGCAAACTAGTGGGTACTGGTGGTGCTGCTAGTGTCTGGCGGGGTCAGAGACGCCAGAGTCACACCTCATCTGCCCTAGTTGTAGATAAGGGACGTTAGTGTTTTAACTATGGTGATCCAGGACATATGAGGCCCGAGTGCACGAGGCCACTAGTGACTTGCTACACCTGTGGTAGGCAAGGTCACAAAGCTGTTTACTGCCGACAGGGCTGAGCTTCATCTCGGCAGAGTTCTTCCCCTGCCAGTGTAGCGGAAGGTGGGAAGAGGCCACCTCAGCCGCAGCAGACACAGGGACAGCAGAGAGTCCCAGATCGCCCTACGACTCAGGGATTTGCTCCTGGGCCGCGTAGAGGCAGAGGTCGTGGTGGGAGCACCATTGATACCAGAGGACCACAGGGTCGAGTCTTTGAGCTTAGGAGTGCAGAGGAGCCAGCTGCACCGACTGCTACAGGTACCATTCTGATTCATGGTTTACCTGTTAGAGTCTTATTTGATACTAGTGCTACGCATTCTTTTATTTTTGATGCATGTGTGGATCGTTTTAATCTAGATACGACTGAGGGGATACCCTTTAGTATAGGGTTACCTGATGGTAGTAGGGTCAGAGGTACCCGTGAGATTCGTGACTGCCCCATTACTGTAGGGACCCGTGTTTTTCTTGTGGACTTCTTTGTCATACCATTAGAGGATGAAGAAGTCATTCTAGGTATGAACTCGATGGATAGACATTCTGCAGTCTTAGATGTAGGTAGGAGCGAGGACTGTTACCCTCTCTACGAAGTTAGGACAGATAGAGGTTTTCCGAGGTTCGGACCTTGGAAAATCTGGCATGGTTATCAGTGCGATACGGGCAACTAGACTCATTGCACAGGGTTGTGAGGCCTTATGGTGTTATGTCATGAAGGAGGGGGAGAGTCCAGCATTAGAGGATATCCCAATGGTCTGTGATTTTGCAGATGTATTTGTTGAGCTGTCCAGTTGCCGCCTCAGAGGAGTGTGGACTTCAGTATTGAGTTAGAGCCTGGTACGAGACCGATCTCGAAGGCCCCATACCGGATGGCGCCTGTCGAGATGCTGGTGTTGAAGAAGCTACTTGAGGAGTTGGCTGAGAAGGGCTTCATTCGCCCTAGCGTGTCTCCATGGGGAGCACCTGTCCTCTTCGTACGGAAGAAGGACGGATCGTTGAGGTTGTGTATAGATTACAGAGAGCTGAACAAGGTGACCATCAAGAACAGGTATACATTGCCTCGTATTGATGACTTGTTGGATCAACTTCAGGGAGCGACAATATTCTCCAAGATTGACCTGCGCTCAGGATATCACCGGCTGAGGGTGAGAGAGTAGGATGTGCATAGGACAACATTCCAGACTAGATATGGCCACTACGAGTTTGTAGTGATGCCATTTGGGCTTACGAATGCCCCAACAGTTTTTATGGAGTTGATGAACAATATCTTCATCGACTTCCTGGATCAGTTTGTGGTGGTCTTTATAGATGATATTCTGGTATACTCTCGCAGCAGAGAGGAGCATGCAGGACAATTGAGGATTGTATTGCAGGTTTTACGGGATAGAGAACTTTATGCTAAGTTCTCTAAGTGTGAGTTCTAGATGTCAGAGGTAGCATTCTTGGCTCATGTGGTTTCAGCTGAAGGGATCAAGGTGGATCCAGCGAAGATAGAGGTTGTAGCAGCTTGGACTACGCCAACGAACGTCAAGGAAGTACGTAGCTTCCTTGGCCTAGCCGGTTATTACAGACGCTTTGTGGAGGGATTTTCTGTGATTGCCCGTCCACTGACGAGTCTACTGAGGAAGACTACCAGATTTGTATGGTCTGATCAGTGTATGCAGAGTTTTGAGGAGCTGAAGAGATGTATGACTTCTGCTCCTATTTTGGCACAGCCAGAGGGTACAAATGATTTTTTGGTTTACAATGATGCATCCAAGCTAGGCTTGGGATGTGTATTGATGTAGCGAGGCAGAGTGATTGCTTATGCGTCTCGACAACTGAAGACGTATGAGGAGAACTACCCGACTCATGATCTGGAGTTGGCAGCGGTAGTTCATGCATTGAAGATCTGGAGACATTACCTGTATGGTGCTACATGTCAGATCTTCACAGACCATAAGAGTTTGAAGTACATTTTTACGCAGCGGGAATTGAATAACCGCCAGCGTAGATGGCTCGAGCTGATCAAGGACTATGATTTAGAGATTCTGTATCATCCAGGGAAGGTGAATGTTGTCGCCGACGCCCTGAGTAGGAAGACGTCTCGAGAGAAGGTGATTGCGAGATTGACAGTTCAGCATCAGTTACAAAGAGACCTGATCTGGTTAGAGTTGGACATCTAGTTTCCTGATGAGGATGCCTAGCTGCGTACGTTAGAGGTTCTTCCTGATCTGTTGGGTGAGATCCAACAGAAGCAGGAGACCTGCCCGACACTGATGAGGATACGAGATAAGATGTCTCGAGATGAGGCACCACAGTTCCTGCTAGGAGCAGATTGAGTATTGAGGCGCCGCGGTCGCGTCTGTGTACCCGCTGATGCGGATTTATTACAGAGGATTTTACAAGAGGCTCACTGTACACCTTACTCTGTACATCCAGGTACGAGTAAGATATACCAGAACTTGAGGCGTTTATATTGGTGGGGAGGGATGAAGCCCGATGTGGCCAGATTTGTAGCGCAGTGTGCGACCTGTCAACAAGTCAAGATAGAGCATAGCAGACCTGGAGGTGAGCTCCATCCACTTTCTGTTCCACAGAGGAAGTGGGAGGACGTCACCATGGACTTTGTGACTAGGCTGAGACTAAGCCGGAGTTTTGATGTTATCTGGGTTATAGTGGACAGATTGACGAAGACGGCACGCTTCATTCCTATTCGGGAGACGTGGCCGGTGAGCAGATTAGCTGAGGAGTACACTAGGTAGATAGTGAGACTCCATGGTGAGCCGAGGACGATCGTCTCATATAGAGATGGACGATTTACCTCGAGATTTTGGCAGCAGATTCAGACTGCCTTGGGGACGAGTTAGCACTTCACGATTGCGTTCCATCCTTAGACAGATGGTCAGTTAGAGAGGACCATTCATACCCTGGAGGATATGTTGCGAGCTTGTGTGTTGGATTGGGGACAAGTGTGGACCGATCATCTCCCACTTGTTGAGTTCTCATACAACAACAGCTGGCATGCATCTATTGGGATGGCCCCATATGAGGCAGTGTATGGACAGAGATGCCGTACTCCGTTATGTTGGGATGAGCATAGCAGCGTTAGTGGTTTGACACCTGATCAGATTTAGGATGATGTGGCTCGAGTAGCACTGATTAGAGAGAGGATGCTGATTGCGCAGAGACGTCAGAAGTCTTATGCTGATAGGAGCCGTAGATTTCTAGAGTTCAGAGTTGGAGCCCATGTGTGGCTGAGAGTGTCCCCGACACGAGGTGTTAGACGTTTTGGCATTAAGGGGAAGCTGAGTCCCCGATATGTCGGACCGTTCGAGATTTTGGATCGGGTTGGCAGCATACAGATTAGCCTTGCCTCCGAGATTAGAGGGTGTTCACCCTATATTTCACGTGTCTCAGCTAAGGGAGTACATACTAAATCCGAGACACATCGTGAGTTATGATGATTTGGTGGTCGAGTCGGACCACACTTTTGTTGAGCACCCTATTGCAGTCCTAGAACGAGGTATGAGACGCATGCGTTCGAATGACATTCCGATGTTGAGGATACAGTGGTCGAGACGAGGACCTGATGAGGCTACATGGGAGATTGAGGATAGTATCCAGAGGAACTATCCAGAGTTCTATGCCGAGATAGGTGTATCAGTAGGATCACCGAGTAGATCTTAGTACTATCTTGGTGAGTATTAGGTGCTTATATGCTTATATGCTATGATGTGTTTATGTTCATACTAGCTTTGATGTGATATATGATCTTATTAGATCTTGTTGTGCTAGTATGATTATTGTTTATAGCTGAAGATGGCTCTTTCCTCCATGCTATTGTGATACGTTTAGGATTCAGCTGGAGATGTTGTTCCTCCATGCTATTTTGATGGACATAGTGTTATTGGAGATGTTTTTCCTCCATGCCTTTCTGTTATGAGTATGATACGGCTAGAGATGTGATTCCTCTATGCCTTGTGATGTGTTTATGGTTTGGCTAGAGATGGTTTTCCTCTATATCTTGGATAGTGTTTTGTTGCTGGAGTTGATGATTTCCTCCATGCTTATGTTTGAGGTTATAGAGAGAGTTGTACCTCGGCTTGTGAGTCCGAGTGGTTTGAGAATTTTACAAGTTTCGGGACGAAACTTGTTTGTAGGGGGGTGAGATGTAAGAGCCTTAGTCTTTTGGACCGAGTTTGCCTTAGCCGAGATTTGACTTTATCCGAGATTAACTTAGCCGCCCCCGCGGGCATGTGTGCCGCCCCAGCGGGTTCCCGCTCCCGCGTCCCAATGAACCGCCCCCGCGGTTTCCTGCGGCTGCAGCCGGTTTTGTTGACCGTTTGACTCGTGCTTTACCCTCTTTTCCTTACTTTCTTCTTGCTGAGCAAGGGTTTCACCTTCATTCCCATTCCAGACCTCCTACATCCTTCTTGCTTCTTCCTTCTTGCTCCTTGATCTTGATCTTAGTTTCCTTGAGTTTTGGAAGAGTTTGGTGTGGCCTTGTTGTGGCTGGATGTTGTTGGATGTTGTGGTTGTGCTTGGAAGCCAGTTGAAGTGTAGTTTGGTGCATCCTCTTGCCTAGACCAGTAGTAGGTAAGACTTGGTTCTTCTCTTCTTTCTTTCTTATTTGATTCCTTCTCCCTTAGCTTAGGATTGGATGAATTGGATATAGATTAATGTTGGAATGTGTATATATATGTATGGATGTGGTTGTGGATGGATGAAGACGTGATTTGATCACGTGAAGAGTGGAAGAGAACTCGTGGGACTACGTTCTGCACTGTCGCCGCCCCTGCGTCTGGAGTCTGCCGCCCCTACGGGAACCTAGTCACCGCACTCACGCCCAGATTCTGCCGCCCCCGCGGCCACTGTTCCAGCGCCCGCGCCAGCATATGCGTTTGCCTGCGGCCCTGTCACCGCGCCTGCGGCTGAGCTTTTCCGCGCCTGCGGATTGCCTTACTCCGCCCCTGCGTCTCTCTTGTCTCGTAGGTGCGTCTTATCCCGGGTCTACCTAAAGTAAGGTAGATCATTTCCTTTCCAAGTATGAGCGGGTTAGTAGCATGCTAGGTACGTGTATGAGGTTAGAATGATGATGAGTTTGATATATATTCTTATGCCTTGTTATTAGGCCGTATTGTCCTCCAGTTTGGAGTGGACCTGATTGAGAGTTGATCGTAGTGAGACTACTTCTGAGTTGAGGTAAGTCCATATGACTTACTTAGCTACCATCCTTATATTGCATGTATGCATGAGTAGTGCTTGTTATATGCTTTATAGCATGCGTTATAGTTCATTACCGACCTATGATATATTGACCGCCCATTATAGTGGCTGTGACAACTTACCTTTCAACCCGTAGTGGAGTCTGGGAAGTTCTATGTAAGCTAGTTAGATTTGGTATACGGGAAGGACACTGACCACTCCTTATGGTATACGGGAAGGTGCGCTGATACCACTCCAGCTAGCTATTGCACGCAGAGGCGAGGATTATATACATACCTCGTGTCACATATTTTCATATACAGATCTATATACTATTGAGTGTTTGACGTTATAAAAATAATAAACCGGGTAAATATATGAAAGCATGATGATGTGTTATGATTCCTGATGTGTGTTTGTGCTCTTGCATCTCTATATATATGTGTATGGTTAGCTAACGGTTTTATACCGTGTTGTAGATCCTTTGCAGGTTAGGAGAGCTGCAGAGTGATCCAGAGGGGTGATCCGTTGAGGGCTCCATACACTGGGGCGATATCGTGGGATATGGGTTTTCATGTTGTACGGATATATACTTTGGTTTTGTACTCAGCGTTTACTCTGTATCACCTTTTCGATATGTATATATATATATATATATCAATTTTATGTTTTGTTTTAATCTATTTGTGTCTTGTTGTAAGATTCAGCGAACTTGTTGTCAGGTTAGAGTCAGGATACATTATGAGATCCTAGCCTAGTCACACCTCGAGTCCTACGAATTTGAGGTGTTACAAAAAATACTCTAACCATTGATAAAAGCATGTAGGTGTGTCAGCACCATCATCAATTGAAAAGCAATTCTCTTGTTTTTGAAAACGTTGACTTTAGTATGGATTAACATGCGTGTGTACATGTATATATATTTATATGTTAATTCAGTAACAGCTTTTCTATTTGAAAAGACTTGTTTGATATATGACGAAAACATATATGAATACGGTGTTACGTTCGTTTTTTCTACTCTGTATTGAACGATGCGCAGTCGTGCGTAATATACGCAGAGTATTTTTTATTTATTTATTTTATATATATATATATATGAACGTAGCATATGCATCTTTGCGGGTATTTTTTTTTAAAGGTCTATATCTTTAATCGATACAGTGTGTTAAGTTTTAAAGGTCTATACCTTTAATTGACACGTCAAGTTTTAAAGGTCAATACCTTTAATCGATACGGTGTGTTAAGTTTTAAAGGTCTATACCTTTAATTGACACGTCAAGTTTTAAAGGCCAATACCTTTAATTGATCATGTGGGACCCGTCTGTTTGGGTCTGTATTTACATGCGTTGAGCATATCGAGTGTAAACTTTGGATTTATTTATACTAGATATGGTTATGGATATGAAATTTTGTGATTGATATATAGCGTGGTTGTTCACACGAACGTACAATTTGGTCTTTTACCCCTATATTTTATATCGATTAAAGGTTATCGAGTGTAATATTTGGATGTTATTTACACGAGATATGATTATGGATTTTGGACTAAGTTGATTGAAATGATATGCTTCCAAAACAGTCTCAATATAAGGTTATGTGTAATATTCATTTATGCGGATATCGTTCGGCCCAAAGGAAGGTTAATATTTGACCAAACAATAAAACAATTGAGATGGTTAATGTTTATTATTTTGTGTGATATTTTGTTTATGCGGATATTAATCCGCCCAAAGGAAGGTTAATATTTGGCCAAACAATAAACACATATATTTAGTATCAAATAATTGTATTTTATTATTTATGCGAGTATTGATCGGCCCAAAGGAAGGTTCATATTTGGCCAAAAAATAAATGTATATATTTGATAATAATATTAATTAGGTGATGTTTTGTTATTTATGCGAATATTGATCGGCCCAAAGGAAGGTCAATATTTGGCCAAATAATAAATACATGTTATGCAATATTATTTAGTTGGTGTACTTGTTATTTATGCGGATATTGATCGGCCCAAAGGAAGTTCAATGCTTGGCAAAATAGTGAGTTCACATGCGATAATAAATGTTGATAAATATATAAAGATATCCATGTAAATAATAGTCGGTCCAAAGAAAGGCTATTATTTGATCGGATTTGTTATCGATATTTGATTGTTGTGATGAGAGTACCACTTGCAATTGATATTTTGTGCAAACACAAGATGTCAAGTTGTGCTAGGTATCTTGTTTATAACATTTTATATGAGGATTTGTCCATGTGAATGATAGTCGGTCCAAAGAAAGGCTATAATTTGATAGGATTTATGTTTCCTCTTGAATTTACCTTATTGAGAGTTATAGTGTATTGTTCCCATTTAGATCATTGGATCATAAGGTTGGTAACTATGAACAATGAGCCTCAAAGTTTTCATGCTTCTAGTTTTGTCGACTTATTTGGCCCAATTTTGGGAACTTAGTTGATAATGTTATGAAGTGTGTTTTGATATACTAAATACCTACTTTCTTTTATACTTTTCATTTGTGGGTGTATGCCCATATTTGGTGAATGAATTGTGATAGGGAATTCAGATGGTGAGTATTAAGAAACTTTAAAGGTGGAGAATCTAGTTATTTGTACTCATGTACATTATGTTGCTATATTTATTTAAATATGCATTTGGAGTACATGAATACAATCTCCTTGTTATTAATCAGTTCACAAACATTGGATTGTACAAGTTTAACTTTTAAGGATTTATGATCGAAACATGATGTCACCAAAGTGACCTCTCTTGAATAGATTATTCATCAAGGAAACGTTAAATGATATGTCTATGTTGCTTCATGCGAGTTGTATTCAGCCCAAAGGTTGTATAAAACTTGGCCGGATTACATACATGTTTATAATGGTGAACATGTGACAATTATAAGGTTATACGTGAGGATAGTATTTTATCCAAAGATAATATTATTATTACTCATGAATTATTGTCAATGTTTGAATATCACGACAAGAGTATCACTAACAGTTAATATCATTATCCAAAGACTTGATATTGATGTTGCACTTGATATCTTGAGATGTGATGTACAATTCATCTTTGTATTTGATTGATTATAGTTCATATTGTGATTCATAAATTTTATCTCTCTTTTAGTAAATTTGTTTAATATATGCTTACTTAAGTTAAAGTTTTGTCCCTAATAAGGGCGATTTATGAGGTTGAATAATATGGTATATTATTTTGGGTGTATGGATTATAACCTCACATCAAGGATGAAACATATATTCTCCTATAGATTTCGGATCTTCGAAAGAGAAGATAATCTTCTAAACGTGAGAATACTTTGTTTGTGAAGGTCATATGATCATTATGAACACCAATTGAGTCTTCTCAAGAGGAGGTGATAATTAAGAAGATCTCAAAGAGTATTTTTTGAGATTTAATATGGCATTACAAAATGTGTTCTCATCGGTTGCTCCTCGGAGGAAGGGAGATTTTAAGGGTCTAAAGCAAAAGTAGCATAATAAGCAAATATAAAGTTGCTTCTTTTGTAAAAGTTTTGGACACATAAGAAGGATTTTGCAAATTACACGCTCGGCGTATAAAGAATGCATTTTCTTAATTTGGCTTACTCTCAAGTATACATAATTTCAGTCTCTAGAAACACTTGGTGATTACCTCAAGTATCACCATCAGGTATTAGTGTTTTTAAGTAGAGTATAAATTTTATGTATTCATTGCCCATCAATTTTGGAAAATGCAAGATTTTCTTGAGGATGTAGAGTTTGGAGGGGAAGAATTGAGGAACATCTTTGTTGATGTAGTTGTCCATTAAGAAAAGAGTTTAACATCTCTTTCTAAAGTTATTATTGAAAACAATTTGAATGTACTTTCGAATTGCTCTTCAATATATATATTCAGTTTATGACAACACTAAGGTTCCTCCCATAGAGCAAACTCAACAACCTCAAGAAATGTCATTAAGGAGTTTATTGAGAAATGAGGTATGCAAACTCAACAACATCAATTAATGATCTATTGAATCTTCGTGAGGTTACCCAAAGTTCTATTTCTCTGATTTGGAATAATGTCATAAAGGGTGAGATGAAATCCATTGAGGATAACGACGTTTGAGATCATTTTGCGTTATCAAAAGAATTTTTTGAAAGGATTCACTCATAAGGAAGACATTAAAATTGAATGAATATTCATTCATATTCATTAAATGACTCATTTAGGACAATAATGACATGTGTGGCTCATTTTGATTTAGAGCTATAGGGGATGAAATAAAAGAGTGTTTCTACATCTAGTGATGATACACTTATATGGTTCAACTATAAGTTTTGAATCTATAGATTTAAAAACTATGGTTTGAAAATAAGAATTTCATCTACGGTCTAATCTGGTATAAGACTATAAAATTATAAATTTCATAAGGTTATTACTTCATTCGGATTTGAGGTAAATAAGGTTGAAAATTTTGTAGTTCACAATTCAGTGGGAGTAAGTAAACTTTATTGATGATATACTATCAGTTTGCAACAATATAGGCTTATTGGTTGAAACCAAGAGATTTCTCATTAGGATTTTTGAGATGAAAGATCTTGGGGATGCGTCTTTTGTTTAGGCAAAAGATACTATGAGATAATTCTCAAAGTGTCATCAAGTTGTCACAACAAGAGCTAAAGGTTATCAATTTCGGCCTTAATGTACCCTAAAGAAAATCCTTGAGGTTTTGAGGATATAAGAGATACCCTATACAACAGTCATAGGGAGTCTAATGTTTTTGGGTATGTACACTTCCGGATATCGTGTACATGACTAAAGTGAAATGTATAGCAGATTATTAAGTGCATGAAGTCATGCGGCCTTGCAAATAATGTAAGATTTCATGCTATAATGGAAATTGAGATTTTGGAGATCATTGGATATTTTATCTCAATTTCTATAGACGTCGAATAAAAGATGATCACCTTAAGACTGTAGGTTGGTTGGAAGAACTATATCTAGTAAAAGTGTTAAACAACACTTGTAGCTACTTCCGCTATGGTTGCATATATTTGTCATTGGCTATATGTTTTTGGTAGCTTTAAGAGCCAAATAAAGTTATTTTTTGATAAAATATATGCAAGTTGAATACAACACCTACCAAAGCTCCTTGATGGAGAAAGAAATTGACATTATGTTAATGTCAAAGTAAGGAAAAGTTCAGGAAATGTCAAGTCTTATGGACCATATAAGGACAAACTCAAATTATTGGATCCGTTAATCTAGGGATTGCCTCCTAAAATATTTAAGGAGCATATTGCTCACATGAGGCTTGACAGATTTTGTAATCCCTTAACTTAGTGGGAGTTTGAAAAGATGTTCTAACCCTTACGGTTTATGCATAATAACGTTTTATGAGTTAATTCATAAATTATATTTCTGAACTTAACTTTGGTTTTGGATTGATCTCCGAATAAAGTAGGACCAGTTGAAAATAGGCATGTTATGAGATCACATTGCATGTAATTTTCATGTCACTCATCCATACTTGATCTATGTCATTGAATTTATTGGCATGATGAACACGGAAGGTTTAGTTACGATGAATGTGACGAATGCTGCCGTGATCTCATATTGATATATGAGATGGACCAGATTGAAATAAAGAAGAAGTCTATAAAATTAGCCAATACGTGCACATAAAGAACTTTGGTTAATATAATTGTTTGTTTCATATGTAGCCCAAGTGGGAGATTGTAAGATTTATTTATAAATCTTATTATATGGGCTTACATATTATGGTACAATTATATTATAAGGCTAATTGTTAGTGCACTATCTAAGGTGATTCAATTAAGTAAAGCCCGTAGACTTTAAATTAAGTGGTATGGGCTTAATGAGTGTATACCAGATTTTGGCTCAATAGGCTTAATGAGATTCTATTAGGTTAATATATAAACGATATTAGGTTATGGTCCCCAATATGTCAGATCAATCTGTCGTTTTCGTATCTCTACCCATCAGAGAGAAAACCTAAAGAAACTCTAAGGAGATTTGACTGAGAAAGACGATATACCTGTGGCGCTCATTTGGTATGTAGATTCCGCACTAAAGTTTTATTGGATTGTTGCGCTATGGAACCAGGTATGTAAATTTCGATTTTTTAATAACTCTAGCATGATTATGATTATGGTTCAAGGAATTTAATTATTCCAACAAGATATATAATAAATTTGATTGTAATGTTCAGTCTTGTGTACATTTTGTATCTAAAAATAGTATCAAATCCTTATTCTTATTTCTTACTCTTCCTTGGAGTAAGAAAGTTCTTGAAAATGCCTCAATTTATCAATGCACTCAATTTCAATAAGCAAATTATAGGATCCAAAAGCAATCTATAGATACTGCAGCAATAGGTAATCAAATCTAGTAACATATATTTTCGCATTAAGAGAGCATTTCATAATGCTGTTAAGAGATCGATTGTACTAGATATTACAAGTTGCATTCTTTCCTATAACATTATTAATCTCCCTAGCAAACCTTTCCATGGCCGGTTCAGGGAGGCAAACCAGAAGAAAATTTCCGGTCTCACCCTTGCTATTGGTCCCCTTTCCAAAAAATCCAATAGAGCCTGGGGTGACCCCGACCATAGCGGTGGCCGGTCCACCATACACCGGCCTTCCCCACCCAAAGTCAATCTCTTGGAATTTGATTTGAGTGTTGTCCGACACTAACCAGGTCCCCGGTATTGTGAAGTGGGGTCGTCCTCGGGTTGCCATCAAGTCCGTCACTGACCTCACGTTCTCCTCCGTCACTTCTGCCTTGGCTTTCTTGATAAGCTCTACCGTGTATCCAAGGTCGTTCTTGAAAAGTTCACTGGCTGTGGAGATGGCTGCCGGAAATACAAACACGTTACCATAGTAGCCGGAGGGGAGAGGTGGGTTGAATTTTGATTGTGCATTGACTAAGGTTAGGTATCGTAACTCTTCAGTTGGCTCATACCTATTGGGATAAATGAAAAATATAAGAAAATTATGGTATGTTGCTACAAAAATCTTACGTTATATATATGTGACCAAAATATGAAAATTTAT
Source organism: Fagopyrum tataricum (assembly GCA_002319775.1). Taxonomy (NCBI): domain Eukaryota; kingdom Viridiplantae; phylum Streptophyta; class Magnoliopsida; order Caryophyllales; family Polygonaceae; genus Fagopyrum; species Fagopyrum tataricum. Next base: position 18,777,129 of record CM008285.1, read on the forward strand.
CTTTAAAACAAACCTCAAAGCAATTGTACGACACCGCCATAGAAACGTAGATAGCAACTCGAAGGTGGTGCAACTTTGGAGATGGGGTTGTAGGAGGCGTCGAAGGGAAGAGATTTGAGTGGGCCCGAAAAAAAAAGATCGTTCGATCAATTTATCATTACGGTGGTGGAGAGGGAAGACACAGCCTTCGAGTTAATCATATTCGTGGTGTGTGTAAGTCACACACGGTGGGACCCGTGAGAGGAGCAGCTCGCGGCTCCAAACAGGTAGCACGGACGGCCTAGGTGCACCGTGTGCTAGCTCGGCCACAACATTTAGAAATTGGACAAGCGATGTGGCATCGGCCACGGCGTGGTTCATGCGCAATGCAACCACGTTTCCTCCGCATTTCAGCCGTGTAACCTGCGTTGGATGTATTAAAAAGCATTTTTTCGAAAAGAATAAACATTATATTATGATTATTTATAAGTACGTACCTGGATGAGGAGCAAAGGATAGTGTAGGATATGGTGAGAAGAAGTTGGGACATCACATAACAACTTGTCAAAACAAGGGAAAGGCGGACAAAGAAAGCCCTTCTCCCCGCCGGAACTTATGTCCTCCAAACTAACGTTGGCCTCGGCCGCTACAAACAACACACCTTCGGCAGTGCAATCCACCATCAGCTTGCCGCCGGAAGACTCCCTCAACCGCCCGGCCCACGGGTAGTAATACACTAATGCTTCTGCTAACGCCTCCCTTATCACCCGTGTCCGGTCCCTCATCCCGTCTCCTCCTGCCAAGTAAAACAACACCACGGGCATTTGGAAACGGAGAAACTCTTGGTCGTCGATGTCCGATAGGGGCTTCAACTCACGAGGTGTGGGCTTTGCCGGTACAACGAGCTCTGCCGCACGCCGTTGTACGGTGAAGGATAAATGCCTTGATGTTTGCATCGTCATACAACTTAGTATTTGATCTTCCACAGAATGGTAAGGTACGTACTAAGGTAGAATTGTTGTCGTGGCTTAATACATATAGTTGTTTTATGTACGGTTATATATGTACGCCATGTACGTTGTAGGTGAAAATACCAACTTATAATTGTCCATATTTTCTTTGTTCATTTTTATTATTAACACTAACTATGTCATCTTTTGTAAATACTTTTATTTGATTTTATAAAACTATCTTTGTTATTAAAGGAGAAATTATAATTGGAAGACATCATTTTTAAACATAATACAAATTAACTAGGTCAATTTTCAATTTATTTATTAAAAATTATCTTTGTTATTCTTTTTTCTTTATTCTATATATATAATAATAATATATTGGTGATCTTCTCCACTAATCTATGAATTATGGATAACCATAACTCTAACAAATGATCTTTGTTATTCTCTATACATGGTCAGAAAGGGGATTTACAATAGTTGGATTGAAATAGAAGATTTTGATCAAGTTAATTATTTAAATAAAACAATTTCTTTTGGTACGGAATCACATCAAAATGAACAATACGTTGATATATAAAACATAAAATCATTATTTTAATAAAATATGAAATAAATGTTCTTTTTTTTTTAATTAAATATGAACATAAAATGAGTTTTTAGTGTACAAATAATGAACTACTATGATATTCTAATAAAAATATTTTACTTTTTACATATTTAAAAAAATATATCATATGTGCTATAGTTTTTTATACTAACAATTCCAATCTTTGTTGCTTTCGTTTACATACTTTACCTGTTAATAAATATCTATTTTACTTTACCCTATCAATAAATATTTATTTTGTACTATTCTCATCGTCTGATGTAATGTTTATAAACAAAATTTATTAATTTGTACATTTTTGCTACAATATTTGTTTGGTCAAAACTTTGATATTGTTTTTTTTGAAGAAAAATGTACCTTCGTAATGTTATTGTTAGTTAATATAGAGTGTATTACCAAGTCATACTTTAATGTAGTTTTTTTGGTAGCTATGCTAATTTATGAAAACTATAATATTTTATATTTTAAACTTTTATAATATTAGTTTAAATTGATGTATCATTAGTATGAATATATTATACATTTTGCACGTTTATGTATTGTTATTGTTAGTTTGAAGAAAAATTGATGCATCATTAGCATGAATATATTATACATTTTTGGTAGCTATGCTAATTTCTTTTTAAAAATCTGTTTTATTAGTTTAAACATAACATAATACTCTAAAATGAACAAAATAGAATCGTTGACTTGTATAACTTAACATAAAACTTTTGATTAATATTTATAACTAGTCCGACGGTCCATCCAAGTCTAACTAGTATAATACCCGCACCTTGTGCGTGCTTTTGATGTAAAATTACATATACAAATTACAACTCTTTTTCAAATTTATTTTTAAATTTCAGTTTGTAAAATATAATAGTAGATGATATTGAATATTTAAATAAATTGTTAACTTTAGATTTGATGAATCAACATAACTATAGATTAATTGAAGATTTTTTAAAATGGCATTCAAAATATATAGTAATTTGTTACGGAGAATTTGCATTCATGATTTTGAAGTGAATTTAAGATTTTTAAAAGTGGGGATTAAGTGCTTTTGTTATGGAAAATTTAATATTTTTTTGATAAATTTGAATTCATAGTTAACGTAATATATATTACAATTTTTTTTAAATCTCTGATTTTCAATAATATATTTAAATTACATTTTAGATTACTGATTTTTTTTATTCTACAAATCTGATTTTTTTTTTTTTTAATAATCTAGATAAATAACTTTTTAAAAATATTTTGTTGGACGTTCGACAATAATTTATATTAACAACTTAAAATAATTAACTTTTTAAAATATTTTTTTAGGTTGCGTTAAATCTGGTGCTGACACGTGGTAAAAAAAAAAAGCTCTCCTTTAATACTTATAAGATTAAGAGCAGATATGAGCAGTAAGACTAATAGAATCAGAATGAAAGTGAATCTAGTCAATATTTAAAACCTTGTTTATTATATCTTTTGTAATTAATTAGTATGGTTTCATGTAAAATGTATTTGATTTTCTATATTTTGTTTTTCTATAGGGTATTAAAACTAGTCAAATTACTTAAAATTACAACGAATGATTCCAAAAAAGTTCATGATTAAAGGTATGCGTATGGACTAGATATTTATTCCGTTTTTGTTTTCGGCGTCGAAATCAACATGACCCTAATAATAGTTCATGTGTTAGACGTTTTTCTTTCTATTAAACATTTTTGTTCTCATTCCCAAAAATGTGTAAATGTTAGGTTTACAATACGATCATACATTTTTATGTTCGGGCTTCTAAAAAGTGTAAATATTAAGTATACAATATGATTACAAAAAACGATTATACAATACGATATATATATATATATATATATATATATATATATATAGAATAAAACTATAAAACAATCTATTTAAAAAATCCTAACAACAAATCGTTGACGAATCGATTCAACGGAGGAGGTGTAGTCAAAGGAAGAACATAAACTCATGTCAGGTTATCCAAAATTTGGTGAGTTAAGTGTCACGTCAAAACAAACACTGATATTACTACCAAAAAAAAAAACACTGATACAGCAAGTGAAAGACATTTGCGATTCGTTTCAGATTAATCAATTCATCTACCAGCCTTGGTAATATATAGATATAAAAAACAAACTAAATAACGAATTAAATAAAGACTACACAAAAAAATAGAAAAAGAAGGTTTTTGTGTGTATGCTCATATCCAAATTTTGTTCGTTAGTTATTTGTATTTGTTGAATATGCTTTGAATTGAATTTATTTTTGTTTGAACCATTTTTATTTGGCGTATTCTTACGCTTGACGTACAAGTATAACTATGTCAAATATAAACTTTCCACGTATAAACATGTCAAGTATAAATCTGCTCAAGTATAGGATGTTCCTACGTATATTGTAGGGTTCCTTAATCTGCTATCATCCTTATCATATATTCAATCTGATTATTTGATCATTGAAAATTTGTGATAACATATTTATCATCTGTTTATTCTCTCATCTGTAATATGAAATTCCTCAATAAAATCTCTTTGAAAAGTGGAGGTAGCCTTTATTGCGGGAAACACTATAAACTTGTCTGTTTAATTTTGTACTTTCTCACTGATTCTGCATAATAAACTAGTATCAGATCTTTGAGTTCTTTGGGTTTTTTTTAGTTATCTGGGAAAAATATGTCTTCTTTCAACATGAAGATTAACAAGTTCATGTACAAGGAGGAATATTTTCAGCCTGTGGCAGATCAACATGCGAGCGTTGCTGAAACAACAGGGCTTATGGGGCCTCTGTCAAGGAAGGAAAATGGTGATGCTACTAAGATGACCACTAAGGAGGAGAAGGCACATTCGACCATCATGATGTATCACGAAGATGATGTCTTATGTGAGGTTTCAGATCAAGATACCGCAATCAAACTATGGTTCATGATGGAGAGTCTTTACATGTCAAAGTCTCTCACCAACAAGTTGCTTCTAAAGCAACGTCTATTTAGTTTGTGAATGTGGGAAGGTATGCAACTTCGTGAGCACTTAGATCAATTGAACACAATTCTTCTAGATTTGCATAATATTGATGTTAAGATTGAGGATGTTGCATTGATTATGTTGGTATCTTTGTTGTCATCATATGAAAACTTTGTTCTGTCATTTGTTGTTGGAAAATATTCAATTACTCTAGAAGACGTCAGGTATGCCCTTCATACAAGGGAACTACGCCACAAGGTGAATGAAAGTGGTGTATGTAGAGATGATCAAGCATCTGGTAAATATACAAGCGGAGGCAAGGGACAAGGAAAATAAGGAAAGAAGGACAATGAGCCGTCTTCTTCAAAAGTTCCTAAGCTTGACAACGTCTGCAAGTATTGTAAGGGGAAAGGACATTGGAAGAACGAATGTCCTAAGAAGAAGAAACCGCATGATTGTGGTTTTGCAACTGTTACAAACGATGATTTTAAATCAGATGAAGATATAACTTTGGTTGCTAGTGGACACACGTATCAGGTTGATATGTGGTTTCTTGATTCCAAAGCTTCCTATCAAATATGTCCTAACAAAGAGTGGTTCGAAACTTACAAGCAGGTAGACGGTGACAGTATTTCCATGGCCAACAGTTTTGTCTGCAAGGTAGTTGGCATGGAATTGACTCGATTAAAATCATGACACTTGAAGGAAGTGTATATACATTGATCGAGGTCCGACATGTTCCACTTATTACTAAGAATTTTATATCTATAAATATGATGGATAGTAAGGGGTTTTGTTTCAAAGGTGAAGGTGGAGTTCTGAATGTCTGTAAGGGTTCTAATGTTATTTTGAGAGGTATCTCTTGTAGGGTTCTACTATTTTTGGCTCTATTTTTGTTGCATCTTCAAAAGTTCACAGGGATGATGTGACTAAGTTATTGCATATGAGACTTGATCATATGGGTGAAAGAGGGATGCAAACTCTAGCAAAAGAAGATCAACCATCAAGAGCTATTCACCAGAGTGGTGAGAGATGCTCAAGAAGAGTTGGAGTAAGACCTCCACAAAGGTACGACTTTGAGTATATGGTTGGCTAGGCCCTACAGGTTATTGAAGAGGTGGATAGTCATGAACCATCCACCTATAGAGAAAGTGTATCTGAATCTGAAGCTGGACAGTGGTTTGCAACAATGGCATATGAGATGCAGGATCTGGGAGCAACTCGGAAAATTTTAGAAATGGAAATTCTTAGAGACGGGATCATAAGAAGCTTTTATTATCACAAAAAGGCTACATTGAAAAGGTGTTGTCACTTGTCAAGGTTTGGAATGTCATCGGTCAAGTCTATTGATACACCTAGTGTTGCTAACATCCATCTTACCACTTTGTTTTCACCTCAGTCGGATGAGGAGAAGGAGTATATGTCTCGAGTCCGTTGTGCTAGTGCAATAGGGAGTTTTGATGTATGTTATGTTCTACACAAGACCAGATCTAGCACAAGTTGTTAGTGTCGTCAATGTAACACCCCGAATCCGTAGGACTCGAGGTGCTATTGGGCTAGGATCTCACAATGGATCCTGACCCTAGCCTGACAACAAGTTCACTGAATCTTACAACAAGGCACAGATAGATTAAATACAAAACATCAAACTCATATATATATATATATATATATATATATATATATATATATATATATATATATATATATATATATATATATATATATATATATATATATATAGGGTCGGGATCCGGTAAGAACGTGTGTTACGGTAAGAAATAAGAACAACTAAGGATCGTTGGATCAAATGCACGGATGACCTAGATTTAACGTCTAAATAAGGCATTATTATATTTTGGTTTAAAATAGTATCACCAATATAGTAATAAGAATATTTAACATTCATTTATATGGAAATTAATTTTTCTACTCTAATTAATTTGTACTTCTCACCGTTGGGGTTTTAATTTAAGTTTTTTTTAAAAAAAAAGATTTTTTTTTTGTTCGAGAAGACGCGTTTGACGTTAAAAACGTGCATGAGTTACTGTTTTTTATAGGCATGAGATTTTGTGTAGTCGTGCTTGTATTATTCATGGTTAAAACGTACATAGTTACTACTTTATATATAATCGTGCTTATTGTTATTTTCATGCACGTGTAGTTACTAATTCGTATAATCGTACATGCGTCTCGTTTGAATTTAATTGGTGTGCACTAGTCATTCATGCATATGCACGTGTAGTTTGAATTTCTTGTGCTGTAATCGTGCTTATAGAAGCTAAAATGTGTAGTTTGAATTTGTTGCACTAGTGATGCATGCACATGCACGTTTAGTTTGAATTTGTGTTGCACTAGTAATGCATGCATATGCACGTTTATATATTCATGCACGTGTATACAAATTAATGAGGTAAGTAATTACTAGTGTGAATTTAATTTGGTAGTAAATATTATTAATTTTTAAATGGTAACCATATATATACTTCCAAAATTACTAGGTATTTAATTAGTGTACAAAAATAATATTGAATCATGAACGTCGATTTGGTTTAATCATGTGGTCGATGTTTGTTTTCATTTCTTACCGTAAGTTCTGTTCTTACTTGATTCTAACTCTCTCTCTATATATATATATATCAAAAGGTAATACATAAGTACCGTTGAGTACAAATAAAACATAAACTGTACATATGAAATATCCCATATCCCTGATATCGGCCCAGTGTACGGAGCCCTCAATGGATCATCCACTCTGGATCACTCTACAGCTCTCCTAACCTGCAAAGAGTCTACAACACGGTATAAAACCGTTAGCTAACCATACACATATATATAGATGATAAGCATAAGCACAATCATACCTCAAATAAGCATAACATATCATCATGCTTTCACACATTTACCCAGTTTATTATCTTTATAAATATAGTCCAACACTCAAATCATATATATATAAATATCCGTATGAATATATGTGACACGAGGAATATAACCCTCGCCTTTGGGTGCTCATGGCAGCTGGAGTGGTCTTTGGTCACACCCACCCGTGTACCACGAGGGAATGGGGAGTGGTCAGCCGTTTACCAAGTCTAACCCAACCACAGAGAACTGCCCAGACTCCAAAGGGATGAAAGGGACAGCTATCATGGCCCTACAATGGCCAATCACTATACCATAGGTCGGTAATAATCATAACGCATGCTATAAAGCAGATAACACACAGACCACTCATGCACATATCCACTATAAGGATGGTAGCTAAGTAAGTCCTATGGATTTACCTCAACCTCGGAAGTCTCAAACCCAAACGGCTCCAACTCTAGAGATCAACACTGCCTAGTAACAAGGCATAACAACATATATCAAACTCATATCCATCACAAGGGTCATACCTAGACCCAAGTGATCCATAAGGATCATATCCTAACTCATAAACCTCAAAGCCATAACTGGCATAAACGATAACGTACCCATCATCATTCTAACCTCATACACGTACCTAGCATGCTACTAACCCGCTCATACTAGGAAAGGAAAGGATCTTCCCAACTCTAGGTACACCCGGGACAAGACGCACCTACGTGATAAGAGAGACGCAGGGGCGGAGTAAGGCAACCCGCAGGCGCAACAAGGCTCAGCCGCAGGCGCGGTGACAATGGCCGCAGGCAACGCAGGTACGGCGCAGACGCTGTGACATAGCTTCCGCAGGGGCGGCGGCTTCCAGGCGCGAGGGCGGCAACAGTGCAGAATGTGATCCCGCGATTCCTCTTCGGCTCTTCACGTGATCAAATCACGTCTTCTTTCATCCAAACCAAGTACATACATATACATACACATACCAACACCAATCTATGATCAATTCATCTAATCCTAAGCTAAGGGAGATGGAATCAAAGAAGAAGCAAGGACTTACCACACTTGTGGTCCTAGGCTGCACAAAAGATCAACACCCAACACAGCTAGCTCTCAAGCTCATCACAGCATCCAACATCATCAACATCATTATCCTCACAATCAAAACACTTCCAAACTCAAGAACACTCACACACAAGATCAAGGAGCAAGAAGGGAGAAGCAAGAAGGACGTAAGGAAGTTGGGAATGGAGTGAAAAAGAAACCCTTGCTCAGCAAGGAAAGAAAAAAGTAAGGAAGAAAGGGCAAAGCACGGTCAACTGGTCAATAAAACCGGCTGCAGCCGCAAGAAACCGCGAGGGCGGTTCCCTGGGCCGCGGGAGTGGAAACCCGCTGGGGTGGCACACAAGCCCGCGGGGGCGGCTAAGGTAAAACTCGGTCCAAAAGACTACGGCTCTTACAGTCAACAGGTTCATGGGGCAACCAGGAAAAGAACACTAGCATGTTCTTAAGAGGATATTTCGGTATCTTAGAGGTACATTTGACATTGGGCTCGTTTTTTGGAATGATACATAGTGTTTGGTCAAAGGGTACTCTGATTCTGATTATGCAGGAGATGTTCATACCAAAAGATCTATGACCGGTTATGTTTTCACTATCGGGGTTCTGTTGTGAGTTGGAAGACAACCTTATTACAACCCACGGTTACTTTGTCTACTATAGAGGCAAAGTTCATGGCATTGATAGAAGAAACTAAAGAGGGAGTTTGGTTGAACGGATTGGTTAGTGATTTAAGTATACATCACGATCAAGCTATTGTATATTTTGACAGTTTGAGTGCAATTTGTTTGACCAAGGATCAAGTTTATCATGAGTGGACTAAACATATTGACGTCAAGTATCATTTCCTTGAGAAGTGAGAAGAGAATTAGGGTGAAGAAAGTACGGACGGTTGATAATCCTACTAATATGTTCAATAAGCCGATTGCACTAATATGTCTAATCTAATTTAATAAGTTTGGTATGTAAATAACAAATCACTCTAATAATATAAGTTTGGTAAGTAATTACTAATATGTATTATGTAATTTAATTATTTTTGTATCTAAGATGTTAAATATCTATAGATATTTTGAAATAAGTTCGGTAAGTAGCTTGATATTATTGTATTATGTGATTAAGCTATTTTAGTACGAAAGCTAAATACACGAAGTTCGTTTTACGAACGGAAAAAAAACGAACACTATCCGATGACGCCATACGAGAATTTTTTTTTAAAAAAAAAGTCGTTGTTGGCGCCACGAATTGGCGCCTGTTTACAAAAAAAAAAAAAAAAAAAAAAAAGTGTTGGGCCATGCCTAGGCCCATAAGCCATAACCTAATTTCTATTTCAAAACGCAATATACAATCTTAACTATATCTCTTCATATACGTTTCCCATAGCCGCCGCCGGAGTATCGCTTATCCTCCACAACCGCTCCATGCCGGTGTATTACTCCTCCACTGCCGCCATTCATCCCGGAGTAGCTATCCACCGCCCCCCTTGCTTCTCCCCTCCTCTTCAGGCTTCTTTCTCCCCCAACGATGACGTTGCTCCCCTCCATCGCCGTTCTCCAACCTTCATTCTCCCCTCGACGGCAGCGCTCCTCTCTCCATCTTTAGATATCTTGCGCTCTCCGTTCGTGTTAATCTCTTCATGTGATATTGAGAGATACACCGGCAGCGGCTCTATTTTTAAGGTTTGCGCGGATGCTTGTGTTCTTCCAATCTTTCACAATGCTTGAACTTTTTTATTTTTTATATTTAATTTTTTTAGGGTTTTGGGTGTCGGCGCCTCAAAGTATTTTTTTTTAAAAAAATCCAGCGCTGACGCTTTATGAATGTATGTTACCAAGTAATTTGAATACCGTGTAGATAGCATGCTCCTTTTAGTATGTAAGATGTCAGTTATATAGATATTGAGAAAAAAATCAAAATTATGGAAAACTGACATGTGTCATCGAATATGTAAGAGAATGACACGTGTCGAGAAGGACTTTGACTTTGACTTTGATAGTAGTGTTCAAAATAAATTAGTTTATAAAATATTTAATTGTGTAATAAAAATTTAGCTTTTTTTTAACTTTTCTTGTAGATATGAAAATAATTAAAGCTCGCAACTTCGTGTGGTTTTTTCAAATTTATGTATATGTTCAACAATTGAATTTAAATAGTTTTTATTTTTTTGTTTGTTTAAATTTGTCCTGTCAAGTTTAGTTTTGTGAAAATATTAATATGTATGTGTATTTAAAAATGTATCGTAGAGTTAAGGTTAGTTAATTAGTTGTAGATTATGTAAGTATGTAAACAAGAATAACATCGAAATATTTTGTGCAGATGATTTGTAAATTAAAATAATTTAATTTAAAATTTCAAAATGTTTTTCATATTAATCGTATATTTGTGTAATCTACCAACATAGTATATTTGTTAATAGATAATTATATAATACAGACACAAATTTACACAAATTAACGTTAAGAAAATACACAAACTAAAATTGTATCCGAACAAATTATTGTATTTTATTTTGAAAAGTTTGTTAACAATTGTAGAATTAAATTTATAGAAATGAAAACCCATCTAAATTTTATAGCCATACTCCGTACAATATTAGATGATTTAAACACATTTCAGCCATTCAGCCATAGTTTACCGTACGGGTAAGGAAATAAGGATAGCATATGTAGATTGGGCCACAGCATTTACTCAATAATTGAAACTGGGAGACAAAACGTTTTATTGAAAGAAAAACATGCACGGTAGAAGACGATTTGATTATAACCTAGTATATACAAGACGCTTTCAAATCCAAACAAATTAACCATTACTCAAAATCAAAAGCCACAGCGTTTGCTACAACCAGAGGAAGCTCATCCTCAAAAAAAAAAAGAAGAAAAATCTACGTACGTTAACGTTATTATACACAAGTTCAAATGCAGACATCGACGGGTTTATCCTTCACCGTAGAGAGGCGTACGGCGGAGCTTATAGTACCGGCGAAGCCCACGCCTCACGAGCTGAAGCCTCTGTCCAACATCGACGACCAAGAGTTCCTCCGTTTCCATGTCCCCTTTGTGTGGTTTTACTCAGGCGGAGACGACATGCCCAAGGACCCAACACAGGTGATAAGGGAGGCATTAGCAGAAACGTTGGTGTATTACTACCCGTTGGCCGGCCGGTTGAGGGAGGTTTCCGGCGGTAAGCTGATGGTTGATTGCACCGGTGAGGGCGTGTTGTTTGTTGAAGCTAAGGCCGACGTTAATTTGGAGGATACAAGTTACGCCGGGAAGGAGGGGTTTCTTCAGCCGCCTTTCCCTTGTTTTAACGAGTTGTTATTTGATGTTCCTTCTTCTTCTGGTGTCTTACACTCTCCTTTGCTCCTATTTCAGGTACTTATAAATATGGAATTTTAAGAATACTAATATTTACTTTATGTTTAGAAGAAATGCTTTCATATGCATTGGAGTTAATTATAAATTAACAACGTATGTTTATTTTAAAAAAATATGTCCCCCTCTTATTATAAACAACATATGTTTCAACTATACTAATGACATGGGTGTTTCGTTACCCCTTAAGAATAGAAACGAAAATAAAATAATTTAAGAGACCGAATGGAAATGAGAAAGTATATTTTATATGTTTTTTTTTCTTAGATATAAAACTATTGAACTCAATCTTACTTTTTTTTAATTATTTACCGGTTTGAATGAGATCATCGATCGATGATAAATATTTGCATACTTGGATAATTTATTTAAAGATAAGTAATGTATTTTTGTCTAAGGAAACAAATAGGATTTTTGAAAATAAATTAATCCTTTCTGATGTCAAAACAAACACATGTTATGACTTTTACAAACCAAAAATATCAAACAACTCACATAAAACTTATAAATGAAATAGATTTTTCATTTTAGTATTATTACATCTAAAAGCACGAAAATAGGGGTTCCATGGATTGAATCCTTCGACTCAACACATGAACACCTCGGAATAATAAATTTTAGTTTCGACGGTTTAGATTTTTTATTTATTTTAAAAAATATAATAATAAAACCGACGGCCTCAACCGACGGTTTGTAGGTTAAACCGTCGGTTTCGGCTTTTTAATTATTTATTTTTTAAAATAAATTTCAAATCGTGACTAAACCGACAAATCGGTTTTTCAATTTATTTTATTATTATTTTTTTTAATAAACCTTGGCTAAACCGACAAACCAGCGGTTTGCTGGTTTTCACCTTCACAGTTTGGGTTTAGGTTTCTAGTCCATGTCTATGTAACGAACTCATATCATACAAACTTTTGTAATTTACCTTAGCATGTTCATTTTTTTTCAACAATGACACAACAACAGGTTACACGGCTAAAATGTGGATGAATTGTGGTTGCTCTACGATTGAACCACACTATGGTTGATTGTATATCGCTCGTCCAATTTCTGAATGTTATGGCTGAGGTAGCAAGTGGTGCATCCCGTCCATCCGTGCAACCTGTTTGGTTCCGTGAGATGCTCCTCTCACGGGACCCACCATATGTGACTTGCACACACCACGAATATGATCAACTTGAAGGCTCCAACATCCCCATCCACTACCGCAACGACAAAGTGGTCGAGCGATCTTTTTTCTTTGGGTCCGCTCAAATCCTTGCTATCCGACGCCACCTACAACCCTCTTTCCAATGTTGCACCACATTTGAGTTGCTATCAGCCTTTTTGTGAAGGTGTCGTACAATCGCTTTGAGGTTCGTTAAAAACATAAAATTTCTAACATAATCGTGGAATGGTTAGATGTGATTATAATTTGTGAATATTTTATGCATAGTTTTTTCTATTTTGTGTATTTGTTAATACATTTTTTTTATTAGTTAAAGTGATTATTGACTAGCAAGTCACAAGTATATTTGGCTATTGAGAGTCGACCTTATAAATAATAAAAAATATACTTCTCAAGCTTATTGCTGGAATAGGAATATAGAATCCTCTTATTTGGCTTATAATTTATATTTGTAAATATTAATCCCAAAAAATATGTGTATGTAGTTTGTAAAATGGAATATAGAGGTTTCTTTTAAACAATGTATTCATTTCTACACCAAAAGAAAGTAGGTCGTTAACCTTATATTTTGTTGAAACATATGAAAATTTCTTATCTTTTTTTTATCGGAATAGGTTCGAGCCTAACGAAGAGTTGCGATATCTATGCGAAGCCAACACAGGACCAAAATTCAACCCACCGCTCCCTACCGGCTACTATGGGAATGTAATTGTATTTCCCGCGGCCATCTCTACGGCCAGTGAACTTTCTAAGGACAGCCTTGGATATGCAGTGGAGTTAATCAAGAAAGCCAAGGTGGAGGTGACGGAAGAGTACCTAAGGTCGGTCACCGACCTCATGGAAAGTCATGGGCGTCCCAACATCACATTACCGGGGACCTGGCTAGTTTCGAATAACATTCACATCAATTACCTAGGGCTTGACTTTGGATGGGGAAAGCCGGTGTATGCTGGGCTCGCTAGTACTATGGATGAAGATAACCCATGTCTCATTGGTGTCTCCGTAAAGGGGATGAATGACAAGAGTGAGATCGGAAACTTTCTTCTACTTTGCCTCCCTGAGCCGGCTATGGAAAGATTTGCTAGAGAGATTGATAGCGTTGTAGGAAACAACTCAATTGAATCGAACCTAAACTCCAAATAAATTCATGACATATTCTTTTAAAGCAAATACATCTTGCGCAGAGTTTGGTAAACTGAAAGCTTCTTTATTTATTATACTTAAAACAATGTATATACACAAAGGTTAATCTAATTTAAGTTGATGACTTATAGCACTCAAATTATCATCTTTTTCTATCCATAATCTATTTCATTCCCTTACTCTTTTGAGAATAATGACATAGGTTATTAATCTATTTTCTTCATATTTGGATAATAAATTGATTTTTTTTGATAAATTATTTTGAAGAAAATGTTTTTTTAAAAGAAATATATTTTTTGCAAAAGATATTAGTAAATATTTTTATAAATAAATAGATGTTTTTTCAAAAATATAAAAACATAATTTTATTTTTTTGACATATTAAATGATATATATTTGATTTTAAAACAAGTTAAAATCTACATCACATCATTGATCTTTTTTTTGATGACATGAAAGATTCTGGTTGTCACATCATCTCCAACTAAATGCCTCGGAGATCAAATTGATCAGATAATCATTACAAGCACCATATTATGATAATCGTGCTAAGTCTTTAATATAACCATTTCTTTTGGTAATTTTTAGAAAAAATGAAACAATTAACCTCCCACGAACCCAAACACCACAATTTAAATTAACAGTTGAATCAATTTTGAAATTTGTCCTTGTAAGAAAACAATAAGATTATTTATGAGTAAGTGACATACTTTGGAGGCTCATTAGAGGGGGAAGAGACTGAGCTATCTTCTTGAGGTTTTTTCATACGTCCATAAAGCTTGGCGGTGATTCTAAATACAATGTGTTGCAACCGAGTAAACACTTGGATGAATTTCACAATTAGGTAACAATTTTCCGGATTTTTTTTCCATATTTTATCATTGACATTTCATCAAATACGTGGTGTGTCTCTAAAATGATATTGTGTCTTAGAGTAATTATCCATGTTGATAAAATTATTCATACCTATATTATAGATTGAATAACATGTGACAAAGTATTTTCACACACAATACAAAAGGTTGGTGGCACAAATTTCTGGTAACACAGGATACATTTTTTGGTTTGGTAGTTGGGAGTTTACACATTCGGATAAGGAAGATGATGAGCAGAAGCAACAAAGCAGTGGATGTAATCCATAAACTCGTCTTCGTATCTGAATACAATGGCACATAATTTAATTGCCAGGAGGAATTCTCTATATGTACTAATATAATATGAAGCTTGTAGCTCAAATTTGATCACCGATACACAAAATGCAACAATGCAGGATTAAATTTGATCAAGAAAATATGGGGAAAAAGTAAAACACAGCTCACCCATCTTAGAGTTCCCACCAGCCTTCATGGTGATCCTGCCCACCAATTGATTAAGCATCTCATCAAATTTTGGATCGTTCTCTTCAAATTTGCTCCCACTTTTACCAACTGAAATGCCCTCTTGAAACAATTTTTCTAAAACTAAAAGGATAGCAAGGGAAGAAATCACCAACTTTATCACAATGCCACCAATTTGATCGACCTAAATACAATCCAAATACTTCTGCAAGTAATTATTTGAGGATTACAATGCCAATGGATTCTCTAATCCAAGATTTAAACAAATTGAAGAATGTATATCACAAATTCTCAGGCTGCCATAACAGGTAAGAATCAGGTGCATTTTTCTCTTACAGATTACATCAAACAGGTTGTTGGAGATAATCAGTTCCCACATCGAAAGATTGAGACTACTCAAATGAAGTTAATCAAATATACAAGATTGTATATGAAGAGTACTCGCGATTAGTAGAGCGATAATAGATTCATTAACCCACCGATTCTTCCCTACAAAGTGAACCATCGCAATACACACAAAGATGTAGCCTTAATTCAAAGCATGATTAGAAAGACAACGAGAATCGGAAATGAAATGAAAAGGAAATGAAAAAATACAGGAACAAACTTCAAACGACATCGGAACCAATTGAGAGAATATGTGGAAGGCATACCTTTAAGGGTCGCATTTGATGAGGAAGGCATACCTTTATCGATTTTGTAGTTTTTATTAAATAATTTCAATGGATTGCGAGTCGCGCGTGGTTATGCGGAATGTATATGCGGTTTGGTCTCAAATTGATCAAATGTGTGTCGAATAAGCATGTATAGATGATTACTAACAAAAAGTGTTACGGTTACACAAGACGATACAATCACCTAAATTAGTTTGAGTAAAAGCTAAACAAATTAAAAAGCTTCTTCTTTAATTATGTAACTTATTAGATAAATTGTTCATGCTCACCTCTGTGTTATCAAATGATTATCTACTAGGTAGCAATGCAAGCTTAATTCTTTTTGTCCTTTTACATCAGCCCCTCTCAATTTATACTTCATTTCTCCTCCTGCTCAAAATAACTTGTCATCGATGAATTTAAACTCTCTGGATTGATTGAAAGATGGAGTTAAGATGAGGGATGATCTGGCTTATATAATCGGAAATCATTCAATCAGTCAATATCCATGACCTGAAAACTTAAGCAAGTGATATTGCAAATGTCTGAGCAGCAAAGGGTGATTTAACATTTTTGGGAAAATCAACGTTGATGCCACGGGTCAGATGTAGATTCCGGAACTACTCAACAAGAGGTTGAAGACCTCATCCGCAAATATGTTTTTGGGTGGCCGACTTTTCCAAGTTAACCCTCGTTTTCCTTAGAGCCTGTTTGGTATCCATATCTAGATATCAGATATGGGTATCGATATAAAAAAAACTCATACCTTTGATTGATAAGAGTATATGGATATCAAATTGATATCTTGATATACTTTTAATACATAGTTTCTCTTGTTTTGATATACTCTAAAAAATAGTGGTATCAAATATGTTTCCCTCTTCTATTTTTTCTCTCCTAAGATATCAGATATCAATCTCATATTCATATGTTGATATCTCATATACATATCTTGATACCCATATCTTGATATCTGGATATGAATACCAAACAGAGCCTTATTGTTCTTATCACAAATTAAAAAAAAAGTGAATTAATTAAGTGAAGATCATATAAATAAATGAAAAAATAACCTAAAATAATACCAACTATCCACATTCAACCCAAAATAATACCAACTTTAAAAATTACTGACAACGATACAAACTATCGATATATTTACCAAAAATAATACCAGTTGTTTTTCCGGCGAGAATTCCGATTCCGGTGATGATGTGTTGGTCAATTTGTACATGTCATCGGATGAGTATGATTAAGTGGATATGAGGTGGATTTTATTTTTAAAAAAAATAATAATAAATTGCAATCATCTAATTAGAGCCCAATAAGAAAATTTGTATACATAAAAGTCCAATCTACTTATTAACTTAACGTCAGTTTTATTATGTTATAACTGATAACTTTAATAAAATTATCTACTTAATTCATGTTTAAATTAATTTTAAAATCAAATTACCCTAACTACTTCCATCTCCGCTGTAAAGAAAGAAAGAGTCCTCTCTCGACTCCTCTCGATACTCGCCCGTCCGTTGAACAGGTAATCAATCCTCAATCCTATTTTCTTCCGGACACAAACTTGTAGGTTCTCATCTAATCAATCCAATACACAAATTATTTCTTAGTGTTCCTGATTCTCAAAAACCCATCTTCTTTGCTCTTGTTCATCCACAACCCATCTAACCCACAAACAAAATCAGCAAACCACCAAACCAAATCGCGACCTCCTCCGATTTAGTAGGCAACAACTTGTTTTCCCTCATTATCTCCTCCCACATTTGCCACTTATTCTTCTTTGTTTCGGCCCGTGAAAATTTCTCTTCTATCTTATCATATTCCGCACAATCCATCTCAAATTGCTTGGCTAGAACGTGCCACAACTGCTTCCACCTGAAGAAGTCTCCATTACTGCAATTGAAGGTTCCATTACTTGTCCAGCTGAGTCATGCGAGTTTCGGGAGAAGTCAGGAAAGGATTATATTCTTGCTTTACAGAGGAAATGGAAGCAGGGGTCAAGCAGCTAGGGTTCTCACTTTAGATTGGGCCTTTTAAGTAATTTGATTTTAAAATTAAGTTAAACCAAACTAAGTTAAGAATTTGTTTAAATTATAACCGACGTTAGGTTAGTAATTAGATTGGGCTATAATTAGATTAAAATATGAAATTCAAAAAAAAAAAAAAAATTTTATTTTTTTTAAAAAAATTAAATTTCACATCAGATCCACTTAATCACACTTCACCAAATGACATGTACAAATTGACCGCCACATCATCACCAAAATCAAAATTTTCGCCGGAAAAAGAACGAAGATTTATTTTTGGTAAATACATTAATAGTTTGTATCATTGTCAGTAATTTTCAAAGTTGGTATTATTTTGGGTTGAATGTTGATAGTTGGTATTATTTTAGGTTATTTTTTATAATAGGATTTATTACCCGAGAAGAATCTTATAAAAACGCTCTCTACTGTGCAGAGGAAAACCCTCGTTCTTATCGACTACGGCTTACTGCCGCTGGGTAACCCCCATTGTATCTAACTCATGTTACTAACACAGCATCAAAGCTTCTTCCCAACAAGCTCATCTCCAAAGCTTGCCTTTTAAGACACCCGTCTCTCTGAAATTGAGCCATTTTTTATGGTCCAGGCTTCGGTTCTTTTTGCTGATTGTTGCAGTTGGCAATAACCATGAACTCCTTGATTTTGTCTTTCTTTCAATACACTTTCCTCTCTCATTCTGCAAAGGAAATAAAATCTGGAAAAAAAAAAGTAAAATGAACTCATTGTTTGTGTGGAGTTACCTTTTCACCTAGATCCAAAAGATGTTGTCTGTTTTCTTTGAGAACAAAATGACATTGATCTACTAACTCATTGGATGAAGAACTCATTGGTCGCCGTTGATTTCAAAGTGGGTTGTTCACTTCCGACATAAGTAAACAAATGGCTCTGAATTCATCTTCTTCCGGTTGAATGTCGTTGTTCGATGAGCCACACTCTAAACCTACATGTCGAGGATGATCGATAGACTATGAATTGGCTTTCGTTTGTCATCGGATGTGTACTCTCTGGCTTACATGCCTTTTTCGGATTCTAGCATCGCAATCTTTAGTTCACCTCCTTCACCGTGTTTGTGCGAAGGCAAGCTGTGGCTACTGCTAGGGTATTTTCGCTTTTGAGTTGCACCCTTATCTCAAGATTTGTGAGTTTCCATTGGGACTAAAGGTTACAAATTCTATTAGATATTAAAGTATGTCTAACGAAGTTATAAAAAAAAATCAAACAATTTTCTCTTTAAAAATCTTTAATCTTACCGTTAAAGTTATACACTTTTATATTTCAAGATTTCCGTGTTTTGCTGAGTTGTTGTCTCAGTTTGATCCATGTTTTGGTGGCGTTCCGAGCGGTATGTCTAGGAGGAGGCGTGGATTTGTGATCGATTCCTGATGGCTTTTCTGCGAGACCAAATCTGAGGGGTCCACAGTTGTTCCTCAGGCTTCGTACCTGTGTACTTCCTTTGACGACAATCATTGTGCTCACCGCTTCCCGTTGACCGGATCATTCTCTGTTGGAGATGATTTGTCTCACATCGAAAGATTGAGACTACCCAGCCTAGTATATAAGGTCGGTGGGCTACTCCTCCTATTGCCAATTGATTTTAGGATGGAACCTCATCGGGTTTATGTGTTGGGCTTGGGCCTAACGCGCATGTGCGCTCGTATGCACACGACCCCGCTCTACCCAGTCCGTCTGTATCGGACTTTGACATTCTCCTTTCCCTCGAAGACCTCTTTGCTTTCGGAATTCCTTGATGTATTTTTGTGTATTTTCTTTTTCTTGTATTGGTGTTCTTCATGACGGTTAGTCCGTCTGCCGATCTTTTTCGGCCTTTCGATCTGCTAGATGGTGTGTCGTCTAGCGTTTTGGACTGCTTTCCATTATAAAAAAAAATATTAATAAATAAATAAATAAATAATAATATTAAGTAAATTATAATATATGGACTGAAGTGATTCAAACAAGGTTGTATAACATTCTAATAGTGCACCTACGATTAGAGATAAACCATAGAAGCAATTTTGTTTTAATTGAGGACTATGTATACCTACGGACACTCGTTAGTTGTAGATTCCACACATCTCGATTGTGATAATAATAGACTAATAGTTACATGTACCGAAGCCGTGTTTCCTTAATAACTCTATTACGATTTTTCAAGGATGTCTAAACTTGAGAAATTAATTAACTATTCCAATGTATAGTACATAAATTCTATAAATGTAGGTCCTTCAAATCGTAGGGGCCACTATAAGAAGATCGAAGACAACTTGTGGGCTTATGTTCTCTATATTGTAACAAATTTAGAGTAGCATATTTTGCTTCATGCGCCTATACATAAAGTAGTAAACTAAACCTTAATACTCGATGCGTTTCCATGTCCCAGCCTTCCTTAAATCACTTTTTGTTCATGAAATAAAGACTCCTGAAACTAAACCTTGAAATGAAATAACTGAAGAGAAATCATCCTTTTACATGTTTCTGGGAACAAGAGAATGATAGGCATGGATGAAATACATGTATGTTACTGGGAGAGAATGAACAAAGCCATGAATGAGATACATGTCACTGAGGAAAAGCATCTCAAGAGACGTTTATAAATATGAGAGAGAAATTACAGAGGAGTGGAGAAACAACGCTTTCATAGATTAACGGGTATAGGAAAGCTGTGGTTTTTTAAACTTTCCCACATCGAGAAGTACAAAGTAGTGGGAAGCTAGAAGTAATAATAAAAGGCCAGAGCGAAGAAAATACAACTCATACCTTTCTCGGCCTTTTGGCTAAGATCAAGTGTAGTATCTGTTCTTATCAGTTTAATATCTGATATGTGGGCCATTGGTCCACTTCGATATTAAATTTATTTTTTAAGGGTGAAGGCCCATCAAGGTAGCTTGCTGCCTGGGCTTTCGAGCGTCGCCTATGCGTTGCACTACTGCATGGGCCAGGCGCAACCCATCAAGCCCAGTTAATATTTTCTTTCAAAGTCTAAATTGGTTTATAAACAAAATTTCTTTATTTTGTGCTGAAATATGGCCAATGCTAATGGGGAAGTGTTTTTATAAAGCAGATCCACCCTAGATTGAATTGCCTGACGATGCTTATGGTTACTCGGTGTTCCTGAACATAAGAAAACCCCTCAGTCGGTTCTCTGTCAACAGCTAAAATCCCATCCCAAACCATATTCTTCCATTTATCAAAAATAAGTTACAATAAGTTATTACTATTATTACGACCTGAAGCCATATTTACAATTATTCAGAAGATACAAGGTAATTACAATTATTCCACACAAAACCATATTTTTCTGCTTTGTTTATCAAAAAGATTACAATACAAGGTTATTACAATTATTCCGACACGAAACCATATTTTCCTGCTTTGTTTATCAAAAAGAAGTTGCAATACAAGGAGGAATCGCAAAGTAGTCTTATAACACTTCCTACACCACGGTTATTACAATTATTCCGATCCGAAACCATAGTTTCCTGCTTTGATTATCAAAAATAAGTTACAATAATGATATAAAGAGGAATCGCAAAGTAGTCTTATAACAACACTTAGACCGTAAATTATTTTTTAAAAATAATTTCCGAGAGTAAAATTCATATATTTTGGATCTCCATTCATTTATCCACTTCATTTTTTCAAATCAAGAAATGAATAAATCATGATATAACTCATTTCATTTTCTACTATAGTTATTTGCCACATCCATATACCAATTTCAATCTTTTTTTCCAAAAATCTAAACGACTCCGTATGGTGATACACAGACGTGTACATATGGCTTCTTAAACATCTTTTTGTTTGTTACATGATTTAAAAAAAGTTATTCGGACCAACAACATGTTTTATCTATTCCTTTGTAAGAATCATAATAAACACTTGGTTACGTATTAGTTATAATTATATAACGATCATAAAACAAACTTTAAAGTTAATCACACCAAAGATATTAAGCTTAATGGAGGGAGTACATGTGGGAAAATCCGAGGTGGCTTAACGTGGGAACAACAAGTGGCATAATTAACTTCTGTTTTAGTATTATATAGTTGATGTATTTGATCATCGTGATTTGACGTTTATGACGTATTCAAAAATTTCACGAGGTTATTTGAGATCGAAAACCATATTAATATAGGTTAGCATTATCATGTACATATTTACGCATATAATATACATGTTAATTGAAATGTTTGTAATAACCGAGAAAATTTTAATTGTTCTTATTTCGAAAACCCGACTCCAGTTCTCGACATTTACACCGAAGTGAAGAAGACCGTTGTGGCACGATCACTTTGAATGCCGATTACCGCATTGATGACCACCTGAAAACCGAGCTCATCTACTCACTCAAAGAAGCCGACGACGTCGCCACCACTAGGAGAGTCCGCGACAAGCGCTGTGTCATGCATAAACCTTACTCCATTACTCTCCTCATCCCCTTGATCAGGTTGAGAAATATCATAAAGGTAAACGACTTCTAAAGATAACAATATATATGAAACAAATTTATAATGTAAGGTCGCACTTTATTTTTACGTATTTAATTTAGTGGGAATTATTTTTGGGTTTGTAACCTTGTTATCGGGCGGGTCGGAAAGTTTAGAATATGGGATCAAAGGAACCCGTAAATTAATTAGTGAACCGTTCCCTTTTAAACCTATTTTTTTTCCACTTGGTTTCTCTCTCCTCCCTCACCCAATCTCTCTCCCTCTCCCCGTGCTGGCCTCTCTTGTCTCCTTCGTTTCTCGTCAACAGCAACCTCACGGAGAAGGTTTCCATCGCTGCCGCACCACCCAGCCACCGGCCACCGCCCCTGTCCGACACCACCAGGAAGCCGTAGACGCCGGCCTTGCTGACAAAAGGTCGTGAACGTGCGCAGCAGCCCTGCTCCTCTGTTGCGCAAACAACAACCGCTGCTCGCCGCTGTTGGCCAACGTCCGCCGCCGTCCGCTGCCGTCCGCCACCCTCCCCGCCTGAGCCACAAGCCACCGACCTTCTTCTTCTTTCTTGTGCACATTTGTGGAATTTTGGGTGAGAAATTGGAATGTCTTAAACCCTAATTTTGTGAATTGGGGCTTCTTATTTTTGGGTGATAATTTGTGTAATTTTGGTGTTAAGTGTGTGATTGCTTGATTAATTGTAATTAATTGCATATTTTTGAGAGGTTTGGGGATTTTTGACCTAATTTGTGAAATTGAGTATCGATTGGTGTAATTTATATTGTTATTGTACAATTACTTGTTAAATTGTAATTCATGGTTGATATGTACGGTGTATGTAAGTGTAGGCTTGATTTGGAAAATCTAAACCATATTGAATTGTATACTATGAATTGGGTGATGAATCTTTATTTATGAGTTGTTGTGTTAGATGAGCTAGAGAATGTAATAGCATGTTTATGGAAGAGATGAATGCTTATGGGTTCCTAGTAGAAATGTTTATATAGTGGAATGAGTGACTTGTGATAGCTTTGTGGATAGTCTGTTCTAGACTTGGCATTGACATATGTATGTCAAATTGTGTTTAGCCTCGAGATTGGTTTGAGACAGCTGTAAGGGGATTCATTAGGAGTGTGCGTTGTGTTTGACGAGGTGAGTCTCCGGACTTACTTAGCTGCCGTTCCGTTTAGCTTATGCATTGTCGGTGAATTGTAGATAGACCTGGATTTTCGTATGTTAAAAATATTTGCAGGTTATTATTGTTATTATTATTATTATTATTATTATTATTATTATATATCTACATTACAGGTTTGGAAAATACGTATATTAGATATTAGATATTTTTACAATTGGTGACTACGGGTATAGGGCATGGGTTGATGACCTTGTCAAGGGAGTGATGTCCCATGCATGCCCATACGACGTGGTGGGAACCCCTTCCATATATATAAAACATTGCATTCATGTTTTGGACGGTGCCCTAGTAGGGACCGAGCCGGGAAAAGAAGGCAGTTAATCAGAATGGAAGACGGAATTACAGATTACCGTAACCATCGTATACCGGAGGGGTACATATGACTTGAGATAGAGGAAGCGTTGCGTTACCCCGTTGCCGAGAGTTGAGAGAGGATGCATCATTGCATTCATGAACATATCATAAACATCATTCATACTCGCATGTGCAAATCCTATTTAAGTTATTATTATGTTGATTGTAGTTTATGAATTTGTTATTAGTACGTATGATTGTAAAACTTGTTTGGAAGACATCTGCAGGTTTACATATGTCTTATTTAGTTGTTACTGGTATGATAACTCTCTCTCTCTCTCTCTCTCTCTCTCTATATATATATATATATATATATATACACACATAACTCATATGCATTTCCCTACTTACGTATCCTAAAACTTATTTTGGGTTTCCTTGTTCTGCTATACTTTTACTAACTCTGCTTATCTGATCTTAGGGTCTTACCCTAGTTTTGGGAACGTTAGCTAACGGGTTTTCTCCCGTTTTGTTGTTAGGTTTTGCTCCTGATATCAGATACACTACTGATGTTAGCTTCCAGCTCGATGGTGTTCAGCCGGACTCGCAAGTGCCTTAGGATTGAGATTATTCTTTTTTTTATTTTTATATATTGTTGGATGGTTTTCTAGACGGTAGTCTTTGTTGGTTTAGACGTATCTTTTTGAACCTTTGTTAAGGTTGTTATGTTTTCTTTCTTGAAAGTATGTCAGCATAGCTTAGCATCGTTTTGCACACTTTTTCTTGATAAATAGGTTGGGTGTTTTTATTCTTATTTTGTCGTGTCCTTGTTGAAAGGTCCAATTGTTGCTGTTGTTGTCAGACTGTTAATGATGATTCCATTGTGCGAATCAAAATCTCATGACGCCTCGGTTGCTGAAATTTGGGTGTTACATATATGACCCGGAATGACTTTCAATTACCATAGATTTCGGGACGAAATTTATTTTGAGGAGGGACTGATGTAATAAGCGAAATCTTTAAATTTATTTTATTCATCCCAAAAACCTGATCTGAGTACCGACAATGTCACGGATACACATGTAGATCTTCATAACACAAAAGTATAGAAATTCTACCATAATATAATGGAAAATTAATATATATGTTCTAGAGACGGGATAAGAATGTAGGTTTTAAAATACACTAAAATGGATGTTTTCAAGCCATGAACCAAAGTGACATAAACTTTAAATCCGGATAATTTGAAAAAGACCCGAACCCAAAAAAGACTCAAACCCGATTCATTTTGTTAGAAACATTTGACAACCGAAATAACTTGCGCCAAAAAAATCCGGATACAACCTTATCAACCAATAGTCAGCATGATCCAACATGAAAGAATTCAATAGGTTTCTACACCGATTTTAAACCTATACGATATTATTTCGAAACTAAAACAATCCGACCCAAAACCAAATAATTTGTAAAATGCCTACTGTTTCGGTGTAGTCTTTAAACAACACAGTGAAAAGAATAATGTGCAATACATGTAATGATTTTATTCTTTCGGTCTAAATTTAATCGAACGTTAAAATATGTTTATATTCAACTCTTTTAAAAAATGAACTAGTTTCGACTGAGCTTTTTCCAGCCGAGTTTGAGTAACTCGGCTAGTATATCAACCTTACAATGTTATCCCTAGCCAAAAAGTGAATTTTAACCGTACAAGCCTACTACTTTTAGCATGAAATCATACTTAAAATTTAACCGACACTACTATAAAAGTTGCCACCAACGGCTAAAATAATTACCTTTTTTCGAGCGATTTGATGATGGCAAGGGGTTTGTCCGTTGTGCTTCAATCTGTTGGTTAATTGACCATCAGTAATGATACGGATTTGGTAGTTGGTCTTTTCCGAAGGATTCGGACGTGTGTTGTTCCCGCCGGTTTCGAAAACAACCGATTGAAATAATATCTTTTAAAGTAATAATGTTATCATTCATAAAATATCATACAAATCCTATAACAACTACACAAGAAAATGATTAAATTTACGTAAATACTAAAACTAGATATTAAAATAGAATTCCGTGTCCAATACTCTAAATTAAACTTAAATACAACTTCTGTAAGCGGAAATATAAACATAAACGTACCTTTTAAATTAAAGATGGATTTCGGATATAGTCTCCCAATGCCAACATCAAATCACTTCCACCAAGCCAATGGAGAACCAACCGAAGAAGACTCGTGCCCAACAAATATTTATTTACGATAGTATAACTATAAACGTTAAAATTCTAAAAAAGTTTTAGTACGACGTTTGTTGATCACTATCAGCATTGATCTTAATTTTTATTTATACGAAAACACGTAGAATAATCAGCAATTTAAAATTATAAGAGTAAACTATACAAAACCACCCTTAATAATCCCTCTTTTGCAATAAACCACCTTTTATAAAAAAATTAGCATAAAACCACCCATAATACTCATATGTTTGCAATAAACCACCCTTATAAATTTATTTGCATACAATCGCCCTTAATTTATAAATACTTTCAATTAATCACCCTATACAAGTTAAAATTACATCAACTAATTTAAAATTGAAACATAGACAAGGTAAATTTCTATTATTTATATTAATATCATAATTAGTTTTAATAGTTTGGTTAAATATTACACTTTATAACAAAAAAATAAATATAAAATAATATAAACAATTACCCATATATACCAAAATTAAATTCAAATTTTAAAAATTACTAACTCGTATAGAAATTATAGTCTACAAAACCAATTTTTATACGGTTTTGACTCTCAACTCTGGCGAAATTGATAATATGGTTTCCGGATTTAACTTTTAAATTAAATAACTTGTAAATTGTTTTAATCAACCAATAATCACTTTATTATGACCATTTTTTATTTTGAAAATCCTAAAAAAAACAAAAAGTTTAGAAAAAATTATAGGTTAAAAATTCCCAAAATACTTATCGAAAAATTGCAATAAAAAGTATAAATTTTGAAAAAAACTACCACAAATGACAAAACAATCCGGATAAAAAAAATGTAGGTTTAAGTTTTTTTTCGTTGTTTTTTTTGTTAGTTTAACATGCGATAGTTTATATACGAGTTAGAAATTATAAGACTTAGTTAAACTATTGAAACCACTTACGATATAATATTGATAATGGAAATTTACCTTATTTATTATTCAATTTAAATTATTTGGTGTAATTTTTATTATTATGGGTGGTTAATTGTAAATATTTGAAAATTAAGGGTGGTTTTGTGTCAAAAAAATTATAAGAGGTGATTTATCACAAATAGATGAATATAAAGGGTGGTTTTATGCTAAAAATTTTATAAAAGGTGGTATATTGCTAATGAGTGATTATTAAGAGTGGTTTTGTATAGTTTACTCAAACTATAGTTACAATTTATATCTCTTTCTAACGTTCAAAAAATCTTCTTGATGAATTTTTATTTACCTTAAAATAAGGGGTCTAACGTTCTTAATATGCACAAAATGTGAGCTAAGAGCATATCAACAGATGGAGTTGTCGGAGGCGTTACCAACATATATATAGTAAAGAGTATTACCAACGTGTATGGCCATCGAAATTTTTCCATGGATGGTGCTAATTAGGGGTGGGTAACGGATCGATTCGACCCGAATAGCCGGAATTTGAATAGAAATTTTCATAAAACTCCCGATCCGAATCCGATCCGTATCCGGTCGTATATCCGGCACTTTTTCCCGGATCGTATCGGATATTTATCCGCGGATATCCGGCCGATCCGTTTGATCCGAATTCCAAAATATACTATCCGAAAATGATTTTGACCCGGATCGGATTATCCGCGGATATCCGAATGATCCGTTTTATCCGAATGACTTTGTTTGACCCGATTGATCCGTTTGATCTGAAAATGAATTTATCCGGATCAGGATAGCCGACTGATCCGTTTGATCCGCATATCCGTTTGATCCGAACATGTATTACCTACTTTGTTTAACACTAAACGTAATAAATAAATAAAAACAATTCAAAGATACAAAAAAAATCCAAATAAAAATGCTAATTCATAGATATGATTATAAAAAGAAGATTAAAGTACATTGTGATAAGAAAATAAAATTAAGGTTTTTAAAACAATTGATATATCTAATTTTACCCTTTATAACTACTTCATAAAACACAAAGTAAAAAAGATTGAGCAGGCTAAAGTGAAAGTAAACAATTTTAATCTTGATAAATATTTAATTTTTTTTAGTGTTGAAAA
The DNA here is from genome assembly GCA_002319775.1 of Fagopyrum tataricum. Classification (NCBI taxonomy): domain Eukaryota; kingdom Viridiplantae; phylum Streptophyta; class Magnoliopsida; order Caryophyllales; family Polygonaceae; genus Fagopyrum; species Fagopyrum tataricum. The sequence continues at coordinate 18,805,482 of CM008285.1, forward strand.
CATTAATAAATGTAAAATGTTATCATTAATATTATCAAAGTCAATTAACTTATTTTTAAGGTAATAAAATCTAGTTGATTGTAATTTCATTAAAAATATTATGAATAAGAATTGCACAAGAAAAAACGATATTAATACAAAATTAATATAATATGAACCTTTTTTTATACTTTAAACAAAAATATTTTATATATACATACATATATAGACGGTTTCATGAAATGAGACGTCTTGTAATAAAATGTTGATTTGCTAAAAACAAAGAACTAAAGTTATAGTTATCATAATCATCATTAGTTATATTATTGAAAAACTTATTTGTAAGACTTTAACACATATCTGATGTCTAACATTGTTAAAAGAGTTAGACTTTTAAAACATCATTATACAAACTTATACTTTATAATAAGAAATTTATATTAATACATATCTTATTTTTAATACTTTCTTATTTTTAATACTTTAACACACATCATCATTATTTATATAACGAGAAACTTATATTTAAGAGAAAATATGAGCATATGTATTAAACAACAATTCAGATTATGATCATACTTATAAAATATGTTTATGTATGTTGTAAATAAAATTAACGTGATCTATTCATTGTTTTGCTTAAATATTTAACTTTTACCATGTAACTTATTTAATTCATTTAAATAAGAACAATTTCTAATAAAAGATTATTATTGAGATTAACTTGTACATATATAATTTATTAAGTTGTAAACAAAGACATAATCTATTTATAAACATATATATGTTATAACGACATCAACTTATATCAAAAGATTATTATGAACATTTGTTAGTTTAAAGTTTAAACGAGATCAACTTATGATAAAATACATTGTCAAGACTAACTTGTACATATATAAGTTATTAAGGTGTAAACAAAGAGATAATCATATTTATAAACATATATGTGTTAGAACGACATTAAGTTATGTTAAAATATTATTATGAACATTTGTTAGTTTAATTTTAAACGAGATCAACTTATGATAAAATACATTATCGAGACTAATTGTACATATATAAGTTATTAAGTTGTAAACAAAGAATAATCATATTTATAAACATATATATGTTAGAACGACATTAACTTATATTAAAAGATTATTATGAACATTTGTTAGTTTAAAGTTTAAACGAGATCAACTTATGATAAACTACATTATCGAGACTAACTTGTACATATATAAGTTATTAAGTTGTAAACAAAGACATAATCATATTTATAAACATATATATGTTAGAACGACATTAACTTGTATTAAAAGATTATTATGAACATTTGTTAGTTTAAAGTTTAAACGAGATCAACTTATGATAAAATACATTATCGAGACTAACTTGTACATATATAAGTTATTAAGTTGTAAACAAAGACATAATCATATTTATAAACGTCTATATGTTAGAATGACATCAATTTATATTAAAAGATTATTATGAACATTTGTTAGTTTAAAGTTTAAACGAGATCAACTTATGATAAAATACATTATCGAGACTAAGTTGTACATATATAAGTTATTAAGTTGTAAACAAAGACATAATCATATTTATATGTAACGCCTGAAATTTTATTCCGGACTTAGAGCGCCGGACTTAGAGCGCCTTGTAGATCTTCCCGTACGCCGAGATGCCGAGTGCTGGGATTTATTCCTAAGAAAATCCCGAGCCGACTCGTCGTTTTTCCCTTTTTTCCGCGTTGCGACCCTTCTTCCGGGTTAAAGTGACAAGGGATCATTTTCGACCCCTCGGTCCATGGTGAGGGACAAGAGGTCAGCTGACCCCTTGATCCCACACCCCTTTTCAGCCTTGTGTCCCATCACTCTCTCTCCTCTCCCTCTTTCACGTCATTTTCTTTTCCTTCACTCTTCTTCTCTTCTCTTCTCTTCTCTTCTTCCATTGTTGTTTGAAGCTTGGACTGTGGACTGCAGTGGAGAGGCTCCAGATTTGGTTTGGTAAGCTCCTTCCTCTCCCTCCCCTCTCTTCTTTAGCTGATCATCATTTTCTTCTTCCCTCCTTCATCCATGGCCATGGATGAAGATCTTGAGAAGTTGTTGCTCAAATCCTTGCATGCATGTGTTCTTAGCTCGATTAGGTCGTGGAGAGGAGTCTAAGACCATTGGTTGGCGTTTGGAGAAGACCCAACAAGGAAAGGAGGACATTAGAGCCAAGGATCCACGATCCAGACAAAGAAGACGAGCTTCTGCAGCGTAACCGCGGGGGCGGATCATCACGACCGCGGGAGCGGCCCGCCGCAGGTGCGGCCAGCACGGCCGCAGGGGCGGCTCCGGGCTTCAGGACGCCGGACGCCGCATGTGCGGCTGACCACTGTCGCAGAGGCGGCCCATACCGCCGCAGGGGCGGCTCTTGCTCCGCCAGAGGGCCCAAGGGGCGGCGCCAGCCTTCCGCAGGGGCGGCGTTTGCTCCGCCGGGGCGCCAGCTTGACTCCGCGGCTGCGTTTCTTCGACAGTAGATTCCTCTCCTCCCTTCCCCTTCATTCATTCCTTAGCTTTGTAGTTGTATCATGTTAGTAGCATGCCTAGGATGGATCTAGAGTAGATTGAGATGCCACTTAGTGGTTGTGAACCTAGGAGCCCCTAAGGCTCGATATAATTGATGGATATGAGCATGTGAGCATGATGGACCTTCTAGGCTAGCTTGTTCCTCTTGGGTTGAGGATTAATATCTTGTGATGTTATAAACTGTTGTGGGTTTTTTCATGTGTGGAGAGTATGATGAGTACTTGGGACCTAGGATGCATTCCTAGTTTGAGGGTTAGGTGATCTTGCATAGATCACTAGAGTGAAGTCTAAGACTTCTTGAGAGTGAATATGTATTGATGTGCATATCTCTTGTGAGCAGGTTGTGGGCTTCCTCCTTAAGGAAGCAAGAGTGTGGTGACTTGGGTTTGGTGACGAGGTAAGTCTCCGGACTTACTTAGCTCGTATTTTACGTATTAGCATTGATGTGTGTTGGTGGTGTGTGCTTGTATTATTGTTGTGAGAGCCTTAGTCTTTGGGGCCGTTTTTGGCCTTAGCCGCCCCCGCGGGTCTGTGAAGCCGCCCCTGCGGCTCCCCTGTTGTTCCGCCCCTGCAGCCAGGAAACCCGCCCCTGCGGTTTCCGGCGGCTGCATCCGGTTTTGTTGACTCTTTTGACCCGTGCAGAGGAGCCAGCTGCACCTATTGCTACATGTACCATTCTGATTCATGGTTTACCTATTAGAGTTTTATTTGATACTGGTGCTACGCATTCTTTTATTTCTGATGCCTGTGTAGAGCGTCTTGGTTTAGATACAGTTGAGGGGATGCCCTTTATTATAGGGTTACCCGATGGTGGTAGGGTCAGAGGTACCCGTGAGATTCACGGTTGTCCCATTTCTGTAGGGACCCGTGTGTTACTAGTTGACTTCTTTGTCATGCCGTTAGAGCATGAGGAAGTCATTCTAGGTATGGATTTGATGGATAGACATTCTGTTGTCTTAGATGTAGGTAGGAGGACTGTTACCCACTCTACCGAGTTAGGCCAGATAGAGGTTTTCCGAGGTTGGGACCTTGGAAAAACAGGCACGATTATCAGTGCGGTACGGACAACTAGATTGATTGCACAGGGTTGTGATGCCTTCTGGTGTTATGCCATGAAGGAGGGGGAGAGTCCAACATTAGAGGATATCCCAATGGTCTGTGAGTTTTGCAGATGTTTTGCTGAGCCGTCCAGTTTGCCGTCTCAAAGGAGTGTGGACTTTGGTATCAAGTTAGAGCCTGGTACGAGACCGATCTCGAAGGCCCCATACCGGATGGCGCCTGTCAAGATGTTGGAGCTGAAGAAGAACCTCGAGGAGTTGGTTGAGAAGGGCTTCATTTGCCCTAGCGTGTCCCCATGGGGAGCACCTGTCCTCTTCGTACGGAAGAAGGACGGATCGCTGAGACCGTGTATTGATTACAGAGAGCCGAACAAGGTGACCATCAAGAACAAGTATCCACTGCCGCACATTGATGATTTGCTAGATCAGCTACAGGGAGCGACTGTGTTCTCTAGGATTGACCTGCGTTCCGGGTATCACCAGCTGAGGGTGAGGGAGCAGGATGTGCACAAGACAGCATTCCGGACCAGATATGGCCACTTCGAGTTTGTAGTGATGCCATTTGGGCTTACGAATACCCCAACCGTCTTTATGGAGTTGATGAACAGTATCTTCATCGACTTCTTGGATCAGTTCGTGGTGGTTTTTATTGATGACATTATGGTATACTCTCGCAGTGGAGAGGAGCATGCAGGACATCTGAGAACTGTATTGCAGGTTTTGCGGGATAGAGAACTTTATGCAAAGTTCTCTAAGTGCGAGTTCTGGATGCCAGAGGTAGCATTCTTGGGTCACATTGTATCCGCCGAGGGGATCAAGGTTGATCCGGCGAAGATAGAGGCAATAGCTGCATGGCCTACACCGACGAACGTCAAGGAAGTACGTAGCTTCGTTGGCCTAGCCAGTTATTATAGACGCTTTGTGGAGGGATTTTCTGTGATTGCCCGTCCACTGACGAGTTTGCTGAGGAAGAATACCAGATTTGTATGGTCTGATCAGTGTATGTAGAGTTTTGAGGAGCTGAAGAGACGTATGACTTATGCTCCTGTTTTGGCACAGCCAAGGGGTACTGAGGATTTTGTAGTATACAGTGATGCATCCAAGCTAGGCTTGGGATGTGTGTTGATGCAGAGAAGCAGGGTGACTGCATATGCGTCTAGACAGCTGAAGAGGTATGAGGAGAACTACCCGACTCATGATCTGGAGTTGGCAGCGGTAGTTCATGCATTGAAGATTTGGAGACATTACCTGTATGGTGTTACATGTCAGATCTTCACAAACCATCAGAGTGTGAAGTACATTTTCACGCAGCGGGAATTGAATAACCGCCAGCGTAGGTGGCTTGAGCTGATCAAGGAATTTGATCTAGAGATTTTGTATCATCCGGGGAAGGCGAACGTAGTCGCCGACGCCCTGAGTAGGAAGACGCCTCGAGAGCAGGCGATTGCGAGGCTGACAGTTCAACATCAGTTGCAGAGAGACTTGATCTGGCTAGAGTTGGACATCCAATTTCCTGATGAGGATGCCCGGCGAAGTACTTTAGAGGTTCTACTGGATCTGTTGGGTGAGATCCAACAGAAGCAGGAGACCTGCCCGACCTTGATGAAGATCAGAGAGCGGATGTCTCGGGATGAGGCACCACAATTTCTTCTGGGAGAAGATGGCGTTTTGAGACGGCGTGGTCACGTCTGTGTACCTGCTGATGCAGATTTACGTCAGAGGATTTTACAGGAGGCTCATTGCACCCCTTACTCTGTACATCCCGGTACGAGTAAGATGTATCAAGATCTGAGACGTCTATATTGGTGGGGAGGGATGAAGCCCGATGTGGCCAGATTTGTGGCACAGTGTGTGACCTGCCAACAGGTCAAGATCGAGCATTTAAGGCCTGGAGGTGAGCTCCATCCACTTCCTGTTCCACAGAGGAAGTGGGAGGACGTCACCATGGACTTTGTGACTGGACTGAGGTTGAGCCGGAGTTTTGATGCCATCTGGGTCATAGTTGACAGACTGACGAAGACGGCACGTTTCATTCCTATTAGGGAGACGTGGCCGGTGAGCAGATTAGCTGAGGAGTACACTAGGACAATAGTGAGACTCCATGGTATACCGAGGACGATCGTCTCTGATATAGATGGACGATTTACCTTGAGGTTCTGGCAGCATATTCAGACTGCCCTGGGGACGAGTTTGCACTTCACGACTGCGTTCCATCCTCAGACCGATGGTCAGTCATAGAGGATTATTCAGACCCTGGAGGATATGTTGCGAGCTGGTAAATTGGATTGGGGGCAAGTGTGGACGGATCATCTCCCACTTGTTGAGTTCTCCTACAACAACAACTGGCATGCATCTATTGGGATGGCCCCATATGAGGCACTGTATGGACAAAGATGTCGTACCCCGTTATGCTGGGATGAGTAGAGCAGTGTCAGTGGTTTAACACCTGATCAGATTCAGGATGATATGGCTCGAGTAGCATTGATCAGAGAGCGTATGCTGATAGGAGGCGTAGACCTCTAGTGTTCAGAGTTGGAGCCCATGTGTGGCTGAGGGTGTCTCCGACACGAGGTGTTAGGCGTTTTGGCATTAAGGGGAAGTTGAGCCCCCGATATGTCGGACCGTTTGAGATTTTGGATCGGGTTGGGAGCGCAGCTTACAGATTAGACTTGCCTCCGAGATTGGAGGGTGTTCACCCTGTATTTCACGTGCCTCAGCTGAGGGAGTATATGCTAGATCTGAGACACATCGTGAGTTATGAGGATTTGGTGGTTGAGCCGGACCACACTTTTGTTGAGCATCCGATTGCAGTCCTAGAACGAGGTATGAGACGTCTGCGTTCGAAGACCATACCTATGCTTAGGATACAGTGGTCAAGACAAGGACCTGAGGAGGCTACATGGGAGACTGAGGATAGTATCCAGAGGAACTATACAGAGTTCTATGCTGAGATAGGTGCACCAGTAGGATCACCGAGTAGATCTTAGTACTATCTTGGTGAGTGTTTGCTTATGTGCTTATATGCCATGCTGTGTTTATTTTCGTACTAGCTTGATATGATGTGTGATCTTATTAGATCTTGTTGTACTAGTGCGATTATTTATAGCTGGAGATGGTTTGTTCCTCCCTGCTAGTGTGATGCTGGTTGGCTAGAGATGGTTTTCCTCTATGCCCTGGATAGTGTTGTGCTGGAGTCGATGGTTTCCTCCATGCTTATGTTTGAGGTTATAGAGAGAGTTGTACCTCGGCTTGTGGGTCCGAGTGGTTTGAGGATTTTACAAGTTTCGGGACAAAATTTGTTTTTAGGGGGGTGAGGTGTGAGAGCCTTAGTCTTTGGAGCCGTTTTTGGCCTTAGCCGCCTCCGCGGGTTTGTGAGGCCGCCCCTGCGACTCCCTTGTTGTTCCGCCCCTGCGGCTAGGAAACCCGCCCCTGCGGTTTCCGGCGGCTGCACCCGGTTTTGTTGACTCTTTTGACCCGTGCTTTACCTTTCCTTACTTCTTCCGTTTTACCTTGCTGAGCGAGGGTTTCATCACAATTCCAATCCAGCCTTCACGTCCTTCTTGCTTCTCCTTCATCCTTCTTCAACTTGAGTTTGGTTTTCCCTTGAGTTGGAAGTGTTTTGTGTGGTTTTGTGGTTGTTGATGAGCTATGTGCATGGCTGAGCTTGGAAGCCAGCTGAGGTGCTAGTGGTGAGCAGTTCCTAGTTAGGCAAAAGCAGTGGTGAGTCTTCTTCTCCTTCTTCTCTTCCTTCTTCCTTTGTTCTTCCTTCCTTAGCTTATGATTAGATGTGTTGATCATAGGGTGATGTTGGAATGTGTATGTTTATGCATATGTGTGTCTTTGGATGAGAGAAGACGTGATTTGATCACGAGAAGAGCCAAAGAGGAATCGCGGGGCTACGTTCTGCACTGTCGCCGCCCCCGTGCCTGGAAGCCGCCGCCCCTACGGAAGCCGTGCCGCGCGCCCGCGCCAGCGCCAGCGCCTGCGCCGTGCCTGCGTTTGCCTGCAGCCTTGTCACCGCGCCCGCGGCTGAGTTCCGCCGCGCCTGCGGGTTGCTTGCTCCGCCCCTGCGTCCCTTGTGTCACGTAGGTGCGTCTTGTCCCGGATCTACCTAGAGTTAGGTAGATCCTTTCCTTTCCTAGTATGAGTGGTAGTAGCATGCTAGGTAGCGGATGTTGATGAGTATGATACAGATATGCCGGTTACGGCTTTGAGGTTACGAGTTGGATATGATCCTTATGGATCCCTTGGGTCTAGGTGTGACCCTTTGTGTGATAGGAGTTTGATATATATGTATGCCTTGTATAGGCCGTGTTATCCTCCAGTTTGGAGTGGACTGAGTTGAGAGTTGATCCAGTTGAGACAACAACGAGGTTGAGGTAAGTCCGTGGGACTTACTTAGCTGCCATTCCTTTATAGGATGTGTGCATGAGTGGTGTTTGTTATATGCTTTATAGCATGTGTTATGATGGTCACCGACCTATGGTATATTGTTTGCCCATTGTAGGGCCGTGATAGCTTGCCCTTTTATCCCGCCGGGAGTCTGGGAGGTTCTTTGTAGGCAGGCCAGACCTGGTAGATGGTTCGGGCACTCTCCATTCCCTTAGGGTACACGGGGAGGTGTTCCAGGCACCATTTCATCTGGCTATTGGACCTAGTGGCGAGGATTATATTCCTCGTGTCACATATGTTGATATGGATATATATATATATATATATATATATATATATATATATATATATATATATATATATATATATATATATATATATATATATATATATATATATATATATATATATATATATATACGAGTTGATTGCTGGACTTTATAAAGATAATGAACCGGGTAAATGTGTGATATCATGTTGATGTGTTTAGTATCTTTTGATGTGTGTTTGTGCTCTGCATCTCTTATATATGTGTATGGTTAGCTAACGGTTTTATACCGTGTTGTAGATACTTTGCAGGATAGGAGAGCTGCAGAGTGATCCAAGGTGGGTGATCCGCTGAGGGCTCCGTACACTGGGGCGTTATCGGGGTTATGGGACCTTTTTGTTGTACAATGTGGTTTTGTTTGTACTCAGCGGTACATTGTATTACCTTTTGGATATATATATATATATATATATATATATATATATATATATATATATATCAGTTTCATGTTTTGTTTTAATCTATCTGTGCCTTGTTGTAAGATCAGTGAAATTGTTGTCAGGCTAGAGTCAGGATCCATTGTGAGATCCTAGCCCAGTAGCACTCCGAGTCCTACGAATTTGGGGTGTTACAATTGTTTATGTTATAAACAACTAAACCGGTAAATAGGACCACCGACCTTATATATTTTGGCCCAAGTGTATGATAACGGGCGGTGACATTCTGCCTAGCTCTGCGTGAAGTTGAGGAGGATCTCGGCGACTAGACCGGCGGGTTAGATGGTCGGATGCATCCGTACCATTCTTTGCCGGTACAAGGGGACCGAGGCGAGACCACGGTGGTTCTCGTGTCACAAACCGAAGTTACGGGATATGACTTAATAATAAAAAGATAATAAACCGGACTTGTGTGCTTTATGTTATGTGATATGTATGTGTTTGTGTCTTCGCCTCTTTTCTAATGCTTCGAATATGAGCTAACGGTTTTAAACCGTGGTTGTAGATGCCTTGCAGGTTAGGGACGCCGCCGAGTGAGGTGGAAGAGTGGACAGCCGGGGTCTCCGTACATTATAGGACGGGAACGTTTTTGGGTTATGTTTTCATATAGTTAGTTTGTGGATGTTGTTGTATGTTTTAGATTTCCGTATCGGAGTTACGTCGTTTTGAGGACTCGGCTGAGTTTCCACTTTGTATTCGTTACATTTCGGGTTTCGCATACATTAAAAACATTTTGAGTTTTCGCCTTTATTTGTGCCTTGTTGGAAAGGTCCAGTGAAATTGTTGTCAAGCTAAGGGTCGAGATCCATTGTGAGGTCTCGTCCGTAGCATCCTGAGTCCCGCGGATTTGGAGTGTTACAAAAGTGGTATCAGAGCCAGGTTGACAACAATGGCACTCACAATCTTTTTAAAGGCCGAATGAGGAATAAACAGAACCCACACGGGTTCTGACTTTTCGTTTTCAAAATCATATGCATGAGTCGGGTTTGGGTTAGATTGTACGGGACCACCACTCCTTCCGCAAACCTCGGCGACATAGATCTCTGGATTAGAAGTATGTGTATATTAGTACATAGTTATATATATAAATATATGACCTTAGGATGTTTGTGGATTTGTATGTACCTAGCTACGTATGTGGCCTTAGGATGTTTGGGCTTGTATGCCTTGGATGTATTTTGTGATTATGCTTACCTTATGCCTTTAGAAGTTTTATCATACCGAGATAGTAAGTATTACCTATGTATTTATACATAAGTAAACTCCATACGCTATTAGATAGCACGTACAAGAGCATCGTTCCCGAGGCTGGGGATAAGACCGTTGGGAGGTCCGGGTGCATAATTCTCCATCTTCCAGGACCAGGGGAGCGTCCATTGGAGCTACCGTGTTTGAGGACTACGTACGACGAGAACAATGGAGATAACAAACTTAAGTTCTTCGAGAAGACGCGTGGACAACTAAAGATGCGAATCGAGGAGGAGATGGGTGCATTCTAACAAGGTTAAAGGCGGTGTTCCATCACGAGAAGTGAAACTTTCCTTAGACGCTCCTAAGATTTGGAGTCAAGATGAGAACGTGATCGAACCAAGTGTGAAAGATGTAAGATACCGTAAGTTAAGCTTACGAGATACCATTAAGTGAAGAGTCTCCATTACGAGAGTTATGAGAAGAATGGCAAGGTGGGGATTTACGCGGAGTTGACCGGTTTCTGTTATGACAATAAGGCGAAGAAACGCCAAAAAGAAGGAAGTAGGTAAATGATGATCCTAAGAAGATGAGAGCAACACGTGGATGCTATCTAACGTTAGAGATTTTGAGAAGACGCACTTACAAGATATCATGAAGCGCGGTTAAGCCTATGAAGGCGAGTCATGTGACTCAACAACGCCGAGAAGGGTATATTTATCTCGCTGAAGGAAAAAGGAAGCGTGGAATGAAGAATGAGCTATCGGAGTTTAAGGTAGAGTACCCCGAGAGGGTAGCCTTCATGAGAATGGTAACATGGAAGCATAGAAGAATGGTAAGTCATTGACATGGGAGAAGGTCAGTTTTCAGCTAATTGGTGACAACCGAGAACGCGCATGTGCGGGTGGTCTATGGATGAGTGTGGGGGAGAGTAACCAGGCCGTGGGACCATAAAGGAACGGTAACAAGAACTTGGATTATATCTTAAACTCTTGATTTGAAGTTGTTATGGAGAACACCAGTTTGCGGAAGGAGAGACGGTTATCTCCATTTGTACATCGATTACAATGAGCCGAACAAGATTACAATGAAGAACAAGTACCCCCTTACCACGTATAGATGATCTACTCGACCGGTTGCAAGGGTCGGTGGTCTCTTCTAAAATCGAGCTAAGTTTTGATTGTCACCAATTGAGAAGTCGAGACTAGGGTAGTGCAAACATGGAATTCTGGATAAACCATGGTCACTACGAGTGGTAGTGATTCCATATGGGCTTACTAATGCCCGAATAGGACATTCTGGTCCACTCTCGATGAAGAGAGAAGTTGTATGACCAGTTGTCTCGGGATGACAACCCCCGAAGGATGGGAAAGAAGTTACAAGTTTTCTTGGATGTGCCGATCATTACCGGATTGGTGGAGAGGTTCTCCAAGTAACACCACCTATGGCTAACCTACTCCGGATGACGATGAAGTATTGAGTGGGACAGAAATGGACAATGGAGTTGTTGAGAGTTAAGAGGAGATTCATTGGTGCAACTGTTTTTGAAATTGCCTCGAGGTATGATCGGTTTGAAGTGTATAAGTGATTCTTCAAGAATGGTCTTGTTTGAGTATTAAGAGACGATGAAAAAAGTTATAGCATACATGTCTCGTTAGTAGGAGCAGTGCAAAGCAAAGTATTTTCATCGTTACTTAGAACTTGCAACAAGAATTGAGGAAACGTCACATCAAAGTTTGGTTTGACAAGAACCAAAGCCAACGGTGTAAATTGGAAGTTCGATCTTCTTTGTTAGAGACAAGCAAAGAAGAAAGATAATGGAAATGTTGTAGTAAGAAAGACCCGAGAAGGAAGTTGAGTTTCCGATACATCGGAACTTTTTGAGATCTTAGCGCAAGTTGGGAAAGTGTTTTACCGGCTGACATGGCCGCCGAGAGTAGAGAGTGTTCACCGGGCGTTTCAAGTGTATCAAGCGAGAGAGGAGGACTTGCCGAACACGGCGTTCAAGACGTGATACGGCCATTACGAGTTTGTCGTGATGCCATTTAGGCTCACGAATGCACCCGCCGTCTTCATGGAGTTCATGAACGGCATCTTCATCGACTTCTTGGACCAGTTCGTGGTAGTGTTTATAGACGACATCTTAGTCTACTCCCGGAGTAGGGAGGAGCATGAGGGACACTTGAGGACGGTGCTACGAGTCCTCCAGGATAGAGAGGTTTACGCTAAGCTCTCTAAATGTGAGTTTTGGATGTCCGGGGTGGCATTTTTGGGACATATAGTTTCCGCCGAGGGTGTCATGGTCGACCCGGCGAAGATAGAGTCTGTTTCCTCATGGCCGCCTCCTAGGACGGTCAAGGAGGTGCGGAGTTTCTTGGGCGTAGCGGGATACTACCGCCGTTTTATTAAGGGTTTCTCCGTTATTGCATGGCCGCTCACTTCCTTGTTGAGGAAGTCTACCAGGTTCGTTTGGTCCGAGCCTTGTCAGCACAGTTTCGAGGAGCTGAAGAGAAGGTTGACCTCCGCTCTTGTTTTAACCCAGCCTGAGGGTGTGGAGGTTTTTGTAGTGTATAGTGACGCCTCCAAGCTGGGATTGGAGTGCGTTTTGATGCAGAGAGGTAGGGTTATTGCGTACGCTTTTCGGCAGCTAAAACCGTACGAGGAGAATTACCCTACCCATGATCTCGAGCTAGCGGCAGTGATTCATGCCATGAAGATCTGGCGACACTTCTTGTACGGGGCTACATGCCAGATCTTCACAAACCATAAGAGTCTGAATTATATATTCACTCAGCGGGAGTTGAATAACCGCTAGAGGAGATGGTTGGAGCTGATTAAGGACTTTGACTTGGAGATTTTGTACCATCCGGGAAAGGCGAACGTAGTCGCCGATGCTTTGAGTAGGAGGACACCTCGGGAGGAGGCTATAGCTCGGCTTACGGTTCAGCCTCAGTTGCAGAGAGATTTGATAGGTTTGGAGTTGGATATCCGGTTCCCGGGTACGGACTGCTGTTTGTCCGAGTTAGAGGTATTACCTGACCTGTTCGGAGGGATCCTGCAGAAGCAGGAGAGATGTCCCATTTTGATGAGGATCCGGGACAGGATGTCCCGAGGAGAGGCACCGCTTATCACAGGAGTAGACGGGCTATTGAGACGTTAGGGACGTATTTGTGTACCGTCGGATCAGGAGTTGAGAGAGCGGATTTTGCATGAGGCACATTCCGCACCTTACTCGGTGCACCCAGGCGCGAGTAAGATGTACCAGGACATTAGGAGATCTTATTGGTGGGGCAAGCTCAAGCCCGATGTAACTAGATATGTGGCCCGGTGCGCGACCTGCCAGCAGGTCAAGATCGAGCACCAGAGACGGAGGAGAGCTTCACCCACCGCCCGTGCCACAATGGAAGTGGGAGGACATATCCACAACTGTTAGATGGTGAGATTACAGGGAATACCGAGGACCATCATCTCGACAGGGACAGGCGTTTTACCTCGAGGTGCTGGCACGCGCCAATCGGGATGGCACCGTATGAGGCATTGTATGGACGGAGATGCCGTATGTAACACCCCAAATCCGTAGGACTCGAGGTGCTACTGAGCTAGGATCTCACAATGGATCACTAGTACAGAAATAGGCTCTCTCAGGGGGTTTTTAATGAAGGGGAAGGGGGTTTTTTGACCCCCTTTATACTTCTCCTGAGAAATATTTCTCAGGGGTTATTGTTAACCCCTGAGAAATATAAGACACGGTCAGGGGATTTTTAAAAAACCCCCGAGAAATATTTCTCAGGAGTTATTCATGAAAACCCTTGAGAAATTTCTCTCAGGGGTTTTAAAAAACACTTGAGAATTATCTAATAACGATTTTTTAAAATAGCTAGAATTTTAATAAATAATTAATCGATTTTATTTGGCATTTTTTCCCCATCAACACAACAATATTTTTTGATACAATTTCAATATTCTCATCAAACTCTATTGTATGAACATATACAATTCTTCTCTTACATTCTCAACATCCGAAATCAATAATATATAAAAAAAATAAATCAAGCTTTCAATTTGCAACACAAACACATAGAAAACCGATTGCTTAGCATAATGTAAGCTAACAATTTAATATAATAAAATAAATACTGTCATAATCCTTTTAATTTGCATCAAAAACTAACATTTCTCATATTATCTTTCAAACTTATTGTTGGGTTTTCAGATATTGTAACCATTCTTCTCGTAGCTCATCAAGGACTCCCACGCCATATAAGCCCAGTGAATCTCGAAAATACTGTAAAACATGAAATTCACTTAGTAATTAAACAAAATTACTCATATATTAACAAATAATATTCTCAAGAGTAAATTTCTCAAACAGTTAAATTTATTGGAATGACAACACATTGATCAATTATCTCCCGCATGTAACGACATGCATAGTAACCAGATACAAGACCATTAGGTGGTTGTCTAGGATACTGCAAGGAAAGCAAAACTCATGCATTATAAATTGAATCAATTATATAATAGTAACTCCAAACCAAAACAAAAACTAACATATAATCAATAAACATACCATAATTTTCACCCAACGTGTTTTTTTCCTGCTATTTTTATTTCTTTGCACTAAGAAAATAGCAATGGCACTAAAAAAACATATTAGAATTTTTAAATATGTAGACAACAAGGCAAATTAATTTCCTCTTTTTGAACATATCCTAGGGGAGGGGGAAAACAATAGTACAACACTTTAGTGTTAATATCCGTTTCAACATGTTCAAGCATATAGGCCACCTTTTATAATAATGACAGAAAAATATGACATAATATATCAAGAGATACCATATACAAATTTCATCAGATAGTCGCAAGAAGATAGATACAATATGCTTAATACGTCAACTGCGATGTTCAAAAAACTTACTATTATTGAATATCAACTTACTATACTATACACAATCAATTAAAGTGAAGAATAGACCCATATGGTTCACAGAAACAATATTAGTGAACAATGTATGAAAAAACAGTCATCATTACAGTTTACCACATTTCCTGCTTGTATGATGTACAACAAGTTAATTATCAAATCATAAGATTATAAGGTTACCACATACATTAGTAAACAATTTGATAGTGAGGATACTTAAGGTAAAGGTGCATGATTTACTAAATTTTCTTCGAAGCTCAATATAGCTTACATCTCTTCAAACTCAAAACCTACTCTGTAGAAGAATGGTACCCCAGCTTCACCAGCACTAGCCTTAAAAATAAAACGTCAAGAATAATCAGAATGGAATGCAAGTAGTAATACAAGTAAAAATAGATAAGTACAGAAAACTTTATGTTTGTAACTTGAAACTAGAATCGAGCAAATTAAAAGATAGGAAAAACCAGTTCTATCTACAAGTTACCAACAATGCATTATCTGAACGGAACAACAACTAAGTAAGTCCGGAGACTCACCTCGTCATTCACAAAGTACACTCCCACGATCCCTTCTACAACTGTCTCAAATCAACCCCGAGCCTAAACATGAATTGATATGCAAATGTCAACACTAAGTCTACAGTGGTCCATTCATTCAAAAATTAAATCAAGACATAATGCAATAAGGTATAACCCAAGGCAATGCTTGCTAACAAATCCCAAGTATGACTAGAGCTACACTAATATATATACTATTGATATAGTTTAAGAAACTCGCATCAAAGTCTTCAATCTACCGCTATCAACTATGCTATCTCAAATTATACATTTATCGTGATAATATTCCCACCACAAGCCGACAAACATTCATCTATTCCCATAATCTCATTCTTACCTACAACATACATCTAACATACTCACTCATAAATTCCATCAACCAAATAATATATGCCAATCCTTTACAAGAACTTTATTTCCCAACAACTCAACCCTTTAAAAAAAATATATCAAACCTCACATAATTAGTCTATTCCCATCTAAGGTTTCAATTTTCACATTTACCACATTTAGATTACACTAACCAAAAATCAATAATTAATTACAATCATCCACAACTTCATACAATTACATTCAAATTAACCCCAAACAAAACCTAAACTTCACAAAAATCAACAATTACTTACACAATTCAAGAAATCAAACCATTACAGCAAAAATTACACCAATTATTACCCAATTAATAGACAACCCCAAATCAACAATTTAGGGTTTAATCCTATTCAAAAACTCACCCACAATCACACAAATCTGCACAAAAGGAGGAGGTTGGCGGATGTTGGTGGTGCAGGGAATTCATCGGCGCCGGGACTAGTGGCAGCGGCGGCGGAAACCGGCGGCGACGTGGTGGTAAAACGCAGCAGCGAGGCGACATCGAGACGGCTCCTGTCGAGCTCCTCACATCTATCTGTTGGTGGCGTCTTGGTGCGGAGCCGGCGGCGATGGGCTCCCGGCGAGGCGGTGATGCAGGCTGGCGGCAGTGACGACCGGATTTGCAAAGGGGATATGGGGAGAGGGTTCCGTCAATGTGTGCAACAGAGAAGCACTTGTGTGTAGGAGAGAAGCAAATGGGGAGAGGGTTTTTCTAACGTGGAGAGAGAAAATGAGAGAGGAGAGCGAAAAGTGTGGGAAAAAGGTTGAAAGGAAAACGGATTATTTTACGGATTATCTCGATCCCGTATTTCTAAATTTCTAAGTTCTTCCAACTCAGGTTTGTTGTGACATGCAATTCCGATCCGCCCATTTTAAGAAAATTCAATTATGAATTTTTTAACGATATAAATAATTTTACCCAATAATAAATAAAATAAAATGCGAATTTACATATAAGTTGAAAGAGAGAAGAGATAAACATACCTATTTCGTTTATGCTTGTAGCTTAAAGGAATCGTTGCTCCAAGGAATCAGAATAGGGCAGACAAGATCGAGAATATCTTTCGTCCGATTTCGCCCTAGAGAGAGGAAGTTAGGTAGGTTTTAGATCGGTTTTTTGATTTATCTCCCGAGAGATGAAGGACGATGAAAATCGGCCGGGATATTGAGAAGTTTGGGGAGGGAAGGCCGGGATAAAATTTTCAACTTGGCCGGGATCTAAATTCATTAATTAGAAAAGCTATCGATATATAGATAATACAATATATATTAGGTTATTAAATATTAGGAAGGTTTTATTAATTTCTTTACTTATATAGTTGCAATATGTAATATATAGGATAGTTTTGTTAATTTATTAAAATCTATAGAATAATATAGATATATTAAGTTATTTAATTTTAGGAAGGTTTATTAATTTATTAAAAGCGATAAATAATTTAAAAACAAAAAATATTTATTAGGATAGTTCTGTTATTTATCCTTCGAGAATTACTGGGTTATGAGACTCTATCTATTTCAAAAAAAAATTCATATTATATTTTTACCATAATTTAAGGTTGATTGAAGCTTCATATAAGTTGGTTGTAAGTTCTTTTCAATAGAAGTATTATTCAATATATATTTGTGTTATATTCCTTGTGTTTAACTTAGTTTGTATGTTTGTTTTCCACTTAATTTGATCACCTAAGTTGTATAATTGCATGCAAAAGGCTAAGGTTAATTGGTTACGGATTCGGGTCATTAATCCAGTAGCAAACTCTTCGGTATGAACGGGTTGTGATTATCTAAGTGTAAAAGGAATATAACTACATAATAAGATTAACGGGTTGTTTCTCTTTTATGTATCCTTTATCTTTGGTAGAATGCTAACTTGTTGTTTGGTCTTGTAGGTTTACAGACTAGGAACTCGTTAAGTTGTGTTAATGCCGGTTGGCTTAATACATAAATATGATCAAGATGAGAACAATTGTTGAATGCTTCTAAAAAGAACCAACCAAGTTATATGCAAGCGGAAATCTAACCTAGTGTAGTGTTTGTCTTATTGTTTTTATCACCATCAATCTTTACTTCAATTATATGTTTGTCTTGTCACACATTACGATCCAACCCCCCCCCCCCCTTTTGGTTACTAATTATTTTATTGATAATTAAAACTAAATTGCGCTTTAATCATCTCTCACTCTCTTGGATTCGACCCTTGCTTAATCGCTATACATTAGTTAGTGTTAAGTTCGGATTTAACTTTGATAAGTTTATTATAACGACCCTAGGAAATACGCTTGTCAAATTTGGCGCCGTTGCCGGGGAGTTTGAGTGTTTAAAGTTCTTTTATTTCTTTTTTTATCAATTATTGATTTGGACCATTTTCATGGTTCAAACCCGTGCTACTAACTCCGAATTTGCTCCTTTTGATCCAGAAATCGAGAGGACATACAATCGGCAAAGAAGACAACATCGGAACGAAGAAACAATGGCGAACCGCACACTCCGACAACTCACACAACCGGATTTGACCCAACATCCCCTTGCGGTTACCATACCGGCAATTGGAGAAGGGGTTATCTTCGAGCCCAAGCCGGTCTTGATTCATTTGCTACCTTCCTTTCATGGGCTGAGCGGAGAAGATCCCATCAAGTACTTGGGGAAGTTTCATACCGTTTGCATGAGCATGAAGCCGGCAAAAGTTAACAAAGAGCAAATCAAGATGAGAGCCTTCGATTTCACTCTCAAGGATGCGGCGGATGATTGGTACTTCCACCTTCCATCCGGTAGTATCGATACTTGGGAGAATCTCCACAAAGCCTTCTTGGAGAAATACTTTCCAACCAAGAAGGCCAATAGCTTGAAGAAAGCTATAAGCAATATCGAGCAAGAAGCGGACGAAACTCTTTATGAGTATTTTGAACGATTTGCTAAGTTGAGGTCAAGGTGCCCCTTCCACGGATACTCCACGCAGGACCTTGTGTTGTATTTGTACAACGCGCTTTTGGACAACGAAAGAAGGATTGTGGACGCCACTTGTGGAGGTAATATTCTTAACTCTACCCCTGAAATTGCTATGGAGAAAGTGCAGGAAATGGAGGAAGGTACAAGGAACTTTGGTAGAACTTCTACCAAAGAGGAATCCATGCCATCAACCCCAGCCGTCCGGAACTTGTTCAAGAGATTGCTGAATTGAAGGAGATGGTGAAGAGACTCACCTTGATGGGAACTCCACAATAACTGAAGGCTTGTGGAGTATGTGTTGATCATTTCCACCCCACGGACTTGTGTCCACAAGTCTAAGATGACTCTGTTGAGGTGAACTCCATGGGATATGGTCAACAACAACAGCAACGCCAACGGAATGACCCATATGCTCAGAATTACATGCCGGGTTGGTGTGATCAACAAAACTACCGATGGAGGGATCAACAAAACCAACAGCAACAGCAACCCCGCCAAAGGTATGTCCCAATCCACTGAAAATATGCTACAAGTTTTAACTAAGCATTTTGCTACTCATGTCCAAACCACGGAATCAAGCATCAAGAATCTTGAGAAGCAAGTGGGGCAAATCGCGGAGGCTATTACGAGGATCGAAGCTCGAACCTCGGAGAATCTGCCTTCCCAGATTGTGGTGAACCCCAAAGAGCGCCTATGTGCCATTACTCTCAGGAATGGAAGGCTCCACAAGAAGAATGAAGAAACAGGGACGATTAACCAACCTTTTGTTGGTCAACCGCCCCTGCGGCTGAAGTCATCCCGCTCCCGCGGCCTAGCCCTTCTGCCTCTGCGGCCAACAACACATAAAGTGCTCTTGAGGAAGATCCTTACGTTCATCCTAACTTTCCACCCTTCTATGATGAAAAACCGCCAACACCCTTCCCCGAGGCACTCAAGGAGAGAAGAGTGATAGAGGACAAAGAACTCTTTGAGACTTTCTCAAAGTGTGAGGTAAACATTCCTCTCCTTAAACTCGTGAAAAGTGTGCCTAAGTATGCTCGATTCTTGAAGGAACTTTGTACCATGAAGAGGAAGCAAAAGATTAAGGGAAAATAGAAGGGAAGTGAGAAGGAGCACGTGTCCGCCGTTTTTCAAACCCAAATGCCAGAAAAACGTAGCGATCCGGGTATGGTAAGTGTTCCTTGTGTCATAGGCGATACTCGCTTTGACAAAGATATGCTTGATTTGGGTGCTTCTATTAATGTCCTGCCCTATTCCATCTATCAATCTCTAGGCTTAGGACCTTTGCATGAAACACGGACTATAGTACAACTAGCTGACGGATCTAATATCCATCCCAAGGGAATAATTGAAGATGTTCTTATAAAAATTGATAAGCTAATCTTCCCTGCTCATTTCTTTGTCATTGATATGGAAAACAACATGCACACCATCATGTTAGGTAGACCTTTTCTAATAACGTCTAGAAAAAAATTGACTATGTTTATGGAAAACTTACTATGGAGTTTAATGATGAGGTTATTGAATTCGATTTTATTTACATCTCTTAAAAAACCCATTAATACTCCTTCTTTGTGTTCCATTAATAATGATATGCCCATAGAAAACCCTTCCTATGATGACAATGCTAATTTTATGGAAAAGCATGTGAAGTTGGCCTTGAAAGTGGATTTGCAAGATGGCCACAACAAAACAAATATCATGATAAATTGGCCATTGGGCCTATTCTACTAATCCCAAGCCAAGAGCTTGTTGTCCCCATCTTGCAGGATACTCAAAACTGAATGAGAATTTCTCAAACAGAAACGAGCAAGGAAGATCTAAGAGAAAGAGAGAAGAGAAACGCTCATATCATGAACAGAAACGAAGGAACAAACTCTCCACTTCAAGCAATTGATCCGGGAGAGGTCTTTGAGGCATGATCAGGTGTCTTACGTCGAGCCAACAACGTAAAACAAAGGCGCTGCTCGGGAGGCAACCCGAAAAAATAAGAAGAGGAAGCTCTGTCAAGAAAACCGCCCCTGCGGCCCTGTCTCACCGCTCCCGCGGTGACACTGCGCTCCCAACCCGCCCCCGGCGTTGGGCAAGCGCAAGTACGATGCTGTCACCGCCCCCGCGGTGACAGACCCCCGCCCCCGCGGCAGTTTCCTTGACGAACGCTCCCGATGCCGCACCTGGTGCTGGGCTTGCGTCTCCCCTTCCCTTGTCACCGCCCCCGCGGTTACAAGCCCCCGCCCCTGTGGGTTTACCCAGAAAAGAGAAAAAAATAGGCTCAGGATTAAAACCTACCCCACCCACCTCTCTCACTCCTCCTCACATATCTCTCTCTCGACTACACGCTCACACACCAACCCCCAACACGCCCTAGAGCCGTCAAGCAACACCCTTCACGCCGCTGCCACCACGCCCCTACGCCACCCTGCCGACGCCCCTGCGCCACACCTCCGCTGCCTCTTTCCTCCACCCGACTGCACCCTCCCCTAACCCACTTTCTCACAAACCCTATACCTAATCTGTCACCACCACTCACCACCCTCCTAATCCACCGTCAACCACCGTCAACCACCGTCGGAATCACTAACGGACACCGGAGAAGTGCCACAGGAGTGGCCACCACCGATCTGTCACAAGGTCACCTTCCAGTCTACGCCCACCCCTGCGGCTCCCGCCTCGACGCCCCTGCGTCTCAACGCCCCTGCGCCTTACCGCCCCTACGGGTCTTCAAAACCGCCCTTGCGGAAAACACAACAAAAAGGTCGACTTCCTTCCTTTTCTTCGTGAATTCTAATTTTTCGGATTGAACTTGCTGCTAGAATGGATTCAACAAGGAAATTTAAGATGAATGAGAGGGAGAAGGCAAGGTATGAGATTGTGCAAGACCGACAGATCTTTGCAACTCGATTCTTGCATGTTCCGACCTTAGAGAGGTTGGGCATGTTGGAAAGCATGCATTCCTTCCTCGGCAATGCTGGGCTCGGGGACTTCCTTGGAAAGAGTGCCCCAACGTATCCCAAGCTGACCAGACAGTTCGTGGGTACGTTCAACATGGAGAAGGAAGACCAAATCTACACCGGCCTTACTTTCAAATTCAACAAAAAAAGTGCATGGTGAACTTTTCACAACTGCAGGAAGCTTTTGGGGTTTCTAAATACCCCTCTGAAAAATGGTGGGAGTCGGCCCCTGCACCCGACTTGGTGGCATTTTGGCAAGCTGCTACCGGCTCCGACTTTCAAG
This sequence comes from Fagopyrum tataricum, assembly GCA_002319775.1. Taxonomy (NCBI): domain Eukaryota; kingdom Viridiplantae; phylum Streptophyta; class Magnoliopsida; order Caryophyllales; family Polygonaceae; genus Fagopyrum; species Fagopyrum tataricum. The sequence continues at coordinate 18,827,464 of CM008285.1, forward strand.
CGGGGGGTGAGTACAATAACAAACTCACTCACCCCTGCTTGAGGCTCCTGTCAAACATAATCATGTGTGTCTTTTGTGGACACAAGGAGGAGAAAAAGGTCGCCCTCAAGGACCTCCCCTTATTATATGCTTGTGTTCCGGCATGTGACAACGTGCCGGATTGGATTACCCTCTTCCTCACCGCTTTGAAGCGGATTAGGAAGAACGAGCCGCGTGATATTGTTGGAGATGGGATCATCTCCTTGATTGCAGAGCAGGTCATGGACCTGACCGAGCTGGAGGATTGGTTTGCAATCCCATTTTACGACGAAGGTCTTCTACTGTGTTGCAAGCTCCTGAGGAGGGATGGTGAGAACCTCTTCTAGTTGTCTTTTGCAGATGGGAGTCACATCACCTACCTGCCCCGGCCGCTGCCTTTAGGAGATGAGCTCTCCGACCTGTACATTGCCGCCGACCCCTACGTCCCGAGGCGATCACAGGTTGCCATTATTGAGCAGCACGTGGCGAGCTCCGGCAGGGTCCTACATGAGGACCACTTGCCCGATGATGAGGAGATGTCCACCGCGGCGGAGGAGGATGACACCGCCCATGCCAGCCTGCTAGCTCAGATGGCGGCTCTGACCACTCAGCACCAGCAGTGGCAGACCGGCTACCAGACGTCTATGCTTGAGCAGCAGTAGGCTTGGCATACGGGTTTTGAGGGGAGGATGACCGAGCATTTTGAACGGCGTCAGGAGGCTCAGCAACGGAGGATGGAGGCTCAACAACTAGCTTGGCATGCTAGTTTTTGAGACCTCTTTCGGAGCTAGGATGGATGCCCAGCAGGCGCGCCTTGACGACTTGTACCAGCGTCATGAGCACTTCTTCGGCCACTTCCCCTATCCACTGGAGCACGGTCCGGATGGTCCAGCCGGACCATCCCACCAGTGAGCTACTCCTCCTGCCCTTCTCCATGTTATTATCTATGCTTTCATTTTCACACTTTGAGGGCAAAGCGTACGTTCTTCAAGTATGGGGGAGGGTACTTATCATGCATAGTATTTGAGTTTGTTTTGAGAATTTGTATTTCATGTTTAATTCAGTTCAAGTTTAATTCAGTCAAAAAAAAAAAAGAAGCCAAAGAATTGAGAAAAAGGCAAGAAATCCTTGGATAACCGAAAACTCGAAAGGGCGGTTTAGGCAAAAAGAAGGTAGTCCGACCAACTATAGGTTGGTGCAAAATTGGACTTGAGGGATGTGAGGTTTTTGGTGAGATCATCATGAAAAGAAGAAGAGTGGCAAGGTGAAAACCCGAAAGGGCTCCTTGGCAAAATGAGCGCTACCGAGTGTAGGTTCTCCTTCTGGCGTTGGCGACATAAGAAGGGGAGTCATAAGGAGGATGTTCGGGTAGGTCACTCTTGGAGCAATAAGGATGGTAGTTTTTTTTCCACCTTTTCTTTTTTCTCTCTTTTCTCACTTTCTTTGGTAATTTTTCTCTTTTGTTCCTCATCTTTTCTACTGCACCATACTTCCTGAGGCTGTTGTGCTGATTTGTTTGATGTGTTGTTTACTCGGGACGAGTACAGAGTCTACGTATGGGGGAGTTTGATAGGTGATGGAATCACTATCAATTTAGGTAGTTTTTAGAGTCCTTTTTTGTGTTTTTGAGTCATATTGTGTTGCTAATACTTTGATCCAGATGAAGAAGTCTAAATGAAGCAAAAGAAGGTATGAACAACACTTGGGAGTTGAAGTAAAGCGACAAAGACAAGTTTCTGGTGCCACACCGCTCCTGCGGAGTAGTGTCACCGCCCCTGCGGTGACACCCATGCCCAATGCTGCAGTCAGCGCCTTCGCCTGCGCCAGAAGAAGCCTGTCACCGCCCCTGCGGTGGCAACCCTAAAGAGCCTTGCCGAGTGCCGCAGTCAGCGGCTTCGCCTGCACCCAAGAAGAGACTTGTCACCGCCCCTATGGCCACCTCTGGCCGCGCCTGCGGTGACTCAGCCTGAAGAAGCAAAGCCAGCGCTCCTGCGCTCCTGCTTGCGCCCTTGCCAACGGTCCTCTGAAGCCGAAGAACCAGTGCCACTGCCCCTGCGGTGACTCTGGGCCGCGCCTGCGGATCTTCATTAGAAATGCCACGAAGTTGAAGAGTCAGACGTTCAAAGAACATTTAAAGGCCCGCCCCTGCAAGCGGAAATCTAACCGAGTCATAATTATGATCAAGATGAGAACAATTGTTGAATGCTTCTAAAAAGAACCAACCAAGTTATATGCAAGCGGAAATCTAACCTAGTGTAGTGTTTGTCTTATTGTTTTTATCACCATCAATCTTTACTTCAATTATATGTTTGTCTTGTCACATATTACAATCCAAACCCACCCCCTTTTTGGTTACTAATAATTGATACTTGAAACTAAATTGCGCTTTAATCATCTCTCACTCTCTTGGGTTCGACCCTTGCTTAATCGCTATACATTGGTTCGTGTTAAGTTCGGATTTAACTTGGATAAGTTTATTATAACGAGCTTAGGAAATACGCTTGTCACTTCTCCTCGTCATGACTAGAATTTTCAGCAATTGTATCTAGTTCATGTTCTACAGCAACATTTTCAGGAGAAACAGGGTTTGTAGTACTCAAGGTAAGACATGGAACGATCTTACTTGAATGAAGACATAATCCAGTTTTAAATTCCTCTTCCAGTTTGCTCTTGTCTTCTTCATCCCTTCCAGCTAGTAAGACCGGTCTCTCTTCTACCTCTTCCTCAACGTCAAAATCCGACTCATAGTACCCTCTGTCATTAATGAATAATGTCCTCCTGTTGGGACATTCTCGTGCCATGTGACCTCGTCCTTGACACTTAAAACACGTGATATCTTTGGCTCTTGTTGAGGAACTAGAACCACTTCCCTGCGGTGCCGAGGTAGTAGCGTTGCCCGATGTAGAAGCAGTTGTGGGCGGGGTCGGGGTCTTGACGTCTCGGTTGGAACTAGAGGTGTCTCGGCTGGGATCTCAGACGTTGTCTCGGCTTGCATTTCCTTTCCACGTGGTATTCGGAGATCTCCTGTTCTGACTCCATAGCTTCAGCTTCTTTTCCACTCTTACAGCAAGGTGTAGCAAATCTGTCAGGTTAGAATAAACATACAACTCTATTTCATGAGCCAAGTAAGGATGTAATATCCTAAGATAGCGAGCCATAGTGGTTTCCTCCTCTTCCTGTACGTCGGCTCGAACTTTAGCCATCTCCATGGTTGCATACACCTCCTCTGCGGTCATAGAACCTTGCTTAAGGTTCTCCAATCGTTGGCGCAAATCTCTCCCATGATAAGTTGGAACGAATCGGGCTCTCATGATAGCCTTCATCTGATCCCACGTAGTGAAGTCTACATCTAACGTTCTTCTTCTCTCCTTTAACAAGTTATTTGTGAGAGCCCTTTTCTTTCGGACCGAGATCGGACCATAGCCGAGATTGGCTTTGGCCCGAGATTGGCTTTTCCGCACCCGCGGGCCTTTTGGCTGCCCTGCAGGTTCCAGCCCCTGCGGCTCATGGGACCGCCCCTACGGTTTCCGGCGGCTGCAGCCGGTTTTGTTGACTTCCTTGACCGTGCTTTACCTTCCTCCTCTTATTCTTTCCTTTCCTTGCTGGGCAAGGGTTATCTTCCTCATTCCTTTCTTTAGCTTCCCACGTCCTTCTTGCTTCTCCTTCATCTTCTTTGATCTTGTTCTTGGTTGGAAGAGTTTGGTTGGAGCTTATGTGAGTGGTGGCTTTTGTGATGATGCTAGTGTGTGTGTTGCTGTGCTTGGAAGCCAGCCTTGGTGTATGTTAAGCTTTCCTGCAACATAGGACCTTCAGTAGTGGTGAGTGTTTGTTCTTCTCCTTCTCTTCTTCTTTGATTCAATCCTTCTAGCTTAGGATTAGATGTATGTTAAGGGTTTTGATGTTGGAATGTGTATTGATATGTATGTATGCGACTATGGAAGAGAATAGACGTGATTTGATCACGTGAAGAGCTAAAGAGAAGCCGCGAGGTTTCATTTTGCACTATCGCCGCCCCCGCGGCCAGAAGTCACCGCCCTTGCGGAAGACGTGCCGCAACGCCTGCGCCGTGCCAGCGCCGTGCCTGCGTTACCTGCGATCCTTGTCACCGCCCCCACGGCTGAGTGTCACCGCGCCCGCAGTTTCCTGCGTTCCGCCCCTGCGTCCTTAGATCACGCAGGTGCGTCTTGTCCCGGGACTACCTATAGTTAGGTAGTTCCTTTCCTTTCTAGTATGAGGGAACTAGTACCATGCTAGGTATCGGTTTATGACGAGTATGATATAGATATGCCGGTTACGGCCTTGAGGTTATGAGTTGGATATGATCCCTTATGGATCCCTTGGGTCTAGGTGTGACCCTTTGTGTGATAGGATTGTGATATATGTATGTCTGTCTTGTATAAGCTGTGTTGTCCTCCAGTTTGGAGTGGACGTTTCTGAGAGTGGATCGTACTTGAGTTACTTCTGAGATCGAGGTAAGTCCATAGGACTTACTTAGCTACTATCCTTATATTGGATGTATGCTTGAGTGGTGTGTGTGTTATATGCTTTATAGCATGCTTATGATTTTGATAGTCACCGACCTATATTATATTGACCGCCCATTGTAGTGGCCGTGATAACCTTTCCTTTTCATCCCGTAGTGGAGTTTGGGAGGTTCTCTGTAGTCAGGCCAGATCTGGTATAAAGGAAGGCCCTCACCACTCCCACAGGGTACACGGGAGGTGTGCTGATACTACTCCAGCTGGTTAGAGTACTCAGAGGCGGGGATTATATTCCTCGTGTCACCTATCTTCATATATATATATATATATATATATATATATATATATATATATATATATATATATATATATATATATATATATATATATATATCTATTTATACGATTAAGTGTTTCAACTTATTAAAGATAATAAACCGGGTAAATGTTTGATATCATGCTGAAGTGTTTATCCTTTCTGATGTGTGTTTGTGCTTTAGCATCTTCTTATATATGTGTATAGTTAGCTAACGGTTTCATACCGTGTTGTGCAGGTTAGGAGAACTGCAGAGTGAGCTAGAGAGGGTGATCTGCCGAGGGCTCCGTACACTGGGCGACATCGTGGGATTTTGGGTTATCCTTATTGTACGGATTTTAGTTTGACTTTGTACTCAGCAATATCTTGTATCACCTTTTTGATATGTATATATATACATATATATATATATATATATATATATATATATATATATATATATATATATATATCAGTTTTTATGTTTGTTTTAATCTGTTGGTGCCTTGTTGTAAGATTCAGTGAAGTTGTTGTCAAGCTAGGGCCAAGATCCATTGTGAGATCCTAGCCCAGTAGCACTACGAGTCCTACGGATTTGGGGTGTTACATTATTCCACCACATTAAGGCAGAACCAGTGAACTCAAGGGTAGCGTATTGTACCTTCTTAGTGTCTTAAACGTTATGACAACTCCATATCTGTTCTACCTTTGCCTCCCAGATAAGGTACACATTAGCATCACACTTCCCTTCAAATGGGGGTATCTTCACCTTAGCCTTAGAATATACTTCAGTCTCCAGTATTGGATGTTCATCGTCGAAGTCTAATTCTCTCCGTAAGACTCGTCTAGGTTGCATGAGTCCCGGGTTGGCCCGAAATATGGGCTGACGAGGTGGTGGTGGGAGTGGCGGCTTATCCGTGGGGGCGTCCTTGCGTTATGCGCCTCGATAGCATCTAATCTTTCCAAGACACGGGCCATCATACTCTCGAATTCCGTACCTCGTGGAACTTCGGGTATCCGGTTCTCTTTTTCCCTTCCTGCCGACATGACTCAAAACAAGCAAACACGTCAAGGTTAATTAAAGATAAACTCATAGACTACCCTCTTCAAGTGTTTAGTTCAGCAACCGATCTCGTAAGCTTCGCAACTTCCTCTTAGCCGGTTTGCAAAGATCATTGTGAATCTACAAGAAAAATGTCTCAAGCAATCAACAGGTTAATGCGTCAGGCAAAAACAAGGAGAACGAACCAGATCTAAAAGGGAAAAAGCCTTTTATGTGGTGCTAGCTAGAAAAACAAAACTAATCTCGCCTGTAAATTTCTCAACCAACAAATCAAAAATCTCAACTAAAAGATAATTTGCGGCCTTTTGGAAATTAAAATATAAAAGGGAAAAAGGAAAAGGGAAAAAAGGGAATAAAAAGGGAAAAGGAAAAAAGGAAAAAAAGGAAACAAGTAAAAAAGAAAGGGAAGGCAAAAAGGGAGCAAGAGAAATGATAAAAGGAAAAAGGGGAAGGAAAAAAGGAAAAGAGGACGATTTAAGGGTTGCCCTGCAGCGGTGTAGGGAACTTCCAGGGAAGCAAATATATATTAAGAAGCTCAAAGGGGGCGGCTGCCAAAACAAAACTCGAACAAGACGCACAACCGCAAAAACTGAATGACTTAGCTCGCAAGGAATTAAAAATAAAATAAACTAATTAAAAATCAAGCCCATCTTTTATTTAAAAGATTCCAAGAAGAATTACTTTTGAAGAAGGGATATCTCAAGGTGAACAACGGTGGAGCATGGATCCAGTCTGTGTCCACTATTTCTCCTAGAAAATAGATTTTTTCGGTGGATTTGTGTTCTCAAGTAATGGAAGAGCTTTGCTGCTCTTCATCCGTAAACAATGGAAGATGGTTGCTCGCAAATTCTTCAAACCACAGTCCGAAAACCCATAAAATAGCAAGAAATCGAAGGTTAGAAAACCAAATCAGGTATGTTCTAACCCTTTCCCAATTTTATGATGCATTTGGAACAACCGGTCACAACTGCTTGTTTGGATGCTCGAAATTCTCTTTAAACGAGAACTATTGTGTTGATAGCCCTCATAACAGTATGAGTATGCTTATTGAATTTGTTGGATTAGCAAAAAATGTAGCTATTACCCTGCCGGAATCTTTTGAGCTCTTTAAAATTATGTGTGGTGAAATAGAAACCGATTGTGCCTCGACTTCTATAACTCTTTATAATCTAGAGTTTATTGCCCCAAATGTCTATAGAGAGTATAATTTTGTTTATGTGAAGATAGTATGTATATCGGCACTTTTTAGCAATATGTACAATCTTTATAATGATCCAAATTTAGAAAAAGAAAACATGAGCAATATGAGCATGAATGTATTTATACAAAAATTTCTAAAAGCGTGCTTCCTAGCACAAACCTCTTCTCTCCTAGTACTTTTGTGTTTTGATTATGCAGGTGAAGTATGAACAAGCTCAACCCCAAAGACAAAATGCTGCTCTCAGAAGCGCTATAAGCAAATTATCACAAACTATGGAACAACAATAGAAACACATAACTACATAACCTATGATACAATAATAACAAGTATGTCTACACTTTACCAAACTAAGGTAGGAATAATGGGAAGACTACCACCCAAAATACGATAAGTATAAATGAAGTTAGCATTTTGGAATTGTAGGGGAATGCGCAAGAAAATTTTTTGGACTAACTTAAATATAATTTGCAAAAACGACGGGGTACAAGTTCTAATCCAAGCGGAAACAAAAACTAGTACCGAACCGGATGAATCATTATGGAAAAATGAAGGATTTGATAATATCCTTTTCATACCGGCAGTAGGCTTCTCGGGAGGTCTTTGCATGTTATGGAAAGAGTAACAACTTCGAAATGAAAAAATTGAGATTATTAGAACACATAGTAGATTCATCACTCTAAACCACATTAATATAAATTCGGGCTTTCAAACACGGATCTTCGGGATCTACGCACCTCCCAATGAACAAAAGAAAAACGAGTTTTGGTCTGATTTTGTTTCCGAATTCAAATCATCAGATAGACCAACGCTGGTCATAGGAGACTATAACGATCTACGAGATCCTTCGGATAAAAAGGGAGGAGCTCCCATTGCCAATAGTAAATATAAGAGACTACATGTTATATCTGAGCAATGTGGAATAATAGACCTCCCAACTAAAGGTAATGAGTACACTTGGAAAAAAAGGAAGGAAGGAGATGAAAATACGTATGAAAAACTCGAAAGAACAATGTCAACCATAGAAGTCATACAAGAATATCCGAGCATACATACTTGAAATCATGCATTTAATACCCCGGAACACTATATGATATCGATTAATATGCAAAACCAAGTGACAACTTATAGAAACAAATCGTTCCGTTTCGAGTCAATGTGGATGCAACGGCAAGACTGTGAAAACCTAATCAAACAAACATGGAGAACCCAGTTCCCAGGAACACACATGTTCAACCTTGTTAAAAAACGAACCTCCTAAAACAAAACTTGAAACAATGGAGTCGTGCGAAATTCGGGAACATTAATACCCAACTAAAATCCGTTGATGAACAAATAGAAACCCTTCAAAGGCATTTATTCTCATCATTTAATCAACAGTTAAATGATAAGATAATGATACTATGCAAGAAAAGAGAATGTATTTTGGAATACCAACATAAATATTGGGTGCAACGAGCCAAAACAGCAAACTTGCGCTTATGTGATAAAACACGAAATTCCACCATAAAAAATACACGGGCAGAAGAAATAAGAAGATAATATCAAATATAACAAGAAGTGATGGAACCATACTATCCCGGGAGAGCGAAATAAATGAGGAATTTTTAGAAGATTACAGAATGCGATTTCTAGCGTCGAATATCGACATTCGTAAACTCCAAAAACTTTTGGAAGTCGTACAACCAGAAATTACTAACAACGAGAACACAGAGCTAGGTAAACCTTTCTCTACCGGGGAAATAAAAAACGCAATGTTTGACATCGGCATTGAAAAATCTCCCGGCCCTGACGGAATGACAACTGGTTTTTATCAGAAGTATTGGCACATCGTTGGCCCAACCGTCATAAGGGCTGTAAAAAGTATTTACAAAACTGGTAAAATCTTTAAACAACTGAACCACACGTTCATTGCACTCCTTCGGAAAATTGATAACCCTACAACAACCGCCAACTATAGACCAATCAGTCTTTGTTCCACGGTATACAAAATCATAGCCAAAATTTTAGCAAACCGATTAAGTTCAATCTTACCCAAGCTAATCCACCCACTACAAAGTGCTTTTACTAAAAATAGGGCAATCCATGATAATGTGCTTATAGCCCACGAAATTTTCCACGGGTTCAAATTAAAAAAAGGAAAAGAAGGGTATATGGCCATTAAATTGGACATGGAAAAAACATATGATAAACTAGAATGGAAGTTCCTCAAATTGGTACTACAAAAATTCGGGTTTTGTAAGAAATTTAGAAATTGGGTTAACGAATGTATAACAAATGTCTCGTATTATTTATTAATAAATGATTCACCGACAACCCTATTTTTTCCGCAAAGAGGTCTCCATCAAGGAGATCCACTATCCCCGCTCCTCTTTAACCTAGGAGCTGAAATCTTAGCAAGAAATAAACAGAAAATAAGTGGAGAAAATCTACGATCAATTGGCTTCCCTATATCAAAAAACGGGTCATCAATCCCGTTCTTAGCCTTTGCAGATGATATCATCATCTTCACTAAGGCGACGACTGATGCAAGCAACAAAATCTTGTCGGTTTTGAATGAATATTGTGAAACTTCTGGCCAAGTAATAAATTATCACAAATCTACTTTCCAAACCTCAAATAATGTAGACCCTGCAAGCAAAAGAAGAGTACAAGCTCATCTTGGGATATCCTCATCCACAAATCTAGAGCAATATTTAGGTTGCCCCATCATAAATGGAAGGGTTAACAAAGAGATTTTCAACTCAGTCATCCAAAAATCAAGACAACAACTATCGAAATGAAAAGCTTCATCTCTCTCGCAAGAGGGACGAACAACCCTAATTAAAGCAAACTTTAACGCGAAACAAAGTTACCTAATGCAAGCTTGTATGCTACCTGCAAGCATACATAATGAACTAGACAAAATCAATAAAAATTTCTTCTGGAATAAGGGACCGAACTACCACCCTTTAATTAGTTGGGATAAAATCTGTAAACCAAAAGCCCTAGGCGGTACGGGCATAAGAAAGGCCGAGGATATGAATAAGGCACTACAAATGAAACTCCTCTGGAAAATTATGGCAGAACCAGAAAATATATGGGTCAAAGTTATAGAAGAGAAATATCTCCGTGGGCAAAACCTATGGAATTACAAGTGTGGAAAAAGTACATCTTGGCAATGGAAGAAATTGACCAAATTGAAAGAAGAATTTAATAAAGGCCTACGCTGGAGAGTAGGTGATGGAAGCACAATCAAGTTCTGGGAAGACCGATGGTTAATGGATGAGCCCTTGTATACAGTAGTGTCTGACCAAACCCTAATTAGAACATCGGATAAGGTTGATACCTTTATCTCGGATAAAAAGTGGAACGAACAACGCCGTGATCAACTTGAAGACATTCTACAAGTAAACATCATTAATAAGATAAAGGAGTATAACCTCCCAACAAATGACATAAGAGATAGGATTTATTGGTCAACAAACGACGACGGGTGGTATTCCACAAAATCTGCAATAAACATGATACAAAGGAGAAAAGTTGGGATATTGGAAGACAAAACTTGGATATGGAGCATGAGCATCATGCCGAAAGTCCAAAATTTCTTGTGGAAAATGACTCTAAATGGTCTGCCAACCAAAGAAAATCTCGACAAACAAAAAATTCCGGTAGTCATGCACTGCGTATTCTGCAATCACCACACATAAAGCGCAAAACATCTTTTTTTTGAGTGCCAATGTACTCACTAGACCTTGGATAATACCAAAGTATCAACCATCCTCAAGGATATTGACACTTTTAATGAATCCACTTATGAGACACTCTTACTAATGAAGGATAAAATCTCATCTCAAGAACTTAGACAAGTGGCAATGATTTGGTGGAATATCTGGCTGGATAGAAATCAAATAATCTTTAACAATAAAAGACCAACACAAAACCTAAAACAAATTGCTTTAAAGCAAATTGAAGATTGGGAAGAAGCAAACAATAAACAATTAACTAAGAGCAAAATAAATAAAAGACAAAGAAGGAAGACCAAGAATTTCAGCTGGCAAACACCAGAAGTGAATTTTATTAAGCTTAACTTTGACGCAGCATCTGACAACAACCAATTCGCCTTTGGTTTCATCATTCGAGATAACCACGGCCTACGTTTGGCCCATGGAAAAGGAAAATGTCATGCAGATTCAGTTTTAGAGGCAGAAGCGTTTGCTCTGCGGGAAGGCCTACAAAAGGCTAAACAATTAGGAGTGTCAGCTATTGAGATCGAGGGAGACAACCTGATGCTGATCAATTCGATCAACCACGCTTGGAAACCCCGTGGGAGACAGACATGATCATTTCAGACATTTCCGCCATCATCTCAAGCTTTTCTCAAGCAAGCACTACGCACATCTTCAGGGAAATCAACACGGTAGCAGACAAGCTCGCAAAACACGGCTTTTTGCCACTGAAGACGAGGATGAACTCCCAGACAATGTGATTGTACTCATCCGTAAGGATGTTGTAGGTTGGTCGGTGCCTAGACAATGACCCTCCTATTCTGCTTACCTTGTATCAAAAAAAAATGTCCAAGAATGGGCTTTAAAATAAATAGCAAGCTGAGCCTAATTTAGCAACTTAAATTAGCCCGAAATCTTCCTTCTTCCAATGCAAACCAACGTGCTTCTTCCTCTTGCATTCCACGTGAATATTGGTCATTTCTCTTCTTCACATCTCGTCTTCTCTTGCTCATGCGTCCATCTTCAAAAGGAGGTGAAGTTGAGTTGCTAGATGCTCCTGCATCACCTTATGAGGTATTTTGTTGAGGATATAATTAGTGGTAAGCAACGCTTCTCCCCACATGTTTTGGGGTAGCCCAAAATCCTGCAACAACGCATTCATCATTTCTTTCAAAGTTCGGTTCTTTCGTTCCGCAACTCCGTTAGACTCAGTGAAAATGAAGTAGTGGTTTGATGAACTATTCCGTGTGCTCTACAAAACGCGTTAAATTGTTCATCGTACTCACCCCCATCACTTCGGATGATTTTTATGGTTCTACTTAGTTGGTTTTCAACTTCCAAATTGTATTCTTTGAATTTCTCCAAAGCTTCATCTTTGCTACGTAACAAGTACTATACATAGCAATATCTTGTGCATCGTCACTGAAGGTAATAAAGTACTTTTTACCGCCTCTAGTTTGCACAAATGGGTAGTGTCCCAAAGGTCACGACCTTTACTAGTATTTTCCTCCTTATCTCGTGTAGGATATTTCTCGTTCTAGTCGATGTGGGATACCCACGTTTTGACAGTTTTTCTAAGTTTTGCCTCCCGAGCAACCAACTTCGGGTCTCCATTTCTCATTCAAACGCAACTCAAATTTGACGTATGAATATACCCCGAGCATGAGCTCGCGGGAGGAGCCAAATCTTCCACTCTCCGGTGTTGACAATGGCCGAAGCCCACCGAAAATGTTCCGGAAAAGTGTCCAACACACCATGTATTAAATACATGTCTTATTCATATAAATTAGTTCCAGCCCAGAGAGTTTACACATTCGGATAAGGAAAATGATGGACAGAAGAAACATGTTCAATAAAATATTGGATGGAATTCATTGTTCATAAACAATGATCAAAGGAAATATCATAATGGTAATGGATGGTAAGTTTATAAGTGGAGTGACACGTATATAAAGTTGCTGAAATTTCAAAAACCCAAATTTGCTGTCAATTTTATTGACTCCCAACGGAAGGAAATTTACATCCGTGTAATTTTATCGACTCCCAATGGTAATGGATGGTATATTTATATTTAAGCAACGAGAAATGGTTTAGATTTACTCATTTGAAGAGTTGGTACTTTATATATTTTGTTATAAATAATTAATAGTAAAATGTAAAATTCATATTAATTTATGTTATATATTTTTACAATAAAAGTCATAATTATTACTTTTTTGGGTGAAAGCAAGAATAGAGATCCCTAATAATATATTGAAAGAAAATTACATCCGTGTCAAACAATGAAAACTTACTCCTCACAAGTCATCCAGTAATATTTTCTAAAGCATTCTGGATGATCATCTAAACTTTTGCAAATTACAGTTTACATTACCAGAAAACGCGATTGTAGCCACGACATTAGTCTCGATGGTAACCACGAAAATACCCAATTAGGGTGAATGAGAAGGGAAGCTTTGAAAGTAAATTATTGTGTAATGTTGTCTGAATTCCTTGTTCTAGTTAAGGATCGATGAGGTTCTAGTTGAATCAGATAGAGAAGATTTGAAAGTAAACTATTGTGTAATGTTGTCTTGCGATCCGTGAGCTTGGCGAGCACTAAGAACTCCGTCTCACATAGTTTTACTGTGAACGATAAATGCGTTGATCTTTGCATTTTTGGGAATCCGTATCCTTGTAGTTGAACATTTGGATAATGTGTATGGTAGATGTGGGGTTGTGAATATATCGGTGGTGGCTTTCAATCTTCACAAGTCCCATTCTTTTGCTAAATGTACGTCTTTGGTCGTTTGTTCTTAAACGTGACAATACATTGCGTTTTTTGACGTCTGCATATTGCATATAGTAGGTGTGTGGTTGTGAATCGGTGGTGGGTTTTATTCTTCCCAAGTCACATTCTTTTGTTAAATATATTTGTTCATTTGTTATTAGAGGTGATTAATAACATTGCTCATTGTCTTGCAACTATTGGTTTCATTGGTTTTTTTATTTTTTTATTTTTATTTTATAACGGACGATTTATCTAGATGTTAGCTTTTGTCTTTTAATTCGTTGTAGGCCAATTTGCATCGTTAATATACATAAACGCTTAACCAAATTTAATAAAATTTGGGTTATTTCACATGGTATTTCTGAATTAATGTTAGTTTCATTTGATAATCTAAATTTATTTATAACTTTGTATGTTACCGTTGTTTAGAAATACTTTTTGTTATGTTTTTTTTTTACAATGAGTAATAAGGGGTTAGTTATGGTGAGGAGTGTTGCTATAATGTCGCATTGCAGAGTATCGTTGATTCATTTGATCCAATAGTCTACATTAATTCATCTTATTTAATGATTTATAAGAGGTACAGTGACACTTTTGCACTTTTATGTTCTTTTTAAAAATTTGTTTCAAAAAGTAGGACGCGGTGATATTTTTGTAATTTTTATGATAAATTTGTTTCAATTATTAGTAGTTCATGTATCATTTTGAGTTTATGAATAAAACTTATAAACTGTTCGTATCTAAACAAATAAAATAAATAATTTGAACAAAGTCTATAAAAAATTTTAAACGAGAAAAAGTGCTTGTTAGAAAAGAGAAGAAAGGGAAAAAAAGTTGGAAAAAAATGGTCAAAAACTTTATAATATTACAAAAATATTTAGACTAAATATATAAAAAATTTGACCGAAAAAATAGTGTAAAAAATAAAAATATAATAACAAACATTTTTGCAAATTGAACAAAAAATTTCAACTAACAAAACAAAAAAACTTCTCACCTCACCTTTTTAAGAATTACAAAATTATCACTGCATCGATTACCTTTAAAAATAGATTTTCTAAAGAACAAAGTTGTCGTCTGAACTTCATATGATTATAAAAATATCACCGCATTGCCCATAAATCATTATATGACGTGGACTAATTTTGACCGTTGAATCAAGTGCATCAACAGTGGAAGATGCTCCGTAACTCCGTACTCCTATTTTTACTCCGTACCTTAACCAGAACGAAGTAATAAACTTTAATTAAACAATGTTCTAATTAAAAATAAATAAATACTTAATATAAAAAAATAAAAGTGATAACACTAAATAAATTTTATACTACTCGTCTTCAAGTCCAACAACATCCTCTAATTGGCTAAATTATTAGCAGTTGTTCTTTTAATCTCTCTCCCTCATATTGTCTTCCTTATTTCGGAATTTCTTTTCGAAAGTTTTGGTCATTTTCATGCATCTGGACCAAAGCACTGAAGACAATCGATCTGGTCCACAGCGCTGACGTTTTGAGCCACAGCATCTACTCACTTCTGGAAATCGGAATAAAAAAAATCCTTTCATAAATATATAAGAAAAGCGTGCATGACATTGGTACACTATTATACACACACTAAGCTATAACTCGCCAACAATGAAGAGATCGACGCCTTTATCCTTCACTGTAAAACGGCGTGCTGCGGAGCTCATAGTCCCGGCAAAGCCCACGCCTCGCGAGCTCAAGTCCTTGTCAGACATCGACGACCAAAAGAGCATTCATTTCCATTTCCCCGTGATATTGTTTTATCCAAGAGGAGACGGGAAGAGGGACCCAACGCAGGTGATAAGGGAGGCGTTAGCAGAAGCATTGGTGTATTACTACCCGTGGGCCGGGCGGTTGAGGGAGGCTCACGGCGGCAAGCTCATGGTGGATTGCACCGCCGAGGGTGTGGTGTTTGTTGCAGCTGAGGCCAATGTTAGTTTGGAGGATATAAGTTTTCTTCAACCGCCTTTCCCTTGTTTTGACAAATTGTTTATTAACGTCTCATCCTCTTCTGGTATCATGCACTCTCCCTTGGCCCTCATTCAGGTTACTTATATTTATAATTATTATAATTAATGATTCATTAATGTTTTTATTTGACACTATACATAAGGGCATGTGTTTTTATTCATTGTTGATGCATGTTGTGTCTAAGAACAGATTGTGTAACATTTGTATTAGCCATGTTATCAAACCCTAGCCATGTGTATATATATATACTTATGATTACACTTTATGTACAGGGCTTTTGTATTTATTCATCGTTGACCACATACGTATATATCCAAACCCCTAATTTTCATGGAGTCTCAAATAAATCCCAAATATATTAAATAAAGGATAATTTCAAATAAATAACATATAATACACCGTCCACTTGTACCGATGTTTTTATTCATTGTTGAGATGATTGTGGAGTTGTGACAAGGTTACATGTATATAGGCTACACGGTTGAGATGTGGTGCAATTGTGATTGCGCTACACTTGAACCATACCATGGCCGATGGTGTAGGGCTCATCCAATTTATGAATGCGGTGGCTGAGCTGGCACGCGGAGCATCCAAGCCGTCCGTGCTACCCGTTTGGAGCCGTGAGTTGCTCCTCTCACGAGACCCACCACACGTGACTTGCATACACAGGGAATACGATCAACTCAAAGGTTCCATCTTCCCTCTCCACCACCGTAACGACAAAGTGATCGAACGATCTTTTTTCTTCGGACCCACTCAGATCCTTGCTATCCGACGCCACCTGCAGCGTCCTTTCCAGCACTGCAGCACTTTTGAGTTGCTATCGGCCGTTGTGTGGAGGTGTCGTACAATCGCTTTGAGGTAGGTTCACAACATACCATTCTAAATTTTGTAACATGTTTTGCATATAGTTAGATTTGGTTATAGTTTGTTAGTGTATTATGGGTAGCTTTAAATTTTCTATTGTGGATCTAAGTTGCTTATTTGTTCGTACATATTTTATTTGGTTAAAGTGCTTATAGTCTAGGGTTGGCCCTAAAAACAAAAAAAAAAATAAAAATTCTCAAGCTTATTGGTGGAATATGAATTTAGAATCCTCTTATTTTGATTAAATTTATATCCGAAAAAATTAATCTCAAAGAATCTGTGTATTTAGTTGGTAAAATGGAATGTAGAGGTTCTTTTAACATGAAATATGTATTCATTTCTACACTCAAAGAAAATAGGTAGTGAATTAGTAAGCATTTTAACTTTATGTTTGGTTGCAACATTCGTAAATTCCTCCTCTCTTCTTCGTTTATTGAAACAGATTCGAGCCTAACGAAGAGTTGCGATACATAAGCATAGCCGATGCACGATCAAAACTCAACCCACCACTCCCTATCGGCTACTATGGAAACGTGCTTGTAACTCCGGCGGCCATCTCTACCGCCGGTGAACTTTGCAAGAACAACCTCGGATATGCGGTGGAGTTAATCAAGAAAGCGAAGGCGGAGGTGACGGAAGAGTACCTAAGGTCGGTCACCGACCTCATGGAGACCCGTGGACGGCCCCACATCACATTACCGGGGACCTGGTTAGTGTCGAATAATAGTCAGATCAAATACCTAGAGCTTAACTTTGGGTGGGGAACGCCGGTGTATGGTGGGCCTGCTAGTGCTATGCTTGGAGATAACCCGGGCCTCATTGGACTCTTTGTAAAGGGGATGAATGACAAAAGTGAGATCGGAAACTTTCTTCTACTTTGCCTCCCTCAACCGGCAATGGAAAGGTTTGCTAGAGAGATTGATAGCGTTATAGAAAACAACTCAATCACAATCGATCCGAAACTCTGAATAAAATTATAATATGTTCTTTTAAAACGAAGATAGTTTGTTATCAAGTTTGAGTACATGCATTTAAAGTTTGTATGTCGTATGAATTACTTGTTCCAATTAAGTGTGTTGTATAAATAGAGGTATTTGTGAGATTTTAAACTGTACAATACAATTTGTAAACTTTCTTAATAATTCTTTATTTTTGTAAGTATTGTATAAGTTTAAATATCATATCTCTATGCAATGAGAAAATGGGCTACAATCCTACATTAAAAAATTACTATTTTATTAATAATAAATTTAATAATTAATAGTCAAATATATTGCACTGTAAAATAAATTTAGTAATTTTTTCACAATATTTTTTTTATACTACACGATAAGCAGTTAGGAAGGATTATCTCCTCGATACAATCCTGTCATAGGGCATCCTTCCGGATGAAATCACCCACAACAGGAGTACACAAATTTGACGTTAGAGAGAAGTTATGTCCCATCTTCGCAAGCGAATCCGCAATACCATTAACTTCCATAAAAACATGATGAATCTTGACCTACTAAAAACTCAATAAAATATTAGTAATATCCAAAATAATAATTAAGGTCAAGTTCCCAAGGAGTTTTCCAAGTCTATCTAACTTCATTGATAACCGATAGATAGTCCCCCTCAATTTCAATATTTTTAACAATATTAGTTTTAATATTTTATAATATTAGTTCATAAGTTTTGTGAGAGCCCTATTCTTTCGGACCGAGTTTTGGTCCTTAGCCGAGATTGGCTTTTCCCGAGATTGGCCTTTCCGCACCCGCGGGCATGACTGCCGCCCCTGCGGGTTTCCGCCCCTGCGGCTCAGGGACCGCCCCTGCGGTTTCCGGAGGCTGCAGCCGGTTTTGTTGACTTCTTTGACCCGTGCTTTACCTTTCCCTTACTTCTTCTTTTCCCTTGGCTGATCAAAGGTTCTTCTTCACTTCTTTTCCTCAGTTCCTACGTCCTTCTTGCTTCTTCATCCCTTCCTTTGATCTTGTTCTTGTTCCCCTTGGAGTTTTGCTTGAAAGTTGTGCTCTGTGGTTGTTGATGATGCTAGTGATGTGTATGCTGAGCTTGGAAGCTAACTACTGATGTGTATGACCTCTCCCTGCAGCCTAGGATCTTCAGTAGTGGTGAGTTCTTGCTTCTTCTCCTTCTCTTCTTCTTTGTTTCCATCTCCTTAGCTTAGGATTAGATGTTTGGACATAGGATGATGTTGGAATGTGTATGTTGTTGCATGTGTGTGATATGGATGAGAGAAGACGTGATTTGATCACGTGAAGAGCCGAAGAGAAGCCGCGGGTTCACGTTCTGCACATACGCCGCCCCCGCGCCTAGAAGCCGCCGCCCCTGCGGAAGCCATGCCGCAGCGCCCACGCAAGCGCCTTGCCTGCGTTCCGTGTCACCGCGTCTGCGGCTGATCCCTGCCGCGCCTGCGGGTTGGCTACTCTGCTCCTGCGTCTCTTGATCACGCAGGTGCGTCTTGTCCCGGGACTACCCATAATTAGGTAGATCCATTCCTTTCCTAGTATGAGCGGTAGTAGCATGCTAGGTAGCGGATGTTGATGAGTATGATATAGATATGCCGGTTACGGCTTTGAGGTTTCCGAGTTGGATATGATCCTTATGGATCCCTTGGGTCTAGGTGTGACCCTTTGTGTGATAGGAGTTTGATATTTATGTATGCCTTGTATAGGCCGTGTTGTCCTCCAGTTTGGAGTGAACCAGTTTGAGGATTTATCGAGTTGAGACGACTATGAGGTTGAGGTAAGTCTGTGGGACTTACTTAGGGTCCATTCCTATATTGGATGTGTGCATGAGTGGTGTTTGTTATATACTTTATAGCATGCGTTATGATGGTCACCGACCTATGGTATATTGCTTGCCCATTGTAGGGCCGTGATAACTTGCCCTTTCATCCCGCCAGGAGTCTGGGAGGTTCTCTGTAGGCAGGCCAGACCTGGTAAACGGTTCGGACACTCTCCATTCCCTTAGGGTACACGAGGAGGTGTTCCAGGCACCATTCCAGCTGGCTATTGGACTTAGAGGCGAGGATTATATTCCTCGTGTCACATATGTTTATATGGATATATATATATATATATATATATATATATATATATATATATATATATATATATATATATATATATATATATATATATATATATATATATATATATACGAGTTGATTGTTAGATTTTATATAGATAATGAACCGGGTAAATGTGTGATATCATGTTGACGTGTTTAGTATTATTTGATGTTTGTTTGTTCTCTGCATCTCTTATATATGTGTATGGTTAGCTAACGGTTTTATACCGTGTTGTAGATACTTTGCAGGATAGGAGAGCTGTAGAGTGATCCAGAGTGGGTGATCCGTTGAGGGCTCCGTACACTAGGGCGTTATCGGGGATATGGGTCCTTTTGTTGTACAGTGTGGTTTTATTTGTACTCAGCGGTACATTGTATTACCTTTTTGGATATATATATATACATATATATCAGTTTCATGTTTTGTTTTAATCTATCTGTGCCTTGTTGAAAGATCAGTGAAATTGTTGTCAGGCTAGGGTTAGGATCTATTGTGAGATCCTAGCCCAGTAGCACTCCGAGTCCTACGGATTTGGGGTGTTACAAAGTTGGTATCAGAGCCCAGGTTGACAACAATGGCACTAGTAATCTGCGATAAAGGTCGAATAGATAACTAAACAGAACCCGAAAAGGGGTATGACTTTTCAAAAGGTTTTGGTTTTGAAATGAGTACCAATATTTTGGGATACCGTGTACGTGAGCCATCGCCCCTCTGAAGACCTCGACAGTATAGATATATATAGATATTCTGTTGTTATTGATTTGATATATATCTATACATATGGCATATATATATAGCCTTCTAAGTTAGGTTTACGTCTTCTGCAGATGGTTCAGACTAGAGCCTTACCTGCAGCTAGACGAGGTAGAGGTAGACCCCCTCTAGGTAGAGGACGGGGTAGGACTTTTGTTGGTGGTTCACATGCAGCAGAAGAGATCCATGAGGAGGTTGCTGAGAGTGCCGTTCCTGAGGCTGGGAACGGTGCACCTGAGGGATAGGGGCCACAAAGAGCCCAATCTGGGGAGTCTGATCGTGTCTCCATGGAGGGACCAGCCTTCCGCGAGTACATTAGACGTGTTGAGGAGGCCACCAGGGCAGGTAGGCGTGCCCCGGATTTGCCAGCACAGGAGGGATCATCTGAGAGATTCCATGCAGTTACACAGGTGCCAACTGCACCGGCACCTGCCGCTGAGATTGCTCGAGCTACAGAGGAGCATAGAGAGCCTTGACCGAACACTTGGTTGAAGGTTTTTCATCAGATGGGAGTACCCCCTTTCACTAGGAAGGTGGGGCTAGAGGTGGAGCTTTGGATAGGACATGTAGACTCAGCTCAGGAGTCTATTAGATGTCCAGCTGACAGGCAGATTGAGTTGGTGCAGACCTTGTTCAGAGATTTGGCACAGCACTGGTGGAGGTCTGTACGAGTACAAGTTACTAGTTATGAGCATATGAGGACTATGATCCGGGAGCGTTTCTGCCCTGCCTCGCTGAGGAGGGAGAAACCGCGAGACTTTGTTGAGGATGGGTTCGAGGATGTACCGGTCTCAGAGGCTATTAGGAGATTTCAGGAGGAGCTAGCATTGCTAGGTCCAGCTACACCTTCTGAAGATCAGCATGTGTATTTGTTTTCCCGACGGCTGAGGGATGCTACCCATACCTATATGGCGGGTTTCCACTGTGAGACCTTGGTGGATTATCAAGACCGGGCTTCTGATTACGAGAGAGAGAGAGCTAGCCAGAGGAGAACTTCTCAGACCGGAGGGTTTGAGAAGAGACAGCGGACTGGGCAGACCAGTGGTACTGGCGGAGCTGCTGGTTCAGGGTGAGGCCAGAGTCGCCAGAGTCATCCTTCATCTACACCGGGTGTAGATAAGGGATTGCAGTGCTTCAACTACAGTGAGTATGGGTATATGAGATCAGAGTGTACGAGGCAACCGGTGACCTGCTTCACTAGTGGCAGACCAGGTCACAGAGCTACCTTTTGTAGACGAGGGAGAGCTTCATCTCAGCAGGGTTCTTCTCCTACTAGTGCAGTGGGAGGTGGGCAGAGGCCACCTCAGCAACAGCAGATTCAGGGACAACAGAGGGTCCCAGATCGCCCTACGACTCAGGGATCTGCTCCTGGGCCGAGTAGAGGCAGAGGACGTGGTGGGGACACCACTAATACCAAAGGCTCATAGGGCCGAGTTTTTGAGTTGAGGAGTGCAGAGGATCCAGCTGCACCTACTGCTACAGGTACCATTCTGATTCATGGTTTACCTGTTAGAGTTTTATTTGATACGGGTGCTACGCACTCTTTTATTTCTGATGCTTGTGTAGAGCGTCTTGGTTTAGATACAGTTGAGGGGATGCCCTTTATTATAGGGTTACCCGATGATGGTAGGGTCAGAGGTACCCGTGAGATTCACGGTTGTCCCATTTCTGTAGGGACCCGTGTGTTACTAGTTGACTTCTTTGTCATGCCGTTATAGCATGAGGAAGTCATTCTAGGTATGAATTGGATGGATATGCATTCTGTCGTCTTAGATGTAGGTAGGAGGACTGTTACCCTCTCTACCGAGTTAGGTCAGATAGAGGTTTTCCGAGGTTGGGATCTTGGAAAGATAGGCACAATTATCAGTGCGGTACGGGCAGCGAGACTGGTTTCACAGGGTTGTGATGCCTTCTGGTGCTATGCCATGAAGGAGGGGGAGAGTCCAACTGTAGAGGACATCCCAGTTGTTTGTGAGTTCACAGATGTTTTTGCTGAGCCGTCTAGTTTGCCGCCTCAGAGGAGTGTGGTTTTGGGATTGAGTTAGAGCCTGGTGCGAGACCGATCTCGAAGGCCCCATACAAGATGGCGCCTGTCGAGATGCTGGAGCTGAAGAAGCAACTTGAGGAGTTGGCTGAGAAGGGCTTTATTCGCCCTAGTGTATCCCCATGGGGAGCACCTGTCCACTTCGTACGGAAGAAGGACGGATCACTAAGGTTATGTATAAATTACAGAGAGCTGAACAAGGTGACCATCAAGAACAAGTATCCATTGCCTCGTATTGATGATTTGTTAGATCAGCTACAAGGAGCGACTATGTTCTCCAAGATTGATCTGTGTTCAGGATATCACCAGCTGAGGGTGAGAGAGCAGGATGTGCATAGGACAACATTCAAGACCATATATGGACACTACGAGTTTGTAGTGATGCCATTTGGACTTACGAATGCCCCAACAGTTTTTATGGAGTTGATGAGTTGTATCTTCATCGACTTCCTGGATCAGTTTGTGGTGATTTTCATCGATGACATTCTGGTATACTCTCGCATTGGAGAGGAGCATGCAGGACATTTGAGGATTGTATTACAGGTTTTACGGGATAGAGAACTTTATGTTAAGTTCTCTAAGTGTGAGTTCTGGATCCCAGAGGTAGCATTCTTGGGTCATGTGGTTTCAGCTGAAGGGATCAAGGTGGATCCAGCGAAGATAGAGGCAGTAGCTGCATGGACTACACCGACAAACGTCAAGGAAGTATGTAGCTTCCTTGGCCTAGCCAGAGGGTATAGAGGAGCTGAAGAGACGTCTGACTTCTGCTCCTGTTTTGGCACAGCCAGAGGGTATAGAGGATTTTGTAGTATACAGTGATGCATCCAAGCTAGGCTTGGGATGTGTGTTGATGCAGCGGGGCAGAGTGATTGCATATGCGTCTAGACAGCTGAAGACGTATGAGGAGAACTACCCGACTCATGATCTGGAGTTGGCAGCGGTAGTTCATGCACTGAAGATCTGGAGACGTTAACTGTATGGTGTTACATGTCAGATCTTCACAGACCATCAAAGTCTGAAGTACATTTTCACGCAACGGGAATTGAATAACCGCCAGTGTAACACCCCGAATCCGTAGGACTCGAGGCGCTACTGGGCTAGGATCTCACAATGGATCCTGACCCTATCCTGACAACAAGTTCACTGAATCTTACAACAATGCACCAACAAATTAAATACAAAACAAAAAACTGATATAAAAGTGTCAAAAGGTTTACACAAGTACCGCTGAGTACAATTAAAACATAACATATACATGATCACAAAATCCCATATCCTACGAGAACGACCCAGTGTACGGAGCCCTCAGCAGATCACCCACTCTGGATCACTCTACAGTTCTCCTAACCTGCAAAGTCTACAACACGGTATTAAACCGTTAGCTAACCATACACATATATATATGAAGATACATAAGCACAATCACATGTCATAAAAAGATAAACACCACAACATGATATCACGCATTTACCCGGTTTATTATATGTATATAAGTCCAATCACCCATCATATAAATATCCAAATATACCATATGTGACATGAGGAATAACCATCTCCTCCGGGTGCTCATGGCAGCTGGAGTGGCCCTGGGTCACACCCACCCGTGTACCCTGAGGGAATGGGCAGTGGCCCGCCATTTACCAGGTCTGACCCAACCACGGAGAACTGCCTAGACTCCTAGAAGGGATGAAAGGGATAGCTGTCATGACCCTACAATGGGCCAACATAATACCATAGGTCGGTAATAACAGTATCGCATTCTATCAGGCATAAAACAACCACCACTCATGCAACATCCAATATAGGGATGACAGCTAAGTAAGTCCTATGGACTTACCTCGACTCAGAAGTCGTATCACTACGATCAGCTCTCACTCAGGTCCACTCCAAACTGGAGGACAACACGGCCTATACAAGACATACATATATATGTCAAACTCCTATCGCATAAAGGGGTCACACCTAGACCCAAGGGATCCATAAGGATCATATCCAACTCGTAAACCTCAAAGCCGTAACCGGCATAAACGATACCGTACTCAACTTCACTCTAACCTTATACTCGTACCTAGAATGCTATTAACGCTCATACTAGGAAAGGAAAGGATCTACCCAACTTTAGGTAGATCCGGAACAAAACGCACCTGCGTGACACAAGGGACGCAGGGGCAGAAGGCAGGTACCGCGGGCGCGGCGGGACGTAGCCGCGGGGGCGGTGAAAAGGAACGCTGGCAAACGCAGGCACGACGCGGGCGCTAAGGCACAGGTGCCGCGGGGGCGGTGACTTCTGGCCGCGGGGGCGGCGACAACGCAGGAAGTTATTCCGCGGCTTCTCTTCGGCTCTTCTCGTGATCAATCACGTCTTCACTCAACCAAAGTTACATACAGGTATATACATACATAAACCCACATCAATACACGCCTATACCTGCATCTAAGGTCTAGCAAGGGAAGAACAAAACCAAGGTCTCACAGGCTGGCTTCAAGCTCAGCATACAACATCCACAAGCACCACAACCACAAGGCACAACAAACCTCTTCTCATCAAGGAGAAGCAAGAACAAGATCAAGGAGGGAAAAGGAGAATCAAGGAACGTGAGGGAAGCTGGAGGGGAAAGTGAAGAACAAACCCTTGATCAGCCAAGGGAAAGAGTAAGTAAGGTAGAGAGTAAAGCACGGGTCAAAGAGTCAAAGAAGACGGCTGCAGCCGCCGGAAACCGCAGGGGCGGCAGCCAGGGCCGCAGGAGCGGAAACCCGCAGGGGCGGCACCCCCATCTGCGGGTGCGGCTAAGCCACAACTCGGTCAAAACTAGTCTCGGCTAAAGATCAAACTCGGTCCAAGAACTAAGTCTCTTACAGCCAGCGTAGGTGGCTTGAGCTGATCAAGGATTTTGATCTGGAGATTCTGTATCATCCGCGGAGGGTGAACGTTGTCGCCGACGCCCTGAGTAGGAAGACGCCTCGAGAGCAGGCGATTGCGAGGCGGACAGTTCAGCAGCAGTTACAGAGGGATTTGATCTGGCTAGAATTGAACATCTTGTTTCCTGAAGAGGATGCTCGGTTGAGTACTTTAGAGGTTCTACATGATTTGTTGGGTGAGATATAACAGAGAGCGGATGTCTCGGGATGAGGCATCATAGTTTCTTCTGGGAGCAGATGGAGTATTGAGACGCCGTGGTCGCGTCTGTGTACCTGCTGATGCAGAGCTGAGACAGAGGATATTACAGGAGGCTCACTGTACACCTTACTCGGTACATCCAGGTACGAGTTAGATGTATCAGGATCTGAGACGTTTATATTGGTGGGGAGGGCTGAAGCCCGATGTGGCCAGATTTGTGGCACAGTGTGCGACCTGCCAGCAGGTCAAGATTGAGCATTTTAGACCCGGAGGTGAGCTCCATCCACTTCCTGTTCCATAGAGGAAGTGGGAGGACGTCACCATGGATTTTGTGACTGGGTTGAGGCTGAGCGGGAGTTTTGATGCCATCTGGGTCATTGTGGACAGATTGACAAAGACGGCACGTTTCATTCCTATTAGGGAGACGTGGACGGTGAGCAGATTAGCTGAGGAGTACACTAGGCAGATAGTGAGACTCCATGGTGTACCGAGGACGATCGTCTCAGACAGAGATGGGCGATTTACCTCGAGATTCTGGAAGCAGATTCAAACTGCCCTGGGGACGAGTTTGCACTTCACGACTGCGTTTCATCCTCAGACAGATGGTCGGTCAGAGAGGACCATTCAGACCCTGGAGGATATGCTGCAAGCTTGTGTGTTGGATTAGGGACAAGTGTGGACGGATCATCTTCCACTTGTTGAGTTCTCATACAACAACAGTTGGCATGCATCGATTGGGATGGCCCCATATGAGGCACTGTATGGACAGAGATGTCGTACTCCATTATGCTGAGATGAGCAGAGCAATGTTAGTGGTTTGGCACCTGATCAGATTCAGGATGATATGGCTCGAGTAGCGCTGATTCGAGAGCGGATACTAACTGCCCAGAGCCGTCAGAAGTCTTATGCTGATAGGAGGCGTAGACCTCTAGAGTTCAGAGTTGGCGCCCTTGTGTGGCTGAGAGTGTCCCCGACACGAGGTGTTAGGCGTTTTGGCATTAAGGGGAAGTTGAGCCCCCGATATGTCGGACCATTCGAGATTTTGGATCGGGTTGGGAGCGCAGCCTACAGGTTGGCTTTGCCGCCGAGATTAGAGGGTTTTCACACATTGTGAGTTATGATGATTAGGTGGTTGAGCCGGACCACACTTTTGTTGAGCATCCGATTGCAGTCCTAGAACGAGGTATGAGACGCCTACGTTCGAAGAACATACCTATGTTGAGGATACAGTGGTCGAGACGAGACTTGATGAAGCTACATAGAAGACTGAGGATAGTATCCAGAGGAACTATCCAGAGTTCTATGCCGAGATAGATGCACCAGTAGGATCACCGAGTAGATCTTCGTATTAGTTTGGTGAGTCTTATGTGCTTATATGTTTATATCCTATGATGTGCTTATTTTCATACTAGCTTTGATGTGACTATGATCTTATTAGATCTTGTTGTGCTAGTATGATTTTTGTTTATAGCTGGAGATGGTTCTTTCCTCCATACTATTGTGATATGATAGGTTTAGCTGGAGATGGTTCTTTCCTCCATGCTGTTTTGATGGACATAGTAGTGCTGGAGATGTTCTCCCTCCATGTCTTTCTGTTATGGATATGATACGGCTAGAGATGTGATTCCTCTATGCCTTATGATATGTTTTTGGTTTGGCTAGAGATGGTTTTCCTCTAGGCCCTGGAAAGTATAGTTTGCTGCTGGAGTTGATGATTTCCTCCATGCTTATATTTGAGGTTATAGAGAGTTTTACCTCGGCTTTTGAGTCCGAGTGGTTTCAGGACTTTGCAAGTTTCAGGACGAAACTTGTTTTTAGGGGGGTGAGATGTGAGAGCCCTATTCTTTCGGAATGAGTTTTGGTCCTTAGCCGAGATTGGCTTTTCCCGAGATTGGCCTTTCCGCATCCGCGGGCATCACTGCCGCCCCTGCGGGTTTCCTACCCTTCAACTCAGGGAACCACACTGCGGTTTCCGGCGGCTACAGCCGGTTTTGTTGACTTCTTTGACCCGTGCTTTACCTTTCCCTTACTTCTTCTTTTCCCTTGGCTGATCAAGGGTTCTTCTTCACTTCTTTTCCTCAGTTCCTACGTCCTTCTTGCTTCTTCATCCCTTCCGTTGATCTTGTTCTTGTTCTCCTTGGAGTTTTGCTTGAAAGTTGTGCTTTGTGGTTGTTGATGATGCTAGTGATGTGTATGCTGAGCTTGGAAGCCAGCTACTGATGTGTATGACCCCTCCCTGCAGCCTAGGATCTTCAGTAGTGGTGAGTTCTTGCTTCTTCTCCTTCTCTTCTTCTTTGTTTCCATCTCCTTAGCTTAGGATTAGATGTTTGGACATAGGATGATGTTGGAATGTGTATGTTGTTGCACGTGTGTGATTTGGATGAGAGAAGACGTGATTTGATCACGTGAAGAGCCGAAAAGAAGCCGCGGGTTCACGTTCTGCACAGACACCGCCCCCGCGCCTAGAAGCCGCCGCCTTTGCGGAAGCCGTTCCGCAGCGCTCGCGCTAGCGCCTTGCCTGCGTTCCGTGTCACCGCGCCTGCGGCTGATCCCTGCCGTGCCTGCGGGTTGTCTACTCCGCTCCTGCGTCACTTGATCACGTAGGTGCGTCTTGTCCCGGGACTACCCATAGTTAGGTAGATCCTTTCCTTTCCTAGTATGAGCGGTAGTAACATGCTAGGTAGCGGATGTTGATGAGTATGATATAGATATGCCGGTTACGGCTTTGAGGTTTCCGAGTTGGATATGATCCTTATGGATCCCTTGGGTCTAGGTGTGACCCTTTGTGTGATAGGAGTTTGATATTTATGTATGCCTTGTATAGGCCGTGTTGTCCTCCAGTTTGGAGTTGACCAGTTTGAGGATTTATCGAGTTGAGACAACTACGAGGTTGAGGTAAATCCGTGGGACTTACTTAGTTGCCATTCTTATATTGGATGTGTGCATGAGTGGTGTTTGTTATATACTTTATAGCATGTGTTATGATGGTCACCAACCTATGGTATATTGCTTGCCCATTGTAGGGCCGTGATAACTTGCCCTTTCATCCCGCCGGGAGTCTGGGAGGTTCTCTGTAGGCAGGCCAGACCTAGTAAACGGTTGAGGCACTCTCCATTCCCTTATGGTACATGGGGAGGTGTTTCAGGCACCATTCCAGCTGGCTATTGGACCCAGAGGCGAGGATTATATTCCTCGTGTCACATATGTTTATATGGATATATATACGAGTTGATTGCTGGATTTTATAAAGATAATGAACCGGGTAAATGTGTGATATCATGTTGACGTGTTTAGTATTATTTGATGTGTGTTTGTGCTCTGCATCTTTTATATATGTGTATGGTTAGCTAACGGTTTTATACCGTGTTGTAGATACTTTGCATGATGGGAGAGTTGCAGAGTGATCCAGAGTGGGTGATCCGCTGAGGGCTCCGTACACTGGGGCGTTATCGAGGATATGGGTTCTTTTGTTGTACAGTGTGGTTTTATTTGTACTCAGCGGTACATTGTATTACCTTTTGGATATATATATATATATATATATATATATATATATATATATATATATATATATATATATATATATATATATCAGTTTAATGTTTTGTTTTAATCTATTTGTGCCTTGTTGTAAGATTAGTGAAATTGTTGTCAGGTTAGGGTCAGGATCCATTCTGTGTTCCTAGCCCAGAGCACTCCAAGTCCTACGGATTTGGGGTGTTACAAGTTTATTATTTCATTTGTTGATTATGTTGTATATAGATTTTTCTATGTTTGAACTAATGAAGCTCATTTTTATTAACGTGTGATTCATCTCTCCATAATTTCGAACATGATGAAATTATTTTATTTGAACCACTCCCTTGATAAATTTTATTTATTATATAGATTAAGCATTTTTGTTAGATTTTCAAATCAATATTTTTAATTAAAAAAATCAGTTTCATATTTTAGACAATATCACCTCGATTGATTGACCGGCAGTGTTATATAGTGATGCTACACATCTATGTTTACGTTTCATTCATCTTAAGAAATACAAGCAAGACCTCCACTAATCTTCGGTTTGAATGTGCCTTCATTGACATTTTTTTTTTTTTTTTGAAAATGGAAAGCGGTTAGATTGGACTATCTCCTGAGGTAGTCCAACCTAAAGCATCCTTGTAGATAAGAACACGAAGTTCAGGGTCTTCAGAAAAATTGGTGTTGGGGGTCGAGTTTCCCAAATTGGTCAATCGGTCAGCAACACAGTTTATTTCTTTGAAAATATGTTTAATATGGACCTCGTCAAAGAAACGAAGATCCGGTCTGGAGTCGGATATAATCATCACGACCTCCCACGGGCAACTCCACAAACTTTGGAGTGCCTTGATTACACACAAGTTATCACCTTCGATTTCAATCTTTTTAATCTGTAGTCTAATCGCCTCTTGTAACCCGATTTTGAGGACAAAGGCTTCAGCTTTTAGAACCGAATTAAAAAACAAATTGCGTCGAGGCTAACAACATCTTTATTGTGATTCCGGATGACAAATCCAATAGATGTTATACCTGAATCGAGTTTTGAACCATCAAAATTAAGTTTAAAGAAACTGGGTTTTGGTTTATCCCATTTAATGTTGTGTTTTTTCCTTATGTTTGAGTTATAATTCTTGCCTTCATTGATATTATTGACATTTGGTGGCGGTTTTGCTATAAACTCCGTACAAATGTCTTTTGGGAGTTTTTTTTTAAAAAAACTCCTACAATTCATATATAGGTTTTTATATAAACTCCCGAGATATATTTATACGTACATACTTTTTTGAAAAAAGAATTTTTTGGGGGACTTTATAAAAATACGGCCGTAATTTTTTATTTTTTATTTTTTATTATGTCTATTTATAATAGCTTGTTACGTGTAGCTGTGCAACATATAAAATTTAACCCCCTCAAATGTTCAACAATAAAATAAACCTACCAAAAGTTGTCAAAAAAACAAATGTGTATTATTTCAATTCACTACTACATTAAAAGCTCTATGGAAACGGTTCAATGCAACGGTGATGTTTATTGAAATGGTTCGATGAAACGGTCAGACTTATTGAGACGGTTTAAGAAACGGTTTTGAAAAATCTAGGTTATGAAACACAAAAATGAAGCGGTTTTACAAATAAAGCGCTTTTTTGCAACGGTTTCTTGCATATTGAAACGGTTTAAAAAACCGCTTCAAAAAAATAAATGGTTTCCGCTAAATTTATCCTCACGAGTGCGTCTACTCCGTCTAGCCAGTTGCCACGATTAAAATACCTCAAATTCCTAATTTTAGACGATTCCTCTTTCATGAAACCCTAATCCTTTACTCACTAGTACTCTAGTAAACTACTTACCCGTAGCCTCTTCCCCGATCTTTCTCAAAGGTCTCTTCAATTTCACTCTTCTTTCCTAATCTTTCTTAAAAGTTTCTTCCATTTCTAACCTCTAATTCTAGCTCTTGTTAGAAGACGAAGAGTGCAGAAGAACATTCAAGGATATCTATACTATTAATCACCTTCGAAAGATGAAATTAAAGGCCAAAAGGTACAAATTAGTTTCTTGTTTATTTTTTTTCTTGTTAATACAATGTGAGGTTGAGTATATTTTACTTTACTTAAGTAATGGACACAAGGTGTTTGATCATTTGTCACAAAGAAGAAAGTCATATGAGAAAGTTGTTGCTTGAATGGAGGATGAATTGGAGTTGATTCACAAAGTGGTAAAAAGAAAAAAACCTTTGATAGCTTGCTCTTAGTTATCTCTATTACTAGACATTAACCTTTGTTAGTGAAATATGAAGCAAGTGTAGAAGCACCAATTCAAGGGAGTGAAAAGTATGAATGGGTGTGATAGAAGTTGTACTACTTCTCTGTGTTTCTTGTAGTTGAATGAGATTACATATCTATTTTAGCTCTTTAGCTTTGTTTTTGTTGTTCTTAAAGAAGAGTCGTATATTGTTAACTTGTGACACGAGTTCAGTGGATAACTTGCTCTTAGTTTCTCTGTGTTCTATAATGCAATCTTGAACTCTCTTGATTGTGCATGTAGTCTTGCAAAGTAGGTTTGTGCTTTGTTTGATAGCTTACTTTATATTTTATATCCCTTCAATATGTTTGTTTGCAAGGTGTAATGTGCATTTCTATGGGGTTATTTAATTGTTCATGAACTTATTACTCTCATGAATTCTAGAGTTTTTATTTGGTAAATCATATAATTTTGTTTGATTTGACTCTTTCAGGGTAGGTTCTTGTTAGCTATTGCTTTGGGAAGATGACATCTTATATGAAGGAGAAACATAACTACATATTGTATATCAAGATTTTGTTAAGTTTGGTTGTTTTGGGAGAGTAAAATGTGGGTTCGCTTTAAATTCATGCTAATATGAAATCTTAGGAGTTCTACTTTTAACTTGTTGCATCTTAACCGTGTTGTTGTGGTGCAGCATTGAATGCTTTGTGTTGGTTCGTGATTTTTAAACTAGGGGAAAAATGACACAATTTCCAATTAAGTCATCCTGATTATTCAAAATATTGGCTGTGTTGTTTAGTGATTCTTAAACTAGGAGTTCTACTTTTAACTTGTTACATCTGGATCCATTTTCTTCTCATCTTCTCCTTTTCTTAATCTCCTTAGGCGAGTTTGTAGATAGAGAACATACTTGTTGATGCAAAAGGGAAGATAAAAGTGTTTGATTTAGGCCTCAGTGCACTGCCGCAACATCTCCGGGTATGTACATATACACATGTTAATTTAGTTTAATATGTTGTATAACTTGGCAACTTGCAATACAATGAAATCGCACTCAATTTGTATCTTCAATGTGCATTTAGTTGGCAGTAAAGTATTAGCATCTATTAATATCTAGATTATACTTCAATGCCCATAGTACCTTACAAACTTCATCAGATGATATTCACTTTCTTTGTATAATCCTTATATTGTTTGCACATATCTTAATAACGTTAAGTTGATTCTCTAAGCATCACTAAATGTTCTCGTGTTCTTCATTAAAGTCAACTTCATGTAATTTTTACGAAGGAAAGGTTCCAATACTATAATTAATTCATATAAGCAGGAGCTTTAGATGTCTATCTAATAGCTGAACTAATCCTTAGTAGTTGCCATTGTAGAGTTCTTCAGGTTTGCATCTCTATTGTAATATTTTCTCTTGTATTCTTGTGTTTCTTGGATTCCTTCTTTTGGGTGAATTAAGTATCTTTTCTTTGTTTTTTTTTGAAACCTTGAGTAAATTGTGTTATTGCAATCATTTGATATGTCTGCTACATAGACTCACTAATGTTCAAACGATTGATCTCTGATATAGTCTATTATTTGCATTCATTGAGAGATTTAGTCATAATTAGAGACTAATGTACAAACATTGATTTCTTGTTAGGTTTTCAATTGGTTGAAGCAATTTTCCTTAATACGTACTACATTTGGTCTAACCATGTCGCCAACAGTTGTGAGTTTGGAGGAATTGAATACCAAGGCAACATCTTAATACATATAGTTTGTAAGGTTTGATTTGGAATCTAATAGATTTCAAGTGATGTTTCCGCTCATGTACTGATGAAGATAACATTGAGCTCCTAATTGTCTTGGAGGCTAGGGGTGTAAGTATAGTGCATATTTGATTCGAAACTGGCCAGTCTGGCCGTATGAATTCTAAAGATTTATGGAACAGTTGTGAAAAGTATGGAAGACATATTAGTAATTTAATCGAATGTTTTTGTATGTAATTTATTTATTCAGCGTTCATTATAATAATAACTTAATCATATTTCTTCTAATCAACTTACAAAGTATATATATATATATATATATATATATATATATATATATATATATATATATATATATGTGTGTGTGTGTGTGTGTGTGGATGGTGTTTCCTTTATTACAAAACCGTTACTTTATCAAGCACGATGTTGCATTAAACACGTAAAAAAGCGTTTCATTAGTTTTCAAAAAGAGTTGCATTAGTAAATTGCAAATGAAGCGGTTTCTTCATATAATGTAGCACTTTTTTTAAGTTTGAAAAAACCGCTACAAAACCCTAAAATAAGCGCTTCACTATGTCTAATGCAACATGAGCGGATGAAGCGGCTTAAAACCGTTTCATTATATATTAGGAGGCGGGTTTTAGAGTTTATGAAGCGGTTTTTAACTGTTTCCATAGAGCTTTAATCTAGTAGTGATTGTTCAAAGCTTCAACAAAACATAAATACTCATAGATTGTCACGCTATATATGATTAATCCGGTACAAAATACCTCATTCTTAGCAACAAAAGAGTCATATGTTTTTTATATCCTTCTAACTTATTGGTGGGGTGAAATGCTACTATTGTGTATCCAAATAATGTAGACATTTCTCCCGTAACACGTCGTTAAGCTATTCGTTAAGGGTCTCATGTGAACCTCGAAAGTACAACAATATTAAGTGCATTTCTATTAATATACAAATAGAGGGGTTGTTGTGGAGATATTGACGATCATAGATCTAGACCTCTTGGATTCCTTCTCACTATGCCTTTCGATTTCAATTATTTCCCCATCTAGGAAGTAGTTTGTCCCAAGATTTTTCTCATACGTGATACGGCACTCCATGGAACCACTTCAATGGTATAAATTAAAAGATTTTTGTGTTTGACGTGCTTAAGAAAGAGAGGTCAAATAAGGACTTCTAATCACACCCGTTGGACACAGTAAAAGAGACTGCTTGGAATGTTGAATGCTGCTTCAATTGAATTCGGTTACCTTTGCAGAATATATAGTGAATCTAATACTACCATAACTCATGGACATATACAATTGATACATGAAATCAATTAAATATCGAGATTAATACAAGACAAGTTTACTAGACCTTAAAATAAAGAGGGTTATTTACACATACCTCGTAACAAGAAAACATATTTTATTAATGATCGGAGAGAGATCGGCGTCCGACTAGCAGGCAACCCAACAAAACAAGACGTCTGAAGTGAAAATTTGATATGTAGTGTGATGTCATACTACTAAATATATTAAATGGATCCTTAGGAAAATTTTCAATAGCTGCTCCGAATGTAGTAAAGTATCTTTCAGGTGATAATAGTTGCATAGGGCTTCGTGATACTAACGTATATATAGGATTATTATATTTGAGCAGATCATTGAAAATTTAAAATTCTATCGTTTATAGATGAAGTATAAGTTCTGACCGAGATTTTAAAATGTGTTCATATTCGGCTCTTTTACAAAGTCATCGAGTTTTGACCGAGCTTATTTTTCATCCAAACTTGAGTAGCTCGGTGATAACATATTTTCATGCTATTTTTTGTAGTGTTTTTTTTAATGTGTTTTATTTAATTTTTGCATGGGATAAGTCATTTACATCTTAACTAGAGCTTATATGAGTATGTTTACTCTCCTTTGTCTTTTGTGTTTAAGAGTGTTAGGCCCACTTTGGAGCTTAAAAGAGATGAAATATATCAAGGCCTAAGGAAGCTCTCTCAACCTCATCATCATTATGGAAAGTAAGGAAGGAAAGCAAGGAAAAAGCACGGGAGCATGCATGAAAGAAAGGTCAAATGCCATTAAAGAAGAGCCAAGAACTCACCTTGGAGAAGACAAGTCTCATGGATCGAGTGGAATGTCACTCGATGGAAGAAGACCTCTCACTCGATAGGGGAAAAACCATTACTCGATCCACAAGACTTAGACTCTCCATGAGGGATCTTACGCAAGTTTGCCGTTCAAGTGAAGGTCACTCGATAGAGGAAGACATGCCACTCGATCGATGTGTACATGAGTCGAGCCCTTGTCATGACATATGAAGATGACCCAATCGAGGCTTGACAACCAAATTGAACGAAGAAGAAACTCCATTCACCGACTTAGTTTTTCACATGGATCGAGTAGATTAACCGGAAGAAGAAGAAACTTACTTGTCACTCGATCGAGTGAAGTTCCTGACTAGATCGAAAAAGAAAATGCTTGTAACGGCCAACACGTGAGTTTGTTAGAGGAAGATTCCTTTTGAGGAATTGGCAATTTGTAGGCCTTTAAATTAGTTAGGCTAGCTTAGGTATGAATATCTCTCACATTTTAGGTATATATCACAACAGCTTCTCTCTCTCTCTTTTCTCATTGGCCGAATTTTTAGTGTTCTTGATGTTCTTAGTGAAGTTCTTGAAGAATTGGAGTTTTGGATACATTTGCATCCTTGTTATCATCATAACTTTTGTTTGGTATCTCCGATTCACTCGATTCTTTCACTCATATTCCTCATTTCTTGTCTACGTTCATTATATGGAATTATTTTTTAGATCCATGACTTTTGGTTTTACGATCATGTGTGAGTAGTTCCCATATTAGGGATTTGGGGTGAAAACTCCACATCCAAGCTATGTCCTCTTGAATTGATGTTATGCCTTAGGAAATAAATGAGTATCAATGCGTGTTAGTGAGTATATAGGAGAGACTTAGCCGTTTTAATGTTTAATCCATGCTTGTTCTAATATGAACGTCGGATTCTAGAATTATGTCTAAACTGTTCCTTTGTATGCACATTATTTAGGTTTAAGCATGCTTCTATGTTCTCATATGACCGGCTATCATTGATGAGACCGATACATAATTTCATTGATAGTGATGATTATTTTAGATGTCTATCATCCTAGAGTATGTGTAGCTAGGCTCGGAAGGATGGTTATCATGCTTGCTTTGTGTTAATCCATGCTAAACTAAGTTGATTCATGTTTGCAAATAACAAACACGATGTGATGCTTGTACGTCTTAATTCTGAGTTAGTAGGGACTTATGGTTGCCTTAAAACTTGTGAATAGAAAATATCATGTGCCACTTGTTGTTTGGATGACTCATGCTTAGATTAATTACATGCCAAAACATAATACATATGTTTAGTAGCATTCACTTATTTACTTGATCATTTAAGTTATCATATCCTAGAATTAATAGCATAACATCTATTTTTATGTGGCTTAGTAAGGGTTGGGGGGAATTAATCTCAACCCCTAATTGTTTCCCATCATAGAATTTGAGTTTTTAACTGCTTGTTACTCGATCGACATTGTGTCCCTTGTTCACTCACTCGATCTGAAACGCCCCAAGTTTTACGGTGCGTTTTATTTTTTTTTATGGTCTTGGTGAAAGTTTTATGGTCTCGATATGGTACCATGCAGCGACTTGGAAGACAAAAGAGGATATGATGGAGCGTTATCCCTCGCTTTTCAAGTCTTAGTTTCGAGGACGAAACTCTTTTTAAGGGCGTTACAGAAGTTGGTATCAGATGTATGGTTTGTTTTCGGGTTGAGTCGTGTATGGTTTGAGTGTTTCCGTTGCTAGCGCCTAAGATCTCCATGGCTCTTTCGTGTACTTGTTTTAATGAACTGTTTAGTATTGTTCTATCTAAGATTATCCGTGGATCACAAGGGTTATGCTAGGTAGAGGTTTATGAGGCAAGGTAGTGGACAAGACATGCATGTATACAAAATGTTGATGCTAAACCTTCAGTTGTTGGATTGGTTAACTAACTTGATTGTGGTTGACATACACCACTATGATTTGATTTTGGGTATGGATTGACTTGTACATCATGGAGCAGTTATGGATCTTTGAAAGAGAATGGTCACTGTAGTGGTTGAGGATGAATAAGTACATGTGATTGAGGGTTGTCTCCCTAATAGATTAGGGAAGATCATTAGTGGTATGGCCACCAGCCGATTGTTGAGGTAAGGTTGTGTTGGTTATTTGTGTTATGTGATGGGTGAAGAAAAAGAGAAACCCGATTTATCACAGATTCCTATTGTTAATGAGTATTTAGATGTTTATCTAGATGACGTACCAGGACTTCCTCCACGCCGAGAAGTGGACTTCAGAATTGAGCTTGAGTCAGGCTCAGCTCCAATCTCCAAAGACTCTACAGAATGGCACCCGTAGAGATGCATGAATTGAAAAAGAAATTGCAGAAACTTGCGAATAAGAGGTTTATTAGACCAAGTGCATCGCCATGGGGAGCGCCAATTTTGTTTCTGAAAAAGAAAGATGGTTCCCTTCGCTTATGCATTGATTACAAAGAGTTGAACAAGGTAACAATGAAGAATAAGTATCATTTGCCTAGGATAGATGATCTTCTAGACCAGTTGCAAGGATATGTTGTGTTTTCAAAGACTGATTTGAGATCTGGTTACCATCAGTTGAGGGTCCGAGATGAGGATGTTGTCAAAACGGCCTTCATAACAAGGTATGATCATTATGAGTTTGTAGTGATGCCTTTCGGGCTCACTAATGTACCAACTATTTTTCATGGACTTGATGAATCGAGTTTCTGGAGTACTTAGACTGTTATGTTGTGGTGTGATGGTTGATCCACAAAAGATTGTAGCAGTCTCATAATGACATCCGCCTAAGACTGTGAAAGAAGTTAGAAGTTTTCTTGGTCTTGCAGGTTATTCTCAAAGATTTGTGGAAGGATTTTCTAAAGTATCCCAACCGATGACTAACATACTTCGAAAGACAAAGAAGTTTGAGTGGGATAAGAAGTGTCAAAGGAGCTTAGAGGAGCTTAAAAAAAAGGCTTACGATTGCACTAGTTCTAGCATTACCTCAAGGTACTAATGGGTTTACAGTTTACAGCGATGCTTCGGGACAAGGACTTGGTTGTTTATTGATGCAAGATGGCAAGGTGATAACATATGCATCTCGCCAATTGAAGTTGTATGAGGTAAATTACCCCACTCATGACTTGAAACTTACAGCTGTAATTTTTGCACTCAAGATTTGGAGACATTACCTTTATGGGGTTAGTTGTTAGATTTTCACTAACACAAGAGCTTGAAGTATATTTTTACTCAAAAGGAGTTAAATATGAGACAAAGGAGATGGTTAGAGTTATTAAAGGACTATGATATTGAGATTTTATATCATCCTGGAAAGGTTAACGTTGTTGCGGATGCTCTTAGTAGGAGGCGACGCAAGAGAAGATGATAGCGTGTTTGACTGCGCAACCTAAGTTGCAACAATATTTCATGAAGCTTGGCATTGAGATTTGGTTTGGCAAAAACCAGGGTCAATTGTGTATGTTGGAAATTCGACCATCTTTGTTGGAGATTATCAAAGAGAAAGAAATTGATGACCCAATTTTGAGGAAGATTCGGGAAGATGTTAAGAAAGGAAAAGCTCCAGATTTCAAGATAGATGATAATGAGATTCCTTGATGCAAGAATCATCCATGTGTGCCTACAGATGATGCGCTTCGTCAGTCTATGTTGAAAGAGGCTCATTCCCCTGATTGTTCTGTACACCGCGAAAGTATGAAAATGTATAAGATCTTAAAAGAAATTATTTGTGGGTGAACATGAAGCGAGAAATAGCTGAGTACGTGGCTAAGTGTTTGACGTGTCAACAAGTTAAGATTGAGCATCAGAGACCTGCAAGGTTGTTGCATCCGCTTCCTATCCCAGAGTGGAAATGGGAAGATATATCCATGGACTTTGTGACTGGATTGCCCCATACTCAAAGGGGGATGGATGCCATTTGGATTGTGGTAGATCGATTCACGAAATTTGCTCACTTCATAGCTATCAAGGTTACTTGGAGTGTAGAGAAGCTAGCTAATGTGTTCGTTGAGGAGATAGTGAGATTGCATGGTGTCCCTAAGACGATTGTGTCGGATCGTGATGGTTGCTTTATGTCCCGTTTTTGGAAAACTCTCCATACAACTATGGGTACAGAGTTGAGATTTAGTACCGCTTTTCACCCACAAATAGATGGACAATCAGAAAGGACTATTCAGACTTTTGAGGACATGTTACGAGCTTGTACATTGGATTGGCCGGGACGTGGGAAACACGCTTGCCCTTGGTAGAGTTTACCTATAATAACAGTTGACTTGCTTCGATTCAGATGGCACCTTATGAAGCTTTATATGGAAGGAAGTGTAGGTCACCTTTGTGTTGGGATGATCAATCAGATAAGTGTTTTGTAGGACCTAAAATCCTACAACGTACTCAGAATGAGATTACCTTGATTAAGAAACGCTTATTGACTGCGTAGAGTCACCAGAAGTCATATGCAGATGCACATCGTCGACCCATTCAG
Organism: Fagopyrum tataricum; assembly: GCA_002319775.1. Taxonomy (NCBI): domain Eukaryota; kingdom Viridiplantae; phylum Streptophyta; class Magnoliopsida; order Caryophyllales; family Polygonaceae; genus Fagopyrum; species Fagopyrum tataricum. The sequence goes on from CM008285.1 coordinate 18,866,964, forward strand.
TTTGATGTTGGAGGGCGTGTGTTCGTGCGTGTTTCACCAACTAAAGGAGTGTTTAGATTTGGTAAAAGAGGGAAGTTAAGCCCTCAGTATATTGGACCATTTGAGATTATCGAGAGGATTGGATATCTATCTTATCGAGTGGCGTTGCCACCATCCATGAGTCGAGTACACAATGTCTTTCATGTATCCCAACTAAGGAACTATGTTTCAGATCCTACGCATGTGTTCAGATATGAAGGTGTTAAGTTCAGAGAGGATGGTACTTATGAAGAGCAATCAATACAGATTCTTAGTTATGAGACAAAGAAGTTAAGAAACAAAGTGATTCATTTGGTGAAAGTTTTATGGTCTCGATATGGTACCATGAAGCGACTTAAAGACAAAACCTGATATGATGGAGCGTTATCCATCGCTTTTCGAGTCTTAGTTTCGAGGACGAAACTCTTTTTAAGGGGGGAAGGATGAAACGCCCCAAGTTTTACGGTGCGTTTAAAATTATTTTTTTTCCGTATTATATGTTATATTTTAATAGCTTATGTGTGTATATGTTTATATTTTTCGTATAAATATTTTAGTTACGAGTTCGAGTTTTATTTTACGATTTTGAAATGTATTTGGATTGATTGAGTTTAAAGAGAAAAAAATTTGATTTAAAAAAAGGGGATTGTTAAACGTACCGGTGAAAATTACTATTTGTAATCAAAACTACGCACTTCGCGTGCGTAGTTGAGTGGACTTCAACTATGCATATGGGGTGCGTAGTTGGAGTCCAGAAAAAATTTTAAAAAAATTGAACAAAGTGAACTACGCACTTGGGGAGCGTAGTAGGAATAAGGAAGAATTTTTTTTTTTTAACTACTACTACGCACCCCAAGTGCGTAGTTGGTGAATTCTCAACTACGCACAGTGACGAATAGCAATTTTCGCCGGTATGTTTAAAAATCACGAAAAAAAAGAAGAAGAAAGAACAACCCACCTTTCCTCTCTCCTCTCTTCTTTTCTCTCTCCTCCCTCTTCTTCTCCCTCACGACATTTCCAAGTCCTTGTTCTCTTCTCTTCCTCACGCTCAAACACACAGCAGCCTCGCCTCGTCACGCCACTGCTATCGGACCCCCTGCGCGAGCCATCTTCATGTGTAAGCCACTCCTTGTGCGAGCCTCCGCCCGGATCTGCGCGAGCCACCCTCTCCGTGCGAGCTGCTAATCCCCAACCAGTTTGCACTGTTGCAGTCCGCCCTGTTCCCTCCCGAGTCCATCACCGCCTGAGATAGTTCCGGCCACCTTGCTAGTTGGTGTTGCCGGAGAAGCCCTTGGTCTAGCCTTGTTAGCCCTCTCCTAGCCATTACCAATTTTTGTGGAATTTGGGTTGGTGATTTTGTTATGGATCGAAAGAAAATTCCGAAACCTAGCCTTTTGCCTCCTACCCCTCGAGTTGGGATTTCGGTTGATTGTGAGATTATCGAGTTTGGTGCTTGTGGGTAATTTTTGTGATGTTAAGTAAGCTTTTCTAAGGCAAGTACTTGTGGGCGTTTATATGAGCATGATTTAAGCTAAATATCATTTATATGTTTGCATGATGATTTTGAGGTTTGCACATGTTGATTTGCTTTTTATGAAATAAGCATTTGATGAACCATACTTTGATGTTGTTTAACAGCATGAATTGATCTGATGATGTTTAAAAGCATGAGTTATTGTTGATATTTGAAAGAATGAGTTATCGTTGATTATGAAAGTGTCTTTGACTTGAGCGGGATTTTGTCAAATGTTGTTTATTGCATAGTTGTGTTGTATTTGTGAGCTAACTCATTTGTGGTATTTTAAAGAAGTTTACAAGTGTTGATTTTGGAAGCATTTATTTGATTTGGTTGAGCTTGAGCGGCAAATTTGTCAATATTATGCATTGGAGGACATTTATTTCAAATCCTCGAATTACGCGGGTCATGTTACCTATGGTCATGGTTTTTGCGGGCGAGGAAGTGGCACCGGCCAATATGATTTGTTTTAAGCTATTGTTTTTACGCGCCTCGAGTTAAGGCGGACCATATTCACCCGGAGTGAGTGGTTCGTGCGGGCCGAGGTTTGCGCCTGATTATGCGTTTGTTGGGCAAGGTGTCATCTGATCCGTGACTTCCGAGATCCAACCCATGTTGGGATAGGAGGTACCTTCGTGTTCAATACGTACTTGGACATGTTTTAAACACTAACATCAAATGGTATTTGAAGTACATTTTTGAATTAAAGAATACTCGAGTATGTTTTCGTATGGTATTTATATATGTCATTTGATATGACTTTGAGCATGATTTATACATGTCGTATGATACGACTTTGAGCATTACTTATACATGTCATATGATATGACTTTGAGCATGATTTATTACGTCATATGATACGACTTTGAGCATGATTTGTATACCTCTTGAAATGACTTTAAGCATGTGTTATGAATGTATTTGAGTTTACAGATCTGGTTATTACTACCTATTTGATATGATATCATCTTATGTGTATTTGAGCATGTTTTACCATGGTTTATAAATGTCATCCGAGTTGACAGTTTTGGATTTGGATAGGTTATTTGTGGATATTGTCTTAAGTGTAATTGAAGCATGATTTCATTATGTTTATTAAATGTCATTTGATGTGACAAATTTGAGTATACTACACATGGTTTTTAATATTGACATATGCATATTTAAAGTATGTTTTACAATGATTTGTAAAAGCATAATTGAAGCTATAGATTTGGAGTTATTTATGAATTGGTTTAATGTTGTCATTTGCAAGTGTGAATCATACGTACTTTTAAACTCGTGTTTTGTTTTTAAGCTTCTTATGATATTATTTATGATGTTACGCTTGAACAGTTCATCTATTAAATTGCTTATGTACCGGTTTAGTCTATTTGAAAGACTAACCCCACCACGGTGTGGCTGATTATGTTTTTGACATAATCAGGTACAACATCAGTTCAAGAGCATGGAGGTCGGGCGATGTAGTTAGCCTTTGGAGAAGTCATGTCTAGTGGTCTTATGTTTCCTTTCGGGATATTTTCCTCGCTTTTGGTTTTATGTCAGTTGGGTTGGTGAACTGTATATCCCAACACTTGTTGTTATTGTTGGCTTCGGGTTTGACCCCAAATGTTGTTTTTGATCCCTTGCTCGGGAAGTCAGTTGGTCGTTACACCTTTATGCGCAGGTTTATGGTTATTTGTTTATTGGTTTCTGTTTCCGTTTATGTCTTTAATTTGTTCCTTCTAGCCTTAGGGAATCCTTGTTCGGGCTCTTGGCGCTGTAGCGTTTTCCCATTTTTGGGGCGTTACACGATCGACTTGTAGTAGTTACTCAACTGAAGAGTATCTGACGCTCGATCCATGTTGACTTATTTCCCTAAATTTTGTGTGATCACTTCATCCATTTTTACTTTATTTTGTGCACTTGCATATGTTTAGTTGGCTTCTTTTAACAAAATTGAAATAATATGGTCTTCTGGGAGATGACCTTAACATGCTAATCATATATTTGCATTGACACAGTTGTTCAATTGCGGTTTTTTGTGATTTCCCTTGAGTGTTTTGCATGCTTGTGACCGATTAATACATTATTGCATATCTTTGCATCTTTTGCATCTTTTGCATCTTACAGTTGGAGTACGTCACTCGGTTAATATATAAACCTTACAATGTTATAATAGCGGGGGGAAAAACAGCGAGTTTTAATGTAATTAGCCTAGATTAAATTTTAACCAAACTTTAAAATATTTTCATATTCTGATCATTTAAATATTTGAACAACCTCCAACCAAATCTAAAATTTTAACTACCACGTTGGTGGAATTTATAACATATTTTTACAAAAACAAAATGTACACCCGGCATGGAAGTGTTAAAATCATGAGGGCAATAATGACAAGTTTTCTGAACTACTCCACTCTTCAACAATCCTATTACATATTTGTCTGTAAAAATCAATTTTATGCCTATCGCAGAAGCCACTCAGAATAGTTATCACACCCACAATTCATGTACCCTACTGATAGGTGATGGAATCACTATCAATTTAGGTAGTTTTTAGAGTCCTTTTTATGTTTTTGAGTCATATTGTGTTGCTAATACTTTGATCTAGATGAAAGAGTCTAAATGAAGCAAAATAATTTATGAGCAACACTTAGGAGTTGAAGTAAAGCGACGAAGACAAGTTTCTGGTGCCACACCGCCCCCGCAGAGTAGTGTCACCGCCCCTGCGGTGGCACCCTTGCCGAGTGCCGCAGCCAGCGCCTTCACCTGCGCCGAAAGAAGCTTGTCACCGCCCCCGCGGCCGCCTCTGGCCGCCCCTGCGGTGACAACCCTGAAGACCCACGCCGAGTGCCGCAGCCAGCGCCTTCGCCCAAGAAGAGACTTGTCACCGCCCTTGTGGCCGTCTTCGCCCGCCCCTGCGGTGACCCAGCCTGAAGAAGCGAAGACAGCGCCCGAGCGCTCCTGCCTGCGCCCTTGCCAGCGGCCCTGTGAAACCGAAGATCCAGTGTCACCGCCCCTGCGGTGACTCTGGGCCGCGCCTGCGGATTTTCACCAGAAACGCCACGAAGTTGAAGAGTCAGACGTTCAAAGAACATTTAAAGACCCGCCCCTGCGGGGATGTCAAGCCACCCCTGCGGCCAAGAGGAAGATGGAACGTTTTTGCGTAAACCGCCCCTGCGCCACCCTTGGCCGCGGGTGCGGGTTAGCGTCAGAGGACTTTACTCCGACTGTTTTCGTCGGCTTTATGGTCTTAATTGTGGCTGTTTGCACAACCTCTTTACTCCATTCTTTATATGTGACTGTTTGCACAACCTCTTTACTTCTTTTTAATGCATTTGGTAGTATAAATAGAGTCCTTGGCTATTGCTAATTTCATCTCATTTTCCCACAAAAACCTCTATATTTCTAGTGTCTTTTGTAATGAGTTTCTAAGCTTCCTTTGCTACATTGGGTTGATTGAAGCTACATTACTATTTGGTTGTAAGTTCTTCTAATATAAGTTTAAATTCATTATCCTTTGTGTTATTTTCCATGATCTCTCACTTTTGTTTGCATGTTTTTATCCACTTAGATTGATCACCTTAAGTGTACTAACGCATGCAAAATGCTAGGATTAACTGATTCCGGGTTCGGGTCCTTAATCTAGTAGTAAACCCATAGGTAAAAGTTGGTTGTCATTATCTAAGGGAAAGGAAAATAACCATAAAGAAAGATTTAACGCTTTGTTTTAATCTTCTTTACATCTCTTTATCTTTATTAGAATGCTAACTTGTGGTTTAATCTTGTAGGTCTACGGATTAATAAACTAGTTAAGTTGTGTTAATGCCGGTCGGCTTAACACATATCTACGATCAAGATGAGAACATCGGTGAATAACTTATAAAAAGAATCAACCAAGTAGTATGTATGCTAAGATCCAACCTAGTGTAGTTCTTTAATCAACTTTATTATCACCAACTTTCTAATTGTTTTTGTCTTGTTTTGCTACAATCGAAACCCCCCTCCCCTTTTTGTTACCAAATCAATAATTAAATCTAATAGAAACTTGATCAAACTCCCTTGGGTTCGACCCTTACTTACACTATACAAATCGGTTAAGTGTAATGTTAGGATTCTACTTTGACTAAAAGCTAAAAGACAATGACCATAGATTTTTAGCCTCGTCACCTACGCACTATACATACGTTCAAAAATAGTAAGAGTTCGATCAATAGATATGTTCTTAATTTCATGATTAGATGTAATCAAATGCATTGCCTAAAGTACGGAGGGATAAGAAGTAAATTGACATAAGCCACATTATTTGTATCATGCCCTCTCCTAGTTTCCTTTGTAGAGGTAAGCTGGAAACCTAAACCGTTGGTTGGGCCAAACCTAAACCCAAACCGTGGTGGCCAAAACTGGCAGTTTATGTAAGAGCCTTAGTCTTTCGGACCGAGATTGGACTTTAGCCGAGATTGGCTTTGGCCGAGATTGGCCTTTCCGCACCCGCGGGCATGACTGCCGTCCCTACAGGTCCGGTTTCGGTGGACAGCCCGGCAAATAGACATCCACCGGAATTAGTTTATCGACCCCCCGAACAGTACTATAAGAATCGTTCCGCCCCTGCGGCTCAGGGAACCGCCGCTGCAGCTCAGGGAACCGCCCCTGCGGTTTCCGGCGGCTGCAGCCGGTTTTGTTGACTCCTTTGACCCGTGCTTTACCCTTTTCTTTACTTCTTTCGTTTCCTTGCTGAGCAAGGGTTATCTTCTTCACTTCCCCATTCCAGACCTACGTCCTTCTTGTTTCTCCTACATCTTCTTTGATCTTGTCTTGGTTCTCCTTGGAGTTTGCTTGAGAGTTGTGTGTTGTGGTTGATGTTGATGATGGATGTGTGTATGCTGAGCTTGAAAGCCAGCTACTGAGGTGTGTGATCTCTCCCCACAGAGTGTGGTAAGTTGTTTGCTTCTTCTCCTTCTCTTCTTCTTTGATTCCATCTCTTTAGCTTAGGATTAGATGAATTGAATGTAGGTTAATGTTGGAATGTGTATGTTGTTGCATGTGTGTGATTTTGGAATGGAATAGACGTGATTTGATCACGAGAAGAGTCGAAGAGGAATCGCGGGTTCACGTTCTGCACAGACGCCGCCGCCGCGCCTAGAAGCCGCCGCCGCGCCTAGAAGTCGCCGCCCCTGCGGAAGCCGTGCCGCAACACCCGCGCCAGCGCCCACGTCTTGCCTGCGTTGCCTGCGTCCCTTGTCACCGCGTTTGCGGCTGCTCCCTGCCGCGCCTGCGGATTGTCTTTTCCGCCCCTGCGTCCCTTTGATCACGCAGGTGCGTCTTGTCCCGGGACTACCTATAGTTGGGTAGCCCCTTTCCTTTCCTAGTATGAGGAACTTAGTCCAATGCTAGGTATCGGATGTTGATGAGTATGATATAGAGTTGCCGGTTACGGCTTTGAGGTTTACGAGTTGGATATGATCCTTATGGATCCCTTGGGTTTAGGTGTGACCCCTTTGTGTGATAGGAGATTGATATATATATGTATGCCTTGTATAGGCCGTGTTGTCCTCCAGTTTGGAGTGGACCTGAGTGAGAGCTGATCGTAGTGATACTACTTCTGAGATTGAGGTAAGTCCATAGGACTTACTTAGCTACTATCCTTATATTGGATGTATGCTTGAGTGGTGATTGTTATATGCTTTATAGCATGCGATATGGTTCATTACCGACCTATGTTATATTGAACGCCCATTGTAGTGGCAGTGACAACTTACCTTTCATCCCGTAGTGGAGTCTTGGAAGTTCTCTGTAAGCTAGTTAGACCTGGTATACGGGAAGGGCACCTACCACTCCATATGGTATACGGGAAAGTGCGCTGATATCACTCCAGCTAGCTATTGCACGCAGAGGCGAGAATTATATTCATTCCTCGTGTCACATATTTTCATACTGATTTATATACTCTTGAGTGCTTAACGTTATAAAGATAATAAACCGGAAAAATGTGTGATATCATGATGATGTGTTAATATTATTGATATGTGTTTGTGCTCTAGCATCTTCTTATATATGTGTATGGTTAACTAACGGTTTTATACCGTGTTGTAGATCCTTTGCAGGTTAGGAGAGCTGCAGAGTGATCCAGAGGGGTGATCTACTGAGGGTTCCGTACATTGGGCGATATCGTGGGATGGGTTATTTATGTTGTACGGATTTCCGTTTTGACTTTGTACTCAGCAGTACTATGTATCACCTTTTTGATATGTATATATATATATATATATCAGTTTTATGTTTTATTTTATTCTATTGGTGTCTTGTTGTAAAATTCAGTGAACTTGTTGTCAGGCTAGGGTCAGGATCCATTGTGAGATCCTAGCCCAGTAGCACCTCGAGTCCTACGGATTTGGGTAGTTACAAAGTTGGTATCCGAGGCCAGGTTGACAACAATGGCACTAGTAATATGCAATAAAGTTCGAATAGATAAATAAACAGAACCCGAAAGGGGTCTGACTTTTCAAAAGGTTTTGGTTTTGAAATGAGTACAAAATATTTTGGGGTATCGTGTACGTGAGTCATCGCCCCTCTGAAGATCTCGACTGTATATATATAGATATTCTGTTGTGATTGATTTGATATATACATACGGCATATATATAGCCTTCTAAGTTAGGTTTACGTCTTCTGCAGATGGTTCAGACTAGAGTCTTACCTTCAGCTAGACGAGGTAGAGGTAGACCCCTTTTGGGTAGAGGACAGGGTAGGTGCCCTTCCCGTATACCAGGTACCATTCTGATTCATGGTTTACCTGTTAGAGTTGTATTTGATACTGGTGCTACGCATTCTTTTATTTCTGATGCATGTGTAGAGCGTCTTGGTTTAGATACAGTTGAGGGGATGCCCTATATTATAGGGTTACCCGATGGTGGTAGAGTCAGAGGTACCCGTGAGATTCACGGTTGTCCCATTTCTGTAGGGACTCGTGTGTTACTAGTTGACTTCTTTGTCATGTCGTTAGAGCATGAGGAAGTTATACTAGGTATGGATTGGATGGCTAGACATTCTGCAGTATTAGATGTAGGTAGGAGGACTGTTACCCTCTCTACCGAGTTAGGCCAGATAGAGGTTTTCCGAGGTTGGGACCTTGGAAAGGTAGGCACAGTTATCAGCGCTATACGGGCAGCTAGACTGATTGCACAGGGTTGCGAGGCCTTCTGGTGTTATGCCATGAAGGAGGGGGAGAGTCCAGCGTTAGAGGACATTCCAGTTGTCTGTGAGTTTACTGATGTGTTTGCTGAGCCGTCCATTTTGCCGCCTCAGAGGAGTGTGGATTTCAGTATCAAGTTAGAGCATGGTACGAGACCCATCTCGAAGGCCCCATATAGGATGGCGCCTGTCGAGATGCTGGAGCTGAAGAAGCAACTTGAGTAGCTGGCTAAGAAGGGCTTCATTCGCCCTAGCGTGTCCCCATGGGGAGCACATGTCCTCTTCGTACTGAAGAAGGACGGATCACTGAGGTTATGTATAGATTACAGAGAGCTGAACAAGGTGACCATCAAGAACAAATATCCACTACCTCGTATTGATGATTTGTTAGATCAGCTACAGGGAGCGACTGTATTCTCTAGGATTGATCTGTGTTCAGGTTATCACCAGCTGAGGGTGAGAGAGCAGGATGTGCACAAGACAGCATTCCGGACCAGATATGACCACTACGAGTTTTTAGTGATGCCATTTGGGCTTACGAATGCCCCAGCTGTCTTTATGGATTTGATGAACAGTATCTTCATCGACTTCCTGGATCAGTTTGTTGTAGTTTTCATTGATGATATTCTAGTATACTCTCGCAGTGGAGAGGGGCATGCAGGACATCTGAGGACTGTATTGCAGGTTTTGCGGGATAGAGAACTTTATGCTAAGTTCTCTAAGTGTGAGTTCTGGATGCCAGAGGTAGCATTCCTGGGTCATGTAATATCAACTGAGGGGATCAAGGTTGATCCGGCAAAGATTGAGGCAGTAGCAGCATGGACTACACCGACGAACGTCAAGGAAGTACGTAGCTTCCTTGGCCTAGCCGGTTATTACAAACGCTTCGTGGAGGGATTCTCTTTGATTGCCCGTCCACTGACGAGTTTGTTGAGGAAGACTACTAGATTTATGTGGTCTACACAAAATCTCAAAGATGTCTTCACACACACTTAACCTCCAAAACTAGTTTTCGAGTCAACTTCGGAAGCTTATAACTCTAGATCCGACCGTTGGATCTTTACCAAATTTTGCTACACTAAACTACATACTACCATCAACAACATATCAAAAATTCAACCGTGAAAGATAATCCATTCATACCTAAATCTTACTTCAAAGTTGAGCATGATGCCTCTCAACCTTAACATCTATCCTTAGCCATTTCCGATTATATTCTATGCCCAAAATATATAATTTATTTCCTTTTTATAACTCCAAGAACTCCTACCAAACCAAGGTCCCTTCAATTAATAATCCAATTACATAATTTAGCTTCCAAATGCTAATTAAGATAATAATTCACAATCTTAAAAATATGGGTCATTTCCTAAAAACATAAACTTGGGCTATTTTAATTAATTATCCAATTTTGGACATTTTTACAACAATAGAAAGTATGGGTCATAAACGTAAATAAGAAGTATGACCATTTATGTAATATACCTAAAATGTTGAGTCGACTCAACTGACTCGGTGGGTTGACTCGCTGAGTTCCAGATCTGAACTCAGCAGTCTTCTTCCTCTCCATTTCCGGCGAGCTGCAGGAAGCGAGGGTTGCCGGAACTAGGCACCGGCGGCGACCAGAGGCGGTGACGGGAGTTGGGCGGTGCAGATCCGGCTCGCGCGGGAGGTGGTTCGCGCAGGAGGGCGGCTCACACAGTAGCTCGTGCGTGGGAGGACGGCCGGGGTCGGGTCCGGTCTGGCTGTGCAGATCTGGCGGAGGAGAAAGTGAACTGCAGTGGCTCGTGCGCAGGGAGGACGACCGGGGTCGGGTCCGGCCTGGCGGGTGGTGCTCTTGTGGCGGCCAGCTGCGGGGCGGCGCTCCGGTGGCGGACAGTTGCGGAAGAGGGCGGCTCGTGGAGATCCGAGTGAAGGCACGAACAGGGACTGGCTCGCACAGGGCTCGGGTCTGGTGGTCCGTAAGCGGTGGCTCGTATGGACAGAGATGTCGTACCCCGTTATGTTGGGATGAGCAGAGCAGTGTCAGTGGTTTGGCACCTGATCAGATTTAGGATGATATGGCTCGAGTAGCACTGATTCGAGAGCGGATGCTGACTTCCCAGAGCCGTCAGAAGTCGTATGCTGATAGGAGGCGTAAACCTCTAGAATTCAGAGTTGGAGCCCATGTGTGGCTGAGAGTGTCCCCGACACGAGGTGTTAGGCGTTTGGCATTAAGGGGAAGTTGAGCCCCCGATATGTCGGATCGTTCGAGATTCTGGATCGGGTTGGGAGCGCAGCTTACAGATTAGCCTTGCCTCCGAGATTAGAGGGTGTTCACCCTGTATTTAACGTGTCTCAGCTGAGGGAGTACATACCAGATCCGAGACACATCGTGAGTTATGATGATTTGGTGGTTGAGTCGGACCACACTTTTGTTGAGCACTCTATTGCAGTCCTAGAACGAGGTATGAGAAACATACCTTCCCTCGTATATTGTATGCTTCGGAAACATTAAGTTGAGCCCCCGATATTAATGTTTCACCCTGTATTTCCAATTTAAGTCATTTATTTTTCATTCCAAGCATACAATATATGAGGGAAGGTATGTTAAAACATTTTAGAAAAGCTTCAGAAACGTTAACGGCAATTTCTAAAAGTCTTTGAGATGTTGGAGTGTAAACTCAACTCATGACATTAGTTGCATCACTAAAAGTTTTTAAAACATTACAAATATCGGTACAAGTTTCCCAAACATTTTCAGCATCAATAATTGACCAAGGTACGTGAATTGAAGCAAATTCTTGTAAAAAAACTTTATAACGTATGGCTTCACAAAGTAATTTGTAAGTCGAATTTCAACGAGTTCCAACATCTTTTGAAAAAGCAATAGGATGAACGTTTATATTTAAACATAAATTTCTCCATTTTCTTCTTAAATCGGAGTCGTGCCAAATATGGTCAAAAACAAGTTTGATGGGGGTTAACATATTTCCTAAATCATTAAGTCCATCTTGAACACATAAGTTTAAAATATGACATGCACATCTTTGATGAGTATAAGGAGTTCGCAAATATTGTCCCGCCTCCTCAACCAAATGGTGTACGGAGGCGGTATTTGCGGATGCATTATCAAAATAATATGAAAAAACTCGATGTTGTAAATTATATTCTTGTAAAACCGTTTTAATCATGCTTGCAATGCCTAGTGCATTATGTCTTTGATTGAAATGCCGAAATCCAATAGCATATTTATGCAAAAACATAGCGTTATCAATAAAATGTAAAGTAATGCCCATGTAAAAATGTTGGTGTGATTGTGTACTCCAAATATAACTACAAATAGAAACTTGATTTTCAAAACATGTCAAATTCGATAAAAAAAAAATTCTTTCTTTTTGAAGTAAGATTTAGTTACTAATTTTGAAACGGTTTTCCTAGAAGTCGGGTTAAAAGAAGGTTGAAAATATCTAGTGTTATATTCCCTAACTTCTTCATATTCGGCATAAGAAAACGGTAATGAATGTAAACAAATAACATCGGTCAATCCTAAACTTTCTTCACTATGATTATATGTAAATAAAGGAGAATGAGAGGTAGAAGATGCAAACCCGTGGGACAATTGTGTTTGTCCCCGTGAAATCTCGAGCTTCTCCGGATGGACGTTTCCCATGCGAGTTTGCAATGTCCCATAGCCGCCCTTGACCTTCCACTTGTACACCTTCGGGCAATAGTTGCATGACACTTGACAATAATCGTTCACCGCCCCCCCCCCCCCCCCCCCCCCTTGGTGTAATGCTTCGTAAAAAAATTCGGATGTAAGCATTTTCGGAGGGGGGAGACATCTTCTTGGAACTTCGGTAAGTTCGGGATTGTCGGGCATTTGTGTTTCACTCTCTTGGGTGCTAAGAACGAATTGAGAAGAGGGGATTTGATCACTTGAGTTTGCCATTACGAGAAACCGAGAATTCGAGAATTTGAGAATAAGAGATTAGGAGAGGTGAGAAGATGAGTGGTAGATGGTGTGAATTTTAGAGGAAGAAAGATTGGGTATTTATAGGAAATTATGATAGGTGTGTGGGTGGGGTTTTTAGTTATTATTTTTTATTATTATTATAATTAAACCCTCCTACGGCTAAAAGAGCCGTTGGAAGCAGTTGGCACCAGCGGTCAAACGGCTAATTTTATAGCCGTTTGGCTGTAGGTTTTTTTTTAATGTATTTAAAGCATAAACTGCCGGTTTGAACCGGCCAAACCGGCGGTTTAGGTAGATGAGTGGTAGATGAGAAGATGAGTGGTAGATGAGCGGTTTACGAGAAACCAAGAATTCGAGAATTTTAGAATAACAGATTAGGAGAGGTGAGAAGATGAGTGGTAGATGGTGTGTATTTTAGAGAAAGAAAGATTGGGTATTTTTAGAAAATTAGGTAGATGGTGTGAATTTTTTTTAAAAATCAATCTTGAACATGTATGGCTGACTTGAATCAAGAAATCGTCCGGAGGTTGGACGAGATCTTGATTGCATTATAAAGAGCATTAGATACTAGAAGCTTGTCACAAGATTGATTTCTACTCATTATTTTCTTACCGTTTTCTGATGTTTTGAACAACTTTAGGATAGACTGACTTCTTAGTGTAGAAAATTGTAGCACTCCGTTAAATAAGGTATACGAACAATAATGAACGGTGCGAGTTGTTATGAAATGTTAAAATAAATAAATGTTATTTTTGTAACGTATACGCAATAAATTTTTTTTTCCTTAAGTAACAAGTAAGATAAATATGGATAATTTAAACAATTTATAAATAAGTATAAACTTATTTATGGTTTATGCTTAAGTTTGGTTATAAATATATAATTAAATTATAAGAAAAGAATGTTTATAAAGGCAATTTAGATAAGTAAGATAAATTAGGACAAGTTAATCTTATATCTATAAATATATATATAAGTTAGTAAATAAATAGGGAAGCTTAGGTAATTATAAATTGTTTTAGGTGCATGTTCATGGTTAAATTGGAATCATGGGTCTAAAGTTAAATTTTGGCTTAAATAGCACTATATCCTTGATGAGTAAGTAGTATAGGATTGCTGATTAGGCAGGTGAATCTTTTGACATTTTTTGTACGTAAATTTATTTATTTATTTATTTATTTATTTTTTTGGTAATGGTAAATTCGGAGACCACCCGGTTCGATCGGCTTAGCCGCTCTTCATCCGGATCGGGTAGAAAGTCGTGGCCCATTGCTGGGGGATACCCTCCCAATATCAATTTTTTCATACATGCCGCCAGGAGGATTCGAACTCGAATCTCCAAGCTAAACACTTAAGGAGCCTAGCACCACATCCCACTAGACCAACTGAGTATTGGTTTGTTGTACGTAAATTACTATACTTACACGTATAAGAGTGAGAAATTGTAACTCTTCGTCCTGCAGTAGTATAAAAGGGGAGGCTTTGGATCAAAATTTTTAAAACACAAACACAAGAAAGAAAAAAAGAAAGAATAAGCTCATTAAACGTAGTAGGAAAAATATACTAACTCGGTAATATATCGGGTGAATACCGTATAAAGTCAGCGTGTACGTGACGACAAGGCAAGTGGGTTATATATATATATATATTAATCGAGATAGCTATAGTTAAATTACACGTATACATTATCATATTGCATTAATTGGTATGTTGTTGGTTTTTAGCGGTTACTTGGATAATGGACCAACCGATGAAAATGTGAAGTGTGGGTACGGACATTATTGTTAAATAATAATGTCGGCTCGTTAACATTATTAAAAATGTCCGTTGGGGCTTAGTTGACCCCGGGAATTAGGTCGTCTAATTCCAATCTCGCAACCGGTAGGCAAATTTAGGGAGTCAGGGACTTACCAAGAGGCTCTCCAAGACTTGCCCTTCGGTTGATTAATGGTTAAAATCAAACCTGATATCCATGGTAAAATTGCTAGCGTAACGCTAACGCAATTAAGAGTGTTATTAAATCGATTAAACGTTGAAAAGCTAGTACGGTAACGTTATGAATACTATATGTTGTTCTAAATTAATAAGTATTTTTTTTATTAGGCTAATCCAGCTTGCCAGTCTGCCAGATAGACTGACCCATTTTATTTTATTTGTTTTGGTTGGTTGTCAACCTTTTGACAGTTTAAGGTGAGTAGCAGATGACGTTACGGAAGCGTACCAGGAGTTACACTTGATCACCTCTCACTCTAGCTCGGAAGCGAGTAACTTTAAAAAAATTCAGTTAACGTTTTTTTCTTCTTTTTTTGTAATTTATAATCTCAATCAAGGCATGTGATATAAATACGTTTTTATATAACTCGTTGAAGTCTAAATTTTAGCCTGAGGCGGATTTCAATAGTAGTAGAGAAACCACTGGCATTGTAGCATACCTAGATAATAAATAAAATTGGGGTGTTACAATGGTTGGTATCAGAGCCCATGTTGATATATATATATATATATATATATATATATATATAAAATGAATAATAATCATAATAATAAGTAGTATATACAGATTAAGATAAGGGTGTGATCAGGTGAACTCCAGGTACCATGTCTATACCTTAACTGTCTTTTGGTATTTTTGTCTCATTGTACAATTATAACAATTATTATGGTGTTGCAAAATTTCTATGGCTAGATGTCAACTTCTAGTGGACAACGAAGAATCGCAAGAAGAAAGGCAATAAAAATTGAACCAGAATCTCTACCTCCAGCCTAGTGGAATAAAATGGGAGATATAAACCTGATACCTACATTTTGGGAATTGTGATGCCCAATTTCTGCCTGGCCTTTGAACACCTACACCCCATAAAAGGGTTTTCAGTATGACCCGACAGGAAACCCTTATAACATATACCTTGGGGAGACTCAATATCAACCTCAAGAGGTCTATCCTGAACCGCCAATGCCCATGTATACTCCCCAAGAGCCCAGATACGACTATTTAGACTATTGGGGTCCCCTTAGGGATGAAGGCTCGGCACAAGGATCGACGCATGGAAGCACAATTTCAACAGAGGAAGTCACCTCCAAACCAAAGTCAACAACAAAGAGACTCCAAGAGTTACAAGAGGAAAGGAGGGAGCTGAGAGCTTGTCTACAGGAGGTGGAAGCTGAACTATCAGGGTTAGCATAAATCCAACCAGATGGAACCCCTTGTTCAGAGCCAAATATAGGGGTGATTACCAACAAAAAGGGCAACCGCGTCCTTAGGATTAAAAATCCTAAGAAAGAGTAGGTCCAAGGAAATGAGATTAAGTTTGTATAATACCAAGAGGATGGTTGTGTGAAGGAAGTAGAACTAGACCCCAAATTTTCCAAATTGTATAGAATAGACGGGGAAACGGATATATACTGTTTTGGATAAGGAAATAGAACCAGACCCCAAATTTTCCAGATTGTGTAGAATAGACGGGGAAACGGATATATACTATTTTGGATAAGAAAATAGAACCAAACCCCAAATTTTCCAGATTGTGTAGAATTGAAGGGGAAAGGGATGTATACTGTTTTGAATAAGAGATGAATGTAAAATGAAATCTTGTATATATGAAATAAGTATATGTTATAAAATGTCATGTTTAAGAATACCACTAACAAGGATTAAATGCTAACATTCGATGAGTGACTCACGTCAGCATTCACACACGGCGGAAAACAACCCAGGAATGGATATTCCTGAACAATCCCACGAAGAAATTGAAAGGAATATAAATGCACCGCAATAATCAGCAGTACAGTCTCAACCCCATCGAGATCCCCCTAATAACGTTCAGGAAAACATAGTGGGACAAGAAGCCTTGTATAATATGATTTAAGCTCCGGTGGATAGAGCAATGCACCGCGCACCCTCTGGCTTGGCCAGGGTAGCCGAATCATCACCTCCACCAGTAATGCAACCCTTGGTACGAAATGAAGAATGGAGCTATGACCGTGCATATCAGGTGGTAAGAGCTATGAAACTTGATAAATATGACGGAACTGGTGAACTAATGAGGCTTCAACTATAAGAGCTTTAGTCTTTGGAGCTGAGCCAGGTAGCCGCCCCTGCGGGTCTAGAGGGCCGCCCATGCGGCTGGCTCTGTTTTTCGCCCCTGTGGCTCAGGGAACCCGCCCCTGCGGTTTCTTGCGGCTACAACCGGCTTTGTTGACCCTTTGACCGTGCTTTACTCTCTTCCCTTCCTCCTTAGGCTTCTTCTTGGGCTCGTGAGTAAGGGTTTCTTCTTCACTTCTCCAGCTTCCTCACGTCCTTCTTGCCTCCTTTCTTCTCTTTGATCTTGTTCTTGTTTCTCCTTGGTTTGGAAGGGTTTTGTGTGACTTTGGTGGTTTGATGTTGATGTTGTGGGTTAGGCTGAGCTTGAGAGCTAGTTGAGTGGTGTTTGTGATCTTTTCCAGCCTAGTTAGGCTACAACCATAGGTGACCTACTCTTCTCTTCTTCTTTCTTCTTCTTTGATTCCTTTCCTTTGCTTTAGCTTAGGATAGATGATCTAGGCTTTTGTTGATGTTTGTATGTGTATATATATGTATATGTATGGCTGATTGTGGGTGAAGACGTGAATCCATCACGTGAAGAACCGAAGAGGAAATCGGGGTTCGCACTCTGCACTGTCGCCGCCCCCGCGCCTGGAAGCCGCCGCCCCTGCGGGACCTTGTCACCGCACCCGCGCTCGGAAGTTGCCGCCCCCGCGACCACGGTCACCGCTCCTGTGTCAGTGTGCCGTCGCGCCCGCGGTTGCCTTTGCTTCGCCCCTGCGTCCCTCTTGTCACGCAGGTGCGTCTTGTTCCGGATCTGCCAAGAGTATTGTAGATCCTTTCCTTTCCTAGTATGAGCGGGTTAGTAGCATGCTAGGTACGTATATGAGGATAGAATGATGACGAGTATGATATCGATATATGTTGGTTATGGCTTTGAGGTTTAGTTGTTTATTGAGGTTATAAGTTGGATATGATCCTTATGGATCCCTTGGGTCTAGGTGTGACCCCTTTGATTGGTAGGAGATTTGTTATCTCTTTATGCCTTGTTATTAGGCAGTGCTATTCTGCGGATTTAGAGCTGATCATATTTGAGAGTACTTCGAGGTTGAGGTAAGTCCATAGGACTTACTTAGCCGCCATCTCTATATTGGATGTATGCATGAGTGGTGTGTGATATATGCTTGATAGCATGCGATATTGATTACTACCTATCTATGGTTTATTGACCGCCCATTGTAATGGTTGTGATAACCGGTCCCTTTCATCCCTTTGTGGAGTCTGAGAGGTTCTCTGTAGTCATGCCAGATCTGGTACACGGGATGGACCCTTCACCACTCCCATAGGGTACACGGGAAGGTGTTTCGACACCACTCCAGCTGGCTATTGCACCAGAGGCGAGGATTATATATTCCTCGTGTCACATATATTCATATATACATATATATATATATATATATATATATATATATATATATATATATATATATATATATATATATATATATATATATATATATATATATATATATATGTATATATATACGATTTGAGTGTTGGACCTTATAAAGATAATTAACCGGGTAATGTGTGACAGCGTGTTTATATGTTATGATTCCTGAAGTGTGTTTGTGCTCTTGCATCTTCTATATATATATATATGGTTAGCTAACGGTTTTATACCGTGTTGTAGATCCGCTACAGGTTAGGAGAGTTGTAGAGTAATCCAGAGTGGGTGATCTGCTGAGGGCTCCATACACTAGGATATTACGTGGGATATGGGGATTTTGTATGTACTGTTATATGTTTTGGTTGTACTCAGTGGTTCTTATGTAAACCTTTTGATTTATGTATTACAGTTTTATGTTTTGGTTCTAATCTATTTGTGCCTTGTTGTAAGATCCAGTGGACTTGTTGTCAGGCTAGGGTCAGGATCCATTGTGAGAGCCTAGCCCAGTAACGCCTCGAGTCCTACGGATTCGGGGTGTTACAAAGTTGGTATCAGAGCCTTAGGTTGACAATAATGGCACTTGCAATCTGCGATAAGGGTCGAATAGATAAATAAACCGAACCCGAAGGGGGTCTTATTTTTCAAAAGATTTTGGTTTTGAAATGAGTACAAATGTTTTGGGATAGCGTGTACGTGAAGCCATCACCCCTCTGAAGACCTCGACAGTATAGATATATATATAGATATTACCTTATGTGATGTTGTGATGGACCTATATATCTATACATATGGCATATATATAGCCTTTTAAGTTAGGTTTGTGTCCTACAGATGGCTCAGACTAGAGTTGTATCTACAGATGGACGAAGTAGGGGAAGATTCCCTCTTCCTCCAGTAGAGGTAGAACAGAGTCAGATTCCCGCTGTTGATCCACCGGCAGCGGAGGAGGTTCATGAGGTTATTGCTGAGAGTGTCGTTCCTAAGACTGGGAACAGTATAGATGAGAGACATACACCACAACGAGTCCAGTCAGATGACTCAGATTATGTCTATATGAGGGGACCAGATTTCTGCACGCACATTAGACAAGTGGAGGAGGCTGCCAGAGCAGGTAGATGTGCCCCTGATCTGCCAGCACAGGAGGGATCGTCTGAGAGATCTCATGGAATTACTCAGGTGCCAGCTGTATAGGCACATGTTGCTGAGACTGCTCGGGTTTTGGAGGAGCATAGAGGGTCTCGACCAGATACTTGGTTGAAGGCATTCCACCAGATGGGTGTACCCCCTTTCTCTGGGAAGGTGGGTTTAGAGGTAGAGCTATGGATTGGGCATGTAGACTCAGCTCTTGAGTCTATTAGATGTCCAGCTGACATACAGATAGAGTTGGTGCAGACTCTATTCAAAGACTTGGCACAACACTGGTGGAGATCTGTGGGGTCAGATTACCAGTTATGATCAGATGAGGACCATGATCAAAGAGCGTTTCTGCCCTGCCTCGTTGAGAAGGGAGAAACTGCGGGACTTTGTTGAGGCTGGATTTGAGGATGTACCAGTCTCAGAGGCTATCAAGAGATTCCAGGACGAGCTGGCTTTGCTAGGTCCAGCTGCACCTCCTGCAGATCAGCATGTTTATCTCTTCTCCCGACGACTGAGGGATGCTACCCGGACCTATATGGCGGGGTTTCACTGTGAGTCCTTGATGGATTATCAAGACAGAGCTTCCGACTATGAGAGGGAGCGGGTTGGACAAAGGAGAGCTTCTCAGACCGGAGGGTCTGAGAAGA
The DNA here is from genome assembly GCA_002319775.1 of Fagopyrum tataricum. Lineage (NCBI taxonomy): Eukaryota > Viridiplantae > Streptophyta > Magnoliopsida > Caryophyllales > Polygonaceae > Fagopyrum > Fagopyrum tataricum. Next base: position 18,886,880 of record CM008285.1, read on the forward strand.
GACAACGGACTGGGCAGACCAGTGGGGCTGGTGGAGTTGCTGGTTCAGGGCGAGGTCAGAGCCGCTAGAGTTACCCCTCACCTCCACTAGTTGCAGGGAAGGGACGACAATGTTTTACTGTAGTGAGTATGGCCATATACGACCACAATGTACGAGGCCGGCAGTGACTTGTTTTACTTGTGGCCGACCGGGTTACAGACATATTTTCTGTAGACGGGGTGGAGTTTCATCACAGCAGGGTTCTTCTCCTTCCAGTGTAGTGGGAGGTGGGCAGATACGACAACAATGTACGAGGAGCCAGCTGTGGTATGAGTGGTGGTTGTTATATGCTTTATAGCATGCGTTATGATGGTCACCGACCTATGGTATATTGTTTGCCCATTGTAGGGCCGTGATAACTTGCCCTTTCATCCCGCCGGGAATCTGGGAGGTTCTCTGTAGGCAGGCCAGACCTGGTAAACGGTCCGGACACTCTCCATTCCCTTAGGGTAAACGGTCCGGAGAGGTGTTCCAGGCACCATTCCAGCTGGTTATCGGACCCAGAGGCCAGGATTATATTCCTCGTGTCACATATGTTGATATTGATATATATATATATATATATATATATATATATATATATATATATATATATATATATATATATATATATATATACGAGTTGATTGCTAGACTTTATAAAGATAATGAACCGGGTAAATGTGTGATATCATGTTGACGTGTTTGGTATTATTGGATGTGTGTTTGTGTTATGCATCTCTTATATATGTGTATGGTTAGCTAACGGTTTTATAACGTGTTGTAGATCCTTTGCAGGTTAGGAGAACTGTAGAGTGATCCAGGGTGGGCTATCCGCTGAGGGCTCCGTACACTAGGGCGTTATCGGGGATATGGGTTCTTTTGTTGTACAGTGTGGTTTTGTTTGTACTCAACGGTACATTGTATTACCTTTTGGATATATATATATATATATATATATATATATATATATATATATATATATATATATATATATATATATATATATATATATATATATATATATCAGTTTCATGTTTTGTTTTAATCTATCGGTGCCTTGTTGTAAGATCAGTGAAATTGTTGTCAGGCTAGGGTCAGGATCCATTGTGAGATCCTAGCCCAATAGCATTCCGAGTCCTACGGATTTGGGGTGTTACACACAGGACATCCTTTTGGACCAGATATGGACACTACGAGTTTGTAGTGATGCCATTTGGGCTTACGAATGCCCCAATAGTCTTTATGGAGTTGATGAACAGCATATTCATTGACTTCCTGGATCAGTTTGTGGTAGTCTTCATAGATGACATTTTGGTGTACTCTCGCAGCAAAGAGGAGCATGCAGGGCAGCTGAGGACTGTATTACAGGTTTTACGAGATTGAGAACTTGATGCTAAGTTCTCTAAGTGCGAGTTCTGGATGCCCGAGGTAGCATTCTTGGGTCATATTTTTTCCACCGAGGGGATCAAGGTTGATCCGGCGAAGATAGAGTCAGTAGCAGCATGGATGACACCGACGAACGTCAAGGAAGTACGTAGATTTCTTGGCCTAGCCGGTTATTACCGACGCTTTGTGGAGGGATTTTCAGTGATTGCCAGGCCACTGACGAGTTTGCTGAGGAAGACTACTAGATTTGCATGGTCTGAGCAGTGTATGCAGAGTTTTGAGGAGCTAGAGACGTCTGACTTCCGCTCCTATCTTAGCACAGCAAGAGCGCACAACTGATTTTGTGGTTTACAGTGATGCATCCAAGCTAGGCTTGGGATGTGTATTGATGTAGAGGGGCAGAGTGATTGCATATGCGTCTAGACAGCTAAATACGTATGAGGAGAACTACCCGACTCATGATCTGGAGTTGGTAGCAGTAGTTCATGCACTGAAGATCTGGAGACATTACTTGTATGGTGCTACATGTCAGATCTTCACAGACCATAAGAGTCTGAAGTATATTTTTACGCAGCGGGAATTGAATAACCGCCAGCGTAGATGGCTAGAGCTGATCAAGGAATTTGATATGGAGATTTTGTATCATCCGGGGAAGGCGAACGTTGTCGCCGACGTCCTAAGCAGGAAGACGCCTCGAGAGAAGGCGATTGCGAGACTGCCAGTTCAGCATCAGTTATAAAGAGACCTGATTTGGTTAGAGTTGGACATCTAGTTTCCTGATGAGGATGCCCAGTTGAGTACTTTAGAGGTTCTTCCTGATCTGTTGGGTGAGATCCAACAGAAGCAGGAAACCTGCCCGACATTGATGAGGATCCGAGAGAGGATGTCTCGGGATGACTCACCACAATTCCTTCTAGGAGCAGATGGAGTGCTGAGACGCCACGATCGCGTCTGTGTACCCGCTGATGCGGATTTGCGCCATAGGATATTACAAGAGGCCCATTGTACGCCTTATTCAGTGCACCCAAGTACGAGTAAGATGTACCAAGATTTGAGACGTTCATATTGGTGGGGAGGACTGAAGCCTGATGTAGCCAGATTTGTGGCATAGTGTGTGACTTGCCAACAGGTCAAGATCGAGCACTGCAGACCTGTAGGTGAGGTCCATCCACTGCCTGTACCACAGAGGAAGTGGGAGGACGTCACCATGGATTTTGTGATTGGGCTGACACCGAGCAGGAGTTTTGATGCCATCTGGGTTATAGTGGACAGACTGACGAAGACGGCACATTTTATCCCTATCCGGGAAACGTGGCCAGTGAGCAGATTAGCAGAGGAATAGACTAGACAGATAGTGAGACTCCATGGTATACCGAGGACGATCGTCTCAAATAGAGATGGGCGTTTTACCTCGAGGTTTTGGCAGCAGATTCAGACTGCCCTGGGGACGAGTTTGCATTTGACTACTACGTTCCATCCTCAGACAGATGGTCAATCAGAGAGGACCATTCAAACACTGGAGGATATGCTGCGAGCTTGTGTGTTGGATTGGGGACAAGTGTGGACGGATCATCTCCCACTAGTTGAGTTCTCATACAACAACAGTTGGCATGCATCTATTGGGATGGCCCCATATGAGGCACTGTATGGACAAAGATGTTGCACGCCATTATGCTGGTATTAGTCTAGCAGTGTTAATGGGTTGACACCTTATCAGATTCAAGATGATGTTGCTCGTGTAGCGCGCTAATTAGAGAGAGGATGCTGACTGCACAAAGCCGTCAGAAGTCTAATGCAGATAGGAGGCGTAGACCCCTAGAGTTCAGAGTGGGAACCCATGTGTGGCTGAGAGTGTCTCCGACACGAGGTGTTAGACGATTTGGCATTAAGGGGAAGTTGAGCCCCCGATATGTCGGACCGTTCGAGATTTTGGATCGGGTTGGGAGCGCAGCATACATGTTAGCTTTGCCACCGAGATTAGAGGGTGTTTACCCTGTGTTTCACGTGTCTCAGTTGAGGGAGTATATACCAGATCCGAGACATATTGTGAGTTGTGATGATTTGGTGGTCGAGCCAAACCACACTTTTGTTGAGCATCCAATTGCAGTCCTAGAATGAGGTATGAGACGCCTGCGTTCGAAAGATATTCCTATGTTGAGGATACAGTGGTCGAGACGAGGACCTGATGAGGCTACATGGGAGATTGAGGATAGTATCTAGAGGAACTATCCAGATTTTTACGCCGAGATAGATGTACTTGTAGGATCGACGAGTAGATCTTAGTACTATCTTGGTGAGTGTTGTGATTATGTGCTTATATGCTATGATGTGTTTATTTTCGTACTAGCTATGATGTGATTTATGATCTTATTAGATCTTGTTGTGCTAGTGCGATTGATGTGTATAGCTGGAGATGGATCTTTCCCTCATGCTATTGAGATACGATTAGGGTTTAGCTGGAGATGGTTATCCTCCATGCTATTTTGATGGACATAGTATGCTGGAGATGTTTTTCCTCCATGGCGTCCTGTTATGATTATACTTTGGCTTGAGATGTTTTTCCTCTATGCCTTGTGATGTGATTATAGTTTGGCTAGAGATGGTTTTCCTCTATGCCTTGGATAGTATAGTGATCTTGTAGCTGGAGATGATGATTTCCTCCATGCTTGTGTTTGAGATTATAGAGTGACATAGGTTGATACCTTATGAGTGGAGAGGTGATGCCTCCGATAGAGAGAGTTATACCTCGGCATATGGCTGGCTCTGTTTTCCGCCCCTACGGCTGGCTCTGTTTTCCGCCCCTGTGGCTCAGGGAACCCGCCCCTGCGGTTTCTTGCGGCTACAGCCGGCTTTGTTGACCCTTTGACCGTGCTTTACTCTCTTCCCTTCCTCCTTAAGCTTTTTCTTGGGCTCGTGAGTAAGGGTTTCTTCTTCACTTCTCCAGCTTCCTCACGTCCTTCTTGCCTCCTTTCTTCTCTTTGATCTTGTTCTTGTTTCTCCTTGGTTTGGAAGGGTTTTGTGTGGCTTTGGTGGTTTGATGTTGATGTTGTGGGTTAGGCTGAGCTTGAGAGCTAGTTGAGTGGTGTTTGTGATCTTTTCCAACTTGGTTAGGCTACAACCATAGGTGACCTACTCTTCTCTTCTTCTTTCTTCTTCTTTGATTCCTTTCCTTTGCTTTAGCTTAGGATAGATGATCTAGGCTTTTGTTGATGTTTGTATGTGTATATATATGTATATGTATGGCTGATTGTGGGTGAAGACGTGAATCCATCACGTGAAGAACCGAAGAGGAAATCGGGGTTTACACTCTGCACTGTCGCCGCCCCCGCACCTGGAAGCCGCCGCCCTTGCGGGACCTTGTCACCGCACCCACGCTCGGAAGTTTCCGCCCCCACGACCACGGTCACCGCTCCTGCGTCAATGTGCCGCCGCGCTTGCGGTTGCCTTTGCTTCGCCCCTGCGTCCCTCTTGTCACGCAGGTGCGTCTTGTTCCGGATCTACCTAGAGTAGTGTATATCCTTTCCTTTCCTAGTATGAGCGGGTTTTTAGCACGCTAGGTACGTATATGAGGATAGAACGATGATGAGTATGATATCGATATATGCCGGTTATGGATTTGAGGTTTAGTTGTTTATCGAGGTTATAAGTTGGATATGATCCTTATGGATCCGTTGGGTCTAGGTGTGACCCCTTTGATTGGTAGGAGATTTGATATCTCTTTATGCCTTGTTATTAGGCAGTGTTGTTTTCCGGATTTAGAGCTGATCAGATTTGAGAGTACTTCGAGGTTGAGGTAAGTCCATAGGACTTACTTAGCTGTCATCTCTATATTGGATGTATGCATGAGTGATGTGCGATATATGCTTGATAGCATGCGATATTGATTACTACCTATCTATGGTTTATTGACCGCCCATTGTAATGGTTGTGATAACCGGTCCCTTTCATCCCTTTGTGGAGTGTGAGAGGTTCTCTGTAGTCATGCCAGATCTGGTACATGGGATGGACCCTTCACCACTCTCATAGGGTACACGGGAAGGTGTTTCGACAGCACTACAGCTAGCTATTGCACCAGAGGCGAGGATTATGTATTCCTCATGTCACATATATTCATATATACATATATATATACGATTTAAGTGTTGGACCTTATAAAGATAATTAACCGGGTAAATGTGTGACAACATGTTTATATGTTATGATTCCTAAAGTGTGTTTGTGCTCTTGCATCTTCTATATATGTGTATGGTTAGCTAACGGTTTTATACCGTGTTGTAGATCCGTTGCAGGTTAGGAGAGCTGCAGAGTGATCCAGAGTGGGTGATCCGCTGAGGGCTGCATACACTAGGATATTACGTGGGATATGGGGATTTTGTATGTAGAGTTATATGTTTTAGTTGAGCTCAGCGGTTCTTATGTAAACCTTTTGATTTATATATTACCGTTTTATGTTTTGGTTTTAATCTATATTTTCCTTGATGTAAGATCCAGTGAACTTGTTGTCAGGCTAGGGTCAGGATCCATTGTGAGATCCTAGCCCAGTAGCGCCTCGAGTCCTAAGGATTCGGGGTGTTACATCAACATTGGTTTAGTCACGTAGAACAAAGGTTCAGAGGAGTTAGCTGTTCAGAGGCAAATAAGGTTCGCATTGCTGCATTATATCTTCGAGACAGTGCTCATTTTTTGCTAGAGACAACCAAACCCGCAGACCATAATTCCATAAGTTGGGAGTTATTCAAGACAATGTTGATGGATCGTTTCTTTCCATCAGCTAGACGGGAAGAAAAGCGACGGGAGTTTTTATTTCCACAGAATGAAGGGCTTAAATTACCCCAAATGGCAGAGAAATTTCATCAGTTAATACCTTATGCTGGATCAATAATTAGGGATGAAGAAGATTAGATCCGACAATTCTATGAATGGTTACCCCCTGAGATAGCACCGTCCATGAAACGACATAATTGTGTGACCTTGGAACAATTTATGGATGAAGCTCTATGTATGGAAGCCGCCATAGACAATGCAAAAAGGCGGATGGAAAACGAGAACCGGAGAAAGGGGGGGACAATTGAGTGTAGGATTGAAATAACCAGCACCACCATTGTAGTCGGAAAGGAGAGGACCAACTCATTTCATCCGACAAACAACCATCCAAAACCCCAAGGCCTCAGGAGAAGAACGTCGATGCTTTAACTGTGGAAGTCCAAATCACCTCCGACGAAGTTATGACAAGGAAGCTCGGGAATGTAGAGGATGTGGGAAGATTGGACACATGGTAAGATTCTGCCGGAGCACTATGCAAAAGCCCAAGATGTCTTATCAAGCATCTACGAATGGTCCAAGAGCTAAGTCATTTCAGCAAGTTCGATCTGTTGCGCCTTCAATGTCACACCAGACAGTACAAGACAAGGAGAGGCATGCCACCGGAACTTTCAAGTCTGGCCCCCGTCTGTATGAGATGAGACAGATAAGAGAGACTAATACAACCGTTACTCAAGGTACCCTTCATAGTTATTCTAAACCAGTAGAAATTTTGTTTGACTCTGGAGCAACACACTCGTTTATTTCGAAGAAATGTATTGACCAACTCGGGGTAGAAAATGAGAACTCGTGTGAACCTTATGTTGTTATTTTACCCAACGGAGATAGATTGATAGGTACTACAGAATTGATTGATTTTCCAATTCTGATTGAGGGACGGATATTTTCCGCCAACCTAATAGTTTTCCAAATGAGCCCTCATAATATTATATTAGGTGTCAATTGGTTAGTCCAACACAGTGCTATAATTGACTTTGAAGTTGGTACAGTTACGATAAAGGGGAACGGAGACTTTAGGTGTAAATTCAAGGGTAGGAACCCATCTAAAGAACGTAGAATAATAAACGCAATGACGGTAATAAGGTTACTCAGACAGGGATGCATGGGGAATTTGTGTCATATGATGGAGGGAGAAAAAAATGGGGTAGATATAACGAAGATACCCGTGGTACAGGAATTTCTAGACGTGTTTCCAGAGAAAATTACAGGAATGCCACCTAAACGGGAGGTCGAATTCACCATTGATCTGGAACCAAGGACCTCCCCAATTTCCAAACCACCATATAGAATGGTCCCACGAGAGATGCAAGATTTGAAGAAGCAATTGACAGAGCTTTTAAACAAGGGATATATTCGACCTAGTGTATCGCCATGGGGAGCACCTGTGTTGTTCGTAAAAAAGAAAGATGGTTCATTGTGGTTTTGCATCGATTACCGAGAATTGAATAAGGTCACAATTAAGAATAAATACCCGATTCCTCGGATTGACGATCTACTATATCAGCTTCAGGGTGCGAAGGTATTCACAAGATCAATCTTACATCTGGATATCATCAACTTCGAGTTTGCGAAAGGGACATTCCTAAGACAACATTCAGAAGTAGATATGGACACTATGAGTTTATAGTGTTACTTTTGGATTAACTAATGCCCCGTCTGTATTCATCGATTTAATGAATCGGTGCTTCCAAGAGTATCTAGATTAATTCATAATCGTTTTCATCGATGATATATTAGTTTATTCGCCAAACCATGAAGCCCATGCTCAACATTTGCGGACCACTTTGAGTGTGCTAAGGCAACATCGTCTATATGCCAAACTTTCCAAATGCGATTTTTGGATGAGCAAGGTCGCCTTTCTTGGGCACGTGATCTCGGAAGAAGGATTTATGGTGGATCCCCAAAAATTAGAAGTTGTCGCGGATTGGCCACAACCTCACACTGTCAAGGAGATTCGCAGGTTTTCTAGGACTTGCTGGATACTATAGGCGATTCGTAGAAGGATTTTCCAAGTTAGCCAGACCTCTTACTTGTCTTTTGCGCAAGTCACACAAGTTCGAGTGGAGTCAACAATGTGAAGCAAGCTTTCAAGAGCTAAAGAGATGGTTGACCAGCGCCCCTGTCTTAAGCCTACCCACAGGATAAAAGGAATATGTGATATACAGTGATGCCTCAAAACAGGGTTTAGGATGTGTATTGATGCAGCATAATAAGGTTATTGCTTATGCATCCCGACAATTGAAATCATATGAGGAAAATTACCCAACACATGACCTGGAACTAGTTGCGGTAGTTTTTGCTCTTAAAATATGGCGACATTATCTATATGGAGTGCATTGTCAACTTTTCACTAATCACAAGAGCCTGAAGTATGTATTCACTCAAAAAGATTTAAATATGTGACAAAGAAGATGGTTAGATCTTTTAAAAGATCATGACCTTGAGATTAGGCATCACCCCGGAAAAGCTAACGTGGTAGCTGATGCTCTAAGTCGAAAGAAGACTCAGGAAGGACACCTAGTGTGCCTAATAAACGAAAGTCAGTTTCAAGATTCAGTAGAGACAGAGGTTTTGTATCCTTAACAAGGGCAGTTAAGTATGATGAAAATCAGGGTAACCTTGGAAGAAGAGATCAAACAGAAACAGATTGATGACCTCTATTTGATAAAGATATGCAATGATGCAAGTTCAGGCAAAGCTTCGGGTTTCATAATACATGACGACGGGTCTTTATGGTTCCAAGATCGAATATGTGTGCCAACTGATGAAAAACTCAAGGAAACAATTCTTCGAGAAGCACACAACTCTTCCTACTCTGTGCATCCAAGTTCCATAAGATGTACAAAGACTTAAGAAGAAATTTTTGGTGGGCCAACATGAAAAATGATATTGCTGAATATGTGGCGAAGTGTTTAACTTGTCAACAAGTTAAAATTGAACACAGAAAACCTAGCGGGGAACTGCAACCTCTCCCGATACCGGAATGGAAATGGAAAGATATTACCATGGATTTTGTGATGGGTCTACCCAAGACCGTCGGATGAATGGATTCTATATGGGTGATAGTTGATCGGTTGACAAAGACAACTCACTTCCTGGCTATCCCATCGACATGGGGACCAACAGAATTGGCAGATATGTATTTACGTGAGATAGTCCGTCTCCATGGGATTCCACGATCAATAATTTTAGATCGAGATGGTCGTTTCATGTCCATATTTTGGCAAGGTATTCATAAAGGATTGGGAACGAATCTAAAGTTTAGTACGGCTTATCATCCCCAAACAGATGGACAATCAGAAAGAACCATCCAAACACTAGAAGATCTACTAAGGGCATGTGTACTTCATAGACCTCAAGGATAGCTTCAATGCCTACCTCTCATAGAATTTACATACAACAACAGCTGGCATAACTCGATAAAGATGGCCCCATTTGAAGCACTTTATGGAAGGCGGTGTAGATCTCTGATATGTTGGAATGACCGAGCTGATGCAGTATTAGTAGGGCCAGAATTATTAGCAGAGACAACCCAACAAGTAGCCATGATCAGAAAACGACTACTTGCAGCGCAAAGTCGACAAAAATCCTATGCAAATCCCAAGCGCAGAGAAGTAAGTTTTGAAGTAGGAGACAAGGTCTTTGTGAAAGTTTCACCTTGGAAGGGAGTGTTCAGATTTGGACAACGGGGGAAGCTTAAACCCAGATATATCGGACCATTTGAAATCTTGGATAGAATAGGCCCGGTAGCATACCGTTTGGCCTTACCACCTACCTACCAAGTGCACAATGTTTTTCATGTATCGCTACTCAAAAAATACCTTCCTGATCCATCACATGTAATTAACTATGCTGATATTGAGATACAAGTGGATGCCACAAGTTCCGAGGAACCCGTTCGAGTTATGGAACGTCGAGAAAAGTATTTGCGGAATAAGATCATTTCATTAGTGAAAATTTTGTGGTCAAAACAAGGAACCGAGGTAATGACGTGGGAAACCGAAGAAAATATGAAAAGTCGATATCCCCACCTCTTTGAAATATGATACTTCGGAGACGAATTATATTTTTAGAAGAGGAGAATGTAGCACTCTGTTAAATAAGGTATACAAACAATAATGAACGGTGCGAGTTGTTATGAAATGCTAAATTAAATAAATATTATTTTTGTAACGTATACGAAATAAAAAAAATTTTCCCTTAAGTAACAAGTAAGATAAATATGGATAATTTAAACAATTTATAAATAAGTATAAACTTATTTATGGTTTATGCTTAAGTTTGGTTATAAAAATATAATTAAATTATAAGAAAAGATTGTTTATAAAGACAATTTAGATAAGTAAGATAGATTAGTACAAGTTAATCTTATATCCATAACTATATAGATAAGGTAGTAAACAAATAGGGAAATTTAGGTAATTATAAGTTGTTTTAGGGGCTTGTTTATGGTTAAATTGGAATCATGGGTCTAAAGTTAAATTTTGGCTTAAATAGCTCTATAGCCTTGATGAGTAAGTAGTATAGGATTGCTGATTAGGCAGGTGAATCTTTTGACATATTTTGTACGTAAATTACTATACTTACACGTATAAGAGTGAGCAATTGTAACTCTTCCTCCTACGGTAGTTAAAAGGGGAGGCTTTGGACCAAAATTTTTAAAACACAAACACAAGAAAGAAAAAAGAAAGAAGAAGCTCATTAAACATAGTAGGAAAGATATAAAAACTCGGTAGTATATCGGGTGAATACCGTATAAAGTCAGCGTTTACGTTACGACAAGGCAAGTGAGTTATAGTTATTTTAAATAACTATCGTACCTATTTGATCGATAATATATATATATATATATATATATATATATATATATATATATATATATTAATCGAGATAGCTATAGTTATGAATACTATATGTTGTTCTAATCTCAATCAACGTTATGAATACTATAGGTTCTCCAAGACCTGCCCTTCTGTAATTTATAATCTCAATCAAGGCATGTGATATAAATACGTTTTTATATAACTCGTTGAAGTCTAAGTTTTAGCCTGAGGCGGATGTCAATAGTAGCAGAGAAACCGCTGGCGTTGTAGCATACCTAGACAATAAATAAAAGTGGGGTGTTACAAAAATAGCATCTAGAACATACTTCTCTTCAATCAAACGATTGTCTGGTGCATTCTGAAATCCATATCCTCTGGAAAAAAAGGAGTAACACGCCCTACTAATGATAGAGGTACTAGCGAAAATGCCACATCTTAAAGGGATAAAGTCTAGTGAGAATGATATATGCCACTAAGAGGGCAGTCATTTCTATAATTTCTATAATTTATTCCACGAAAATGCCACATCATAAAAAGAGTAACACGCCCTTAGGCACATGGTTCTACCCACGAAATGAGAAAGAATGATATATGCCACTGAGAGGGCAGTCATTTCTATAATTTATTCCAAAATGATATAATATAAACATAAGAGTAAAGTAAAATACTAAACTTAATTACTCACATCCGGTTTCAGACCGCTCCACCAATAGGAGTGTCTGATATCTCTATACATCTTACTGGCACCTGGGTGTACCGAGTAAGGTGTAGCATGAGCCTCCTGTAGGATCCGTTGCCTCAACTCCTCATCAAAGGGGACACAAACACGCCCTTGGCGCCTCATCACTCCATCTCCTCCTACCAAAAACTGTGGTGCCTCATCACGGGACATCCTCTCCCGGATCCTGGATATGGTAGGGCAGGTATCCTGCTTTTGTCGGATCTCATCCAACAAATCCGGCACAAGCTCCAAAGCACCTAAGTGTTGGTCAACATCCGGAAACTGAATCTCTACCTCTAACCGGGCAAGATCCCTCTGTAGCTCGGGTTGAGCCGTCAAACGAGCTATAGCCTTCTCCTGAGGCATCTTCCTGCTCAAGGTGTCGGCGACTACATTCGCCTTCCCCCGGTGGTACATAACTTGCAGATCGAAGTCCTTGATCAGCTCTAGCCATCTCCTCTGTCAGTTATTCAACTCCCGCTGAGTGAATATATACTTCAAACTCTTATGGTATGTGAAGATCTGACAATTAGTCGTCCCGTACAAGTAGTGACGCTAGATCTTAAGGGTGTGCACTACTGCTGCTAACTCAAGGTCATGAGTGGGGTAGTTCTCCTCATACGTCTTCAACTGGCAAGACGCATACGCTATCACCTTACCCCTATGCATCAATACGCATCCCAAGCCTAGCTTGGATGCATCACTGTACACCACAAAGTCCTTTGTGCCCTTTGGTTGGGCTAAGATCGGAGCAGAAGTCAACCTCCTCTTCAACTCCTCAAAACTCCTCTGGCAGGACTCAAACCACACAAAGCAGGTGGTCTTCCTCAGTAGACCGGTAAATGGTCAGGCAATGACTGAGAACCCTTCAACAAACCGTCTGTAGTATCTAACAAACCGTCTGCACTGACCGTACCTGAGGGAGTTGTTGTGACACCGGCACCGGCTGTGCCAGAGAGAGATACTGAGGTTCGGGCATTAAGGCCTGACTGGTGGTTGAAGATTTTAACCATCTAGGAGTACCTTCCTTTACTGGGAAGGTTGGATTGGAGGTGGAACCATGGCTAGGTCATGTGGAGTCTGCTTTGGAGTTGATCCGTTGTCCTGAGGATTGCCATGTGGAGTTAGTGCAAACTTTGTTTAAGGAGTCAGCTCAATACTAGTGGAGGACAGTGAGAGAGGGAGTTACTACATATGAGTAGCTGAGGAATCTGGTTAGAGATCACTTTTGCCCTGAGTCATTGAAGGGAGATAGATATCAGGACTTCATGGAGGCTAGGTTTGACGATATTCCTATCGATGAGGCGATCCAAAAGTTTAGAGAGGAGTTGGCACTGTTGGGACCAGATACCCCACCAGTGAAGCAAAATGTGTACTTGTTTTCACCGAGGTTTAGAGAGGATACCCGTAACTATCTTGCGGGTTTTCGTTTTGATTCTCTGTTGTACTATTAAAACAGAGCCGCAGCGTATGAGAGGGGTAGACATGGAGGTAGGAGAGCAGCTCAGACTGGGGGATCAGAGAAGAGACAGAAGGTGGGGCATCCAGGACATAGGCCAAGAGAGGTTAGTCATAGTAGGGGACAGACTCAAGGACGACAAAGCTTTACGCCCAGGAGTCGTACGACAGGTGGTGATGTAAGATGCTTCAATTGTGGCGCATATGATCATCTGTGTACACATTGTACGAAGCCTATCGTCACCTGTTATACATGTCGCGGATCACGACACCGAGCCATGTTATGTAGACAGGGGAGGACTTCTCATTCTCAGCGATCTTCTCCTGCTGGTACTCAAGGGGGTGGACATAGACAACCACTTTATCAGGACACTGGACAGCAACAAGAGAGAGCATCTAGATACCAGCGGCAGGATAGAGCTCCGGGATACCCTTAGGCACATGGTTCTACCCACGAAGCTGGACGTGGTAGAGGTCGAGGTGGTGGTACATCAGACACTAGAGGGACCCAGCTACGAGCGATCAAGTTGAGGAGTGATGATCAGTCTACTGCTCCTACGGCTACATGTACGATTTTGATTAGAGATGAGCATGTAATAGTCTTATTTGATACTAGGGATACCATTGTTTTATTTCCGATGCTTGGGTAGATAGGTTGTCCTTAGATACGGTAAGAGGAATACCTTTTATAGTAGGCTTACCAGATGGGGGTAAGGTTAGGGGATCTTGGGAGATTCATGATTGTCCCGTCCGTCTCGCGGGTCAGGATTGACTAGCTGATTTATTGGTCATGCATTTAGTGCATCAGGATGTCTTTTTAGGGATGGATTGGATGGTTAAGTACCATGCAGTAATTAGTATAGGCAAGCGGACAATGTCAGTTACTATAGGAGAGGGGAAGGTGCATGTCTCTCTAGGAGGGGATCACGAAAAATCGAAATATTGTCAGCAACGCAATTAAAGCGGCCGGTCTAATAGGACAATGTTGTGAGGCCTTCTGGTGTTATGTCATGAAGGAACAAGAGAGCAGGTACATATTGCATTGGGTACGAGTCTCCACTTCACCACTGCATATCATCCTCAGTCCGATGGTTAGTTGGAGAGGACCATCCAGACTCTAGAGGATATGCTTCGTGCTTGTGTACTAGATTGGGGGCAAGTTTGGCCAGATCACCGTCCTTAAGTTTGGTTTCCTATAACAATAGTTCGCATTCATCTATTACTATGGCTCCTCATGAGGCGTTGTATGAACAGTGATGTCGTACGCCATTATGTGGGATGAGGTTGGTAGAGCAGAGGGAGTTCCTCCAGAGAAGATACAAGATGATATAGCTTGAGTCGCTCAGATCCGGGAGCGCATGCTAGAACCGCAGAGTCGTCGGAAATCTTACGCCGACAAGTGGCATGCACCTTTGGAGTGTAGGGTTGGATCTCAGGTTTGGTTGAGAGTGTTACCTACACAAGGCGTTCGGCGTTTCGACATTAAGGAAAGCTGAGTTCCTAATATGTCGGACCATTCGAGATTTTAGAGAGAGTAGGGGGTAGCTTATCGACTAGCGCTACCACCTGCGCTGGAAGGTATACACCCAGTATTTCATGTATCTCAGTTGAAAGAGGATATACTGGATCCGAGACATATAGTCAATTGTGAGGACTTGACTATCGAGTCGGATCACACATTTATAGTGCGTGTACCCGATAGTCATCTTAGATAGGAGTACTAGACGCATGCGGTCTAAGGTGATTCCTATGTTACTGACGAGACTACAAACCTATGGTCGTTGTCTTTTAGCTTTTAGTCAAAGTAGAATCCTAACGTTACACTTAACCGATTTGTATAGTGTAAGTAAGGGTCGAACCCAAGGGAGTTTGATCAAGTTTCTATTAGATTCAATTATTGATTTGGTAACAAAAGAGGGGGGGTTGGATTGTAGCAAAACAAGACAAAAACAATTAGAAAATTGGTGATAATAAGGTTGATTAAAGAACTACACTAGGTTGGATCTTAGCATACATACTACTTGGTTGATTCTTTTTATAAGTAATTCACCGATGTTCTCATCTTGATCGTAGATTTGTTAAGCCGACCGGCATTAACACAACTTAACTAGTTTATTAATTCGTAGACCTACAAGATTAAAACACAAGTTAGCATTCTAATAAAGAGATATAAAGAAGGATAAAACAAACCGTTAAATCTTTCTTTATAGCTATTTTCCTTTCCCTTAGATAATCACAACCAGCTTTTACCTATGGGTTTACTACTAGATTAAGACCCGAACCCGGAATCGATTAATCCTAGCATTTTGCATGCATTAGTATACTTAAGGTGATCAATCTAAGTAGATAAAGACATGCAAACATAAGTGAGAGATCAAGGAAAATAACACAAAGGATAATGAATTTAAACTTATATTAGAAGAACTTACAACCAAATAGTAATGAAGCTTCAATCAACCCAATGTAGCAAAGGAAGCTTAGAAACTCATTACAAAAGACACTAGAAATATAGAGGTTTTTGTAGGAAAATGAGATGATTCTAGCCTTAGCCAAGGGATCTATTTATACTACAAAATGCATTAAAAAGGAGTAAAGAGGTTGTGCAAACAGCCACAACTAAGACCATAAAGCCGACGAAAACAACCGGAGTAAAGTCCTCTGACGCTAACCCGCACCCGCGGCCAAGGGTAGCGCAGGGGAGGTTTAGGCATAAACATTCCATCTTCCTCTTGGCCGCAGGGGCAGCTTGACATTCCCGCAAGGGTGGGTCTTTAAATGTTCTTTGAACGTCTGACTCTTCAACTTCGTGGCGTTTCTGGTGAAAATCCGCAGACACGGCCCAGAGTCACCGCAGGGGCGGTGACACTGAATCTTCGGCTTCACAGGGCCGCTGGCAAGGACGCATGCAGGAGCGCTGTCTTCGCTTCTTCAGGCTGGGTTACCGCAGGGGCGGCCATTGGCGGCCGCAGGGGCGGTGACAAGTCTCTTCTTGGGCATGGGCGAAGGCGATGGTGGCGGCCCTCGGCGTGGGTCTTCAGGGTTGTCACCGCAGGGGCGGCCAGAGGCGGCCGTTGGGGCGGTGACAAGCTTCTTCCGGCGCAGGTGAAGGCGCTGGCTGCGGCACTCGGCAAGGGTGCCACCGCAGGGGCGGTGTGGCACCAGAAACTTGTCTTCGTCGCTTTACTTCAACTCCTAAGTGTTGCTCATAACTTCTTTTGCTTCATTTAGACTTTTTCATCTGGATCAAAGTATTAGCAACACAATATGACTCAAAAACATAAAAAGGACTCTAAAAACTACCTAAATTGATACTGATTCCATCACCTATCAAACTCCCCCATACTTAGACTCTTTACTCGTCCCGAGTAAACCACACATCAAACAAATCAGCACACAAGCCTCAGGAAATATGGTGTAGTAGAAAAGATGAGGAACAAAAGAGAAAATTACCAAAGAAAGTGAGAAAAGTGAGAAAAAAGAAAAGAGAAAAAAATGTGAGAAAATGTGAGAAACTACCATCCTTATTGCTCCAAGAGTGACCTACCCGGACATCCTCCTTATGACTCCCCTTCTTATGTCGCCAACGCCGGAAGGAGAACCTACACTCGGTATCGCTCATTTGGCCAAGGAGCCCTTTCGGGTTTTCACCTTGCCACTCTTCTTCTTTTTATGATAATCTCACCATAAATCTCACATCCCTCAAGTCCAATTTTGCACCAACCTAGAGTTGGTCGGACTACCTTCTTTTTGCCTAAACCGCCCTTTCGGGTTTTCGGTTTATCCAAGGATTTCTTGTCTTTTTCTCAATTCTTTGGCTTTTTCTCTTTTTTTTTTGACTGATATGAATTACAAAAAGGATTTTTAAAATAAACTCAAATAACTAGAAACCTCGAAACAAACTCAAATAAAATGCATGATAAGTACCCTTCCCCATACTTGAAGAACGCTTTGCCCTTAAAGTGTGAAAATGAAAGCAAAGATAATAACGTGAAGAAGGGAAAAAAGAGTGGCTCACTAGTGGGATGGTCCAGCTGGACCATCCGGACCGTGCTCCGGTGGATAGAAGTGGCTGAAAAAGTGCTCCTGACGCTGGTACAAGCCGTCAAGGCGGGCCTGCTGCGCGTCCATCCTAGAGCCGAAAGAGGTCTGAAAGTTGGCTTGCCAAGCCAACTGCTGAGCCTCCATCCTCCGCTACTGAGCCTCCTTCCAAGCATCTTGACGCCGGTCAAAATGCTCGGTCATCCTCCCTTCAAAACCCACCTACCAAGCCTGCTGCTGCTCAAGCATAGACGTTTGGTAGTCGGTCTGCCACTGCTGATGTTGCGTGGTCAGAGCCGCCATCTGAGCTAGCAGACTGGCGTGTGTGGTGTCATCCTCTGCCGCCGCAGTGGGCATCTCCTCATCATCGGGCATGTGGTCCTCAAGTGGGACCCTACTAGAGCTCTCCACGTGCCGCGCAATAATAGCAACATGTGATCGCCTCGGGACGTAGGGGTCGGCGGCGATGTAAAGTTCGGAGAGCTCATCTCCTAAAGGAAGCGGCCGGGGCAGGTAGGTGATGTGACTCCCATCTGCAAAAGAAAACCAGAAGAGGTTCTCATCATCCCTCCTCAGGAGCTTGCGACGCCGTAGAAGACCTTCGTCGTAGAATGGGATTGCAAACCCATCCTCCAACTCGGACAAGTCCATGACCTGCGCCGCAATCAAGGAGATGATCCCTCCACTAACAATATCTCGCGGCTCGTTCTTCCTAATCCGCTTCAAAGCGGTGAGGAAGAGGGTAATCCAATCCGGCACGTTGTCACATGCCGGAACACAAGCATATAATAAGGGGAGGTCCTTGAGGGCGACCTTATTCTCCTCCTTGTGTCCACAGAAGACACACATGATTATCTTTGACAAGAGCCTCAAGCAGGGATGAGTGAGTTTGTTGTTGTACTCACCCCCCGCTTGAAAGTCGGAGTCGGTAGCAGCTCGCCAAAATTCCACCAAATCTGGAGTAGGAGCTGAATCCCACCATTTTCAGAAGGGTTCTTAGAAACCCCAGAAGCCTCCTATATTTGAGAGAAGTTTACCGTGTACTTCCTCTTGTTGAATTTAAAAGTGAGGCCGACACAGATGTCGTCCTCTGACTCCACACTGAACGTGGCCACAAACTGTCTGGTCAGCTCGGGATACGTTGGGGCACTCTTATGAAGGAAGTCCCCAAGCCCAGCATTGTCGAGGAATGACTGCATGCTTTCCAACATGCCCAACCTTTCCAAGGTCGGAATGTGCAAGAACCGAGTTGCAAAGATCTATCGGTCTTGCACAATCCCATACCTCGCCTTCTCCCTCTCAGTCATCTTATATTTCCTTGTTGAATCCATTCTAATCACAGTTCCAAGCAAAAGAATTAGAATTCACGAAGAAAAGGAAGAAAGACGACCTTTCTGTTGTGTTTTCCGCAGGGGCGGTGAGGCGCAGGCGCGGTTTGAAGACCCGCGGGGGCGGTGAGCCGCAGGGGCGGGCGAAGCCTGGAAGGTGATCTCATGACAGATCGGTGGTGGCCGCTCCTGTGGCGCTTTTCCGGCGTCCGTTGGTGCTTCCGACGGTGGTTGACTATGGATTAGGAGGGTGGTGAGTGGTGGTGACAGATTAGGGTTAGGGTTTGTGAGAATGTGGGTTAGGGAAATGTGCAGCCGGGTGGAGGAAAGAGTAAGCGGTGGTGTGGCACAGGGGCGTCGGTAGGGTGGCGCAAGGGCGTGGTGGCAGCGGCGTGAAGGGAAGTGCTTTACGGCGTTGGGGCGTGGTGAGGGCTGGTGTGTGAGAGTGTTTTTCGAGAGAGAGATATGTGAGGAGGAGTGAGAGAGGTGAGTGGGATAGGTTTTAATCCGAGCTTCTTTTTTTTTTTTCTGGGTAAACCCGCAAGGGCGGGAGCTTGTCACCGCGGGGGCGGTGATAAGGGAAGGGGGATGCAGGCCCAGCGCCGGGTGCGGCGCTGGAAGCGTTCGTCAAGGAAAAAGCCGTGGGAGCGGGGGTCTGTCACCGCGGAGGTGGTGGCAGCATTGTGCTTGCGCTGGCCCAGCGCCGGGGGCGGGCTGGGAGCGCAGTGTCACCACTGGGGCGGTGACACAAGGCCGCGGGGGCGGTTTTCTTGACAGAACGTCAGAACCTCCTCTCCTTATTTTCTCGGGTTGCCTCCCGAGCAGCGCCTTTGTTTTACGTCGTTGGCTCGATGTAAGACACCTGATCATGTCTCAAAGACCTCTCCCGGATCAATTGCTTGATATGGAGAGCTTGTTCCTTCGTTTTCGTTCATGATATGAGTGTTTCTCTTCTCTCTTTCTCCTAGATCTTCCTTGCTCGTCTCTGTTTGAGAACTTCTCATTCCGTTCTGAGTATCCTGCAAGATGGGGACAACAAGCTCTTGGCTTGGGATTAGCAAAATGGGCCCAATGGTCAATTTATCATGTTTATTTGTTTTGTTGTGGTCATCTTGCAAATCCACTTTCAAGGCTAACTTCACATGCTTTTCCATACCAAAATTAGCGTTGTCATCATAGGAAGGCTTTTCCATAGGCATAACATTATTAATGGAACACAAAGAAGGAGTATTAATGGGTTTCTTAAGAGATTTAAATAAATCGAATTCAACAACCTCATTATTAAACTCCATAGTAAGTTTTCCATCAACATAGTCAATTTTTGTTCTAACCATTATTAGAAAAGGTCTACTTAACATGATGGTGTGCATGTTGTTTTCCATATCAATGACAAAGAAATCAGCACGGAAGATTAGCTTATCAATTTTTATAAGAACATCTTCAATTATGCCCTTGGGGTGGATATTAGATCCGTCAGTTAGTTGTATTGTAGTCCGTGTTTCATGCAAAGGTCCTAAGTCTAGGGATTGATAAATGGAATAAGGAAGGACTTTTATAGAAGCACCCAAATCAAGCATAGCTTTGTCAAAGCGAGTATCGCCTATGACACAAGGAACACTTACCATATCCGGATCGCTACGTTTTTCCGGCATTTGGGTTTGGAAAACGGCGGACACGTGCTCCTTTTCTCTTTCCTTCTGTTTTCCCTTCATATTTTTCTTCCTCTTGATGGTACAAAGTTCCTTCAAGAATCAAGCATACTTAGGCACACTTTTCACAAGTTTAAGGAGAGGAATGTTTACCCCACACTTTGAGAATGTCTCAAAGAGTTCTTTGTCCTCTATCACTCTTCTCTCCTTGAGTGTCTCGGGGAAGGGTGCTGGTGGTTTTTCGGCATAGAGTGGTGGAAAGTTGGGACGAACGTAAAGATCTTCCTCTAGAGCACTTTCTGTGCTGTTGGCCATAGGGGCGGAAAAGGAAGGCCGCGGGGGCGGTATGACTTCAGCCGCAGGGGCGGCGTCCTCCATGCGCAGGGGCGGTTGACTAACAGAAGGTTGGTTAATCGTCCCTGCTTCTTCATTCTTCTTGAGGAGCCTTCCACTCCTGAGAGTAATGGCACATAGGCTCTCCTTGGGGTTCACCACAGTCTGGGAAGGCAGATTCCCCGAGGTTCGGGCTTCGATCCTCGTAATTGCCTCCGCCATTTGCCCCACTTGCTTCTCAAGATTCTTAATGCTTGATTCCGTGGTTTGGACATGAGTAGCAAAATGCTTAGTTAAAACTTGTAGCATATTTTTAGTGGATTGGGACATACCTTGGCGGAGTTGTTGTTGTTGTTGGTTTGTTGATCCCTCCATCGGTTTTTTTGTTGATCACGCCAACCCGGCATGTAATTCTGAGCATATGGGTTGTCTCGTTGGCGTTGCTGTTGTTGTTGACCATACCCCATGGCATTCACCTCATCAGCTTCATCTTGAACTTGTGGACACAAGTCCGTGGGGTGAAAAGGATCAGCACATACTCCACAAGCCTTGAGTTGTTGTGGAGTCCCCATCAAGGTTAATCTCTTAACCATTTCCTTCAATTCGGTAATCTCCGTGGATATCTCAGGCTGGTTGGGGTGTACAGCATGTACCCCTCTTTTGGTAGAAGTCCTATAAAAGTTCCTTGTTCCTTCCGCCAATTCCTGAATTTTATCCCAAGGCAAGTTCGGGAGTGGAGTTTAGAATGTTGCCTCCACAAGCGGCGTCTACGATCCTCCTTTCATTGTCTAGTAAGCCATTGTACAAGTACAAGACTAGATCTTGGGTAGAGTACCCATGGAAAGGACAACTGGATCTCAATCTTGCGAAGCGTTCGAAATACTCATAAAGAGTTTCGTCCGCCTCTTGCTCGATGTTGCTTATCGCCTTCTTCAAGCTATTGGCCTTCTTTGCGGGAAAGTACTTCTCCAAAAAGGCCTTATGGAGGTTGTCCCACGTATCAATGCTCCCGGACGGAAGATGGTAGTACCAATCATCCGCCCCATCTTTGAGGGTGAATCCAAAAGCTCGCATCTTGATTTGCTCTTCAATGACGTTTGTCGGCTTCATGCTCATGCAAACGGTGTGGAACTTGCCAAGATGCTTGATTGGATCTTCCCCACTTAATCCATGGAAGGACGGGAGTAAGTGGATCAAGCCCGGCTTGAGCTCGAAGTTGACCCCTTCTCCAATTGCCGGTATGGTTACCGCAAGGGGGTGTTGAATCAAATCCGGCTGCGTGAGTTGTCGGAGTGTGCGGTTCGCCATTGCTTCTTCGTTCCGACGTTGTCTTCTTTGCCGATTGTATGTCCTCTCGATTTCTGGATCAAAAGGGGAAAATTCTAAGTTAGTAGAACGGGTTTGAACCATGAAAATGGTCCAAACCAATAATCAAAAATCAAAAAAAATCAAAACTGAAATTAAACTCCCCGGCAACGGCGCCAAATTTGACGAGGATACAAACCTATGATCGTTGTCTTTTATCTTTTAGTCAAAGTAGAATCCTAACGTTACACTTAACCGATTTGTATAGTGTAAGTAAGGGTCGAACCCAAGGGAGTTTGATCAAGTTTCTATTAGATTCAATTATTGATTTGGTAACAAGGGGGGGGATTGTAGCGAAACAAGACAAAAACAATTAGAAAATGGACGATAATAAAGTTGATTAAAGAAGTACACTAGGTTGGATCTTAACATACATACTACTTGGTTGATTCTTTTTATAAGTAATTCACCGATGTTTTCATCTTGATCGTAGATATGTGTTAAGCCGATCGGCATTAACACAACTTAACTAGTTTATTAATCCGTAGACCTACAAGATTAAAATACAAGTTAGCATTCTAATAAAGATAAAGAGATATAAAGAAGGATAAAACAAACCGTTAAATCTTTCTTTATAGTTATTTTCCTTTCCCTTAGATAATCACAACCATCTTTTACCTATGTGTTTACTACTAAATTAAGGACCCGAACCCGGAATCGATTAATCCTAACATTTTTCATGCATTAGTATACTTAAGGTGATCAATCTAAGTAGATAAAGACATGCAAACATAAGTGAGAGATCAAGGAAAATAACACAAAGGATAATGAATTTAAACTTATATTAGAAGAACTTACAAACCAAATAGTAATGCAGCTTCAATCAACCCAATGTAGCAAAGGAAGCTTAGAAACTCATTACAAAAGACACTAGAAATATAGAGGTTTTTGTGGGAAAATGAGATGATTCTAGCCTTAGCCAAGGGCTCTATTTATACTACAAAATGAATTAAAAAGGAGTAAAGAGGCTGTGCAAACAGCCACCATAAAGAATGGAGTAAAGAGGTTGTGCAAACAGCCACAATTAAGACCATAAAGCCGACAAAAACAGCCGGAGTAAAGTCCTCTGACGCTAACCCGCACCCGCGGCCAAGGGTAGCGCAGGGGTGGTTTAGGCATAAACATTCCATCTTCCTCTTGGCCGCAGGGGGGGCTTGACATTCCCGCAGGTGGGGGGTCTTTAAATGTTCTTTGAACGTCTGACTCTTCAACTTCGTGGTGTTTCTGGTAAAAATCCGCAGGCGCGGCCTAGAGTCACCGTAGGGGCGGTGACACTGGATCTTCGGCTTCACAGGGCCGCTGGCAAGGGCGCAGGCAGGAGCGTTGGGGCGTTGTCTTCGCTTCTTCAGGCTGGGTTACCGCAGGGGCGGCCATTGGCGGCCGCAGGGGCGGTGACAAGTCTCTTCTTTGGCGCGGGCGAAGGCGTTGGTTGCGGCACTCGGCGTGGGTCTTCAGGGTTGTCACCGCAAGGGCGGCCAGAGGCGGCCGCTGGGGCGGTGACAAGCTTCTTTCGGCGCTGGTTGCGGCACTCGGCAAGGGTGCCACCGCGGTGACACTACTCCGCGGGGGCGGTGTGGCACCAGAAACTTGTCTTCGTCGCTTTACTTCAACTCCTAAGTGTTGCTCATAACTTCTTTGCTTCATTTAGACTTTTTCATCTAGATCAACGTATTAGCAACACAATATGACTCAAAAACATAAAAAAGACTCTAAAAACTACCTAAATTGATAGTGATTCCATCACCTTTCAGTTACGGATCCTGTGGTCTAGACGGGGAGTAGATGAGGTTACCTGGGAGACCGAGGATAGCGTTAGGAGTAATTACCCGGAGAGTTATGCGGAGTTAGTTTCGACTTCCGGACTAGCGGGTTAGTCATTGGTTATATATTATCTATGTTACTGTGTTATTATGTGTTTATATGTGTTTGCATGAGCTTATATGTGGTTTGTAATCTTAGTCGTCCTAAGTTTCGGTACGAAACTTATTTTTAGAGGTAACTGATGTGATACCCGAAAATTTTATTTCCGATACCGGTAATATTACCGGATTTTTTTTAATCGAACAAGACTATAATTTACGGATTGCGTAGGTCAATTGGTTCCTTTCTTTCTTTCTTCTTAGGCCGGAACAAGGCAGCCCTTTCTCTTCCTTGGGTTGGTTTAATGATCAGCCCATATCTCCACCTTTCTTTTGGGCCTGGCCCATCACTGGGTTCTTCTTATTTTCGGTCCTGGACTTGGGGTTCTTCTTCTTGGTCCTGGTCCATCACGTCACACCTTCTGAGCTGGTAGGCCGACCAAACTCTTCACGGCTATTCGATCTTCTCCCCCCGCAGAATGCAATCTTGCAGTTGAGATGAATCTGCACAGTCGACCAGCCTTCCTTTTTTTTCTTTGCACTTGGACGACAACTAGCCGCCTGCTTGCAAGACGGGAGCCCTGCAGTGATTACCTCTTACACTCAGACACGTAAGGAGAGAAGCCCACGTCGACTTTCCCGTACGTCATCGTCTTTCTTGCGTCTTCAACCGGCATCTTCTTTGGGGTAAGCAAGCTTTCCTCAATGCTGCATTGTTCTTCATTTCTCTCTGAGTTTCTGTGATTCCACGTTCTTGGAATCAAGAACTTATGGTTATCTCCATGTACGTATAGGCGAGCAGGAGCAGTACCTGGTACGGGAGGCTGGTTTTCGAATCGATCTTTCTGTTCTTGACGGCAGCAGGGAAAAAGGTAACGTCTTTCTGCTTCTGGTTTTTGTTACTCTTCCTGTCGTGGTTCTCTTTAGCAAGTTCGGCTCACTTGCTTTCACTCTTTAATTTGTATACAAGTCAAGCATCCTTCAGGTTAGCAGGATCGGGTCGTTACTTGGGTGTGAGGAACTACAACGACTTGAGGTTAGACCTTTTTTCCCTGTCGTTAGTGTTGCGTAGGATCTGCTCATAAAATGCATAGGCTGATCAAGGTATGTCAGATTGAAGGCTAAGGGAATTGAAGTGTAGATCTTGTGTTCTAGGTTTTAGAGAAACTTGTTGCCAATGGGAGTTTAACTCGGATCTCTGGATTCCCTAAATAATCTGAGACTTGTCTGCAGTGAGACTCGAACTCAGGACCTCGGGATAGGCTAGTTAGTTTGCTCAGAAACTGTGTTGAATAGCTGACTTTGGAACTAAGTTTCTATAACCTAGAGTAATAATTTACCGTTGAATTTTTGATATGTTATAGATGAATATACCTAGTTTATGGTATTAAAATTCGGAGAAGATCCAACAGTCGGATCTAGAGTTATACGCTTCTAAAGTTGACTCGAAACCTAGTTGTGGAAGTTAAGTGGTTTTGAAGGCATCTTTGGGATTTTGTGTAGAACTTGTGGAACGTTGTTTATGGATTACGTTTGTTCTAGTCTCAAGTGGGTATAACCGAGAGTGTGTAGATATTTTCTTTGGAATTTTTGGAGTTTAGTAAGAGGTACTTTCGATAGGCCAAAGTAGAGTACTTGGTGTAGTTTCAGAAAGTGAGTTTGGACATAAAATGTATGTTTGAGCAAACCCTCAAACGTGTTAGGGAGTTTTGAGGTTTAGAAAGTGTTGTCATGTTATAGAGAAGACTTGGAACCAATTTGGCCACTTTTTTGGATTTTCCGAAAAGTGGGGCGTTTTGGTAATTTCTACTAAAGTTAGGTTTTCTCATTCTTTTGGATCCGAGAGCTTTTTCATTAGTATAGTAGCCTTCTAGAAATCTCGTAAGCTTTAGAATTTGGTTTCTAAGTCAATCTTTCTAGATCAGGTAGTGGATAGTGTTAACACGAGCGGACGATAATGGTGATGGCTGGTAGACGTGTTGTTCAGGTAAGTCTTATGGACTTGCTTAGCTGATGATGTTATATGAGTGTTTGTTATGTGGTGGTGTGTGTTTATTGTTTAAATGATAATTGAGTCATATGACGATATAAATTAAGTAGACCCAAGTGTATGATAACGGGTCGTGACATCACTGTCCAGCACTGTAAGATGACTGGGAGGCTCTCTGCGACCAGTCCATACGGGTATATATGCATTGGAACCATTCCGGTTGGTTTACGGGGACAAAGGCGAAGGTCAATGGGACCTTCGTGCCACAAATGAAGTTGAACTAATAAAAATGAGATGCTTAATGAAAGTTAAGAATTGGATTGTGTGTGATTTATAATGCGTGTTTATTATCATTGATGTGTGTGTGTGATACATAGATATTCTGATATAGTGATTGTTAGCTAATGGTGAAAACCGATGTTGTAGACCTTGCAGATTAGCCGCCGTTGAGGAAGCTAGAGAGTGTGGTCAGCCGGGGTTTCGATATTTCATTTTTGAGTTTTCATTTGGGTTTAGTTGAGGATTTCTCCTTTTTGTCTTTATCGGTTTCTTATGGTGTGCCTTGTTGTAAGATTCTAGTTAAGTTGTTGTTCAGCTAAGGTCGGGACCCATTGTGAGGTCCTAACCAGTAGCATTTCGGGTTCTCGGAATTCGGGGTGGTATAATATGGGCTAAGATTTGGGGGTTTGGGAGGGGGTGGGGGTTCAATAGGGGTAGGCAGTTTTTTGGTGGATGGTGGAAGAGAAAGAGAGGAGGAATTTGGTGGGGTAGCAAATTCTAAAATTTTGGAAGGTTGAGAGGGACGAAAAGAATGTAGAGATCTTGGGGGTTGTTGGAGAGTTTGTTTTGAGAGATATTTTTATGGGTTAATAAAGAGAGAGGTGTCTGACAAGGGGAGTAGTGGTTTTAAGGAGGCCATCTTGCGTAGGCTTGGGAGGAACTGTAGATTTGCATCGATGTCTGAATGTTCGACAAGAAGGGCAGTGGGGAGGGAGCCAATCACAGAAGAGTTTTTTTTTTGTTGTGATACGTTCATTATCAAAGTCATATAAGGTGACTTCCCTCAGGAGTGGTTTCGAAGCTGAGACTTCAACGAGGATACGGGCAAATAACTCTAGAATTAAACGTGTTCATGCAGAGCAATTTCAAAAGGAAAAATTTTCTGCGCGAATATGATTAGTACGAAGACAACTTCACTAAGACCTATGTCTTACATTAATTAAAAATTAGGACCGTAATCATGAATTAAGAGTCAAATTACAATATAAAACTAAGGGAACTTGATAGTTTTCCCCAATTTAAAATATGACACATTTGGGTCAAAACAAATCTATCAAAAGAAGTTGGTATTTATATGTCTCGATCTTCATTATTGATATTATAAATGATATAATACCGAATTTCTAATTTATAGAAATAGATTATACATTTTTCATTTCACTAAACATAAGGTCAATATAGGGACATTGTCTTGTTCTTAATTTCAAAAGTCTATAATTGGGCCGATAGAGTATATTGTGTGATTTACATTCAAATATTAGGTCAAGAAATACATTATATAAAAATATAAAATCAGATGAGACATATTCGCAATTCAACCAAAAGTTAGGAAAACAAATACGAACCAGAAAACACTATAAAAATATTTTACTATACAAATTTTCTTTTATCTAATAAATGTATAATTTAAGATGTTTTTATATTAATTTTTATCTATTTGTTATGCATTACATTAGATTTTTCTTCTTCTTCTAAAGTGTAAAATTCAGTTGAAAATTATTTATTATACAAAGTAATTGTCTTTTATTAGATTAGGGTTTTTTTTTTGTTTTATAGGCTCACGATTTGTTTTTAGTATATTTACTTTTGCATGCATGCTTATTAAAAATTCTCCCCTACTTAACATAAAATATTAATGTAATTTTATCCAATACATTTTTATGACTAAATATATTTCTGTAAGAATTTTTTTGTATTATTTTCTATCTATTTTTATGTATAACAACTACATTTATTTTTTCTTCTAAAATTTGTTAAATTTAGGTTTAAAAAAAATATCTATTAGAACTATATAAATTATATATTCATTATATCGAGTCTTTGTCAAATTTATAGGCTCACGATTTGCTTTTATTTATTTATTATACATTTATTTAGCCATGAATATTAAACTGTTCTCGTGTCTTAACATAAAATATTAATATAACTTTATCTAATACCTTTTATTTTACTAAATATTTCTTTTTTGGACAAATCCTCCCCTAAACTAAACCCTGCAATGACATGTATACAACTATTCATTCACATAATAACGTTGAAGATGTCGACAAAATACAAGTTGCCTCTCAATATCGCAGCTATATTTTACTTACACTTGAGTGATCGATGTCGTTGAACAATATATAATTATTTTTGGTCATAAAATGGGCCACCTTTCTACTTTTTTCCTTTGATTTTCAACACATGGTGGGTTTTGTTGTTGTTTAAATTTTGACCATTATTGTGTAGACATTTAGTTTACGTTATTTGATATCTTAAAATTCTCTATTCCCTTACATTGAATTGTTGCAATATCCGTTTCACATATATATGAACAAAAAAAAAAAAAAAAACGTTGCATGGTACATTATTAGTATTTATTTACACTTATGCAAAATCCAGTGCTCGCATGGATCACATGATTTGTGTCGTGTAAACATAATGACCGACTTCTTTACAAAGTTTTCAACAACACTTGTATGGATCCGTACACGATTTGAGATTGGTACTAATATATATATCTAAATCCTAACTTCTAACAATGCCAAGTTTTGTACGATAAGTGTTCGACTTTTAACATTTAAAAAACCTTTAAATTCGGGTGGTTATACGAGAATGAGTTGAACTTAAATCGGATTTAATTTTACGAGAATGAGTTCGACTAATATAATAGTTTATAATAATAAACTGAACCCGAATCGAATTTTGACAAGAGTTTAAAGTTGTTTATTTAAATTACTACCATTAATATTGATATATGAATATGTACGTGTGTTATAAGGTACTTGTTAAACTTTGAAAATTCAACAAACTTGTAAGGTTAGTATGTTTAATATATACAATCAAACCCACGTGTGAATTGGTTTCTCTCTTCACTCACTCGCACATGCGACATTTAAAATTTTAAATTGCAATAACAATGAATAAATAAAATGCATTAACATTAGATATTGGTTTAGGCACGATAAATATTGTTCATTTGGTATATAAATTAGAGATTGTCGACTTGTGGTGTGTCAATTGTTTTTACTCATGTGTACTTTAATGTAAAAACTTTGTATTATTTAGTTAAAATATATGTTTAATTACATCCAATTATCCATGTTATTGATTCATCTTACGAGAAAAGTTTTTGAATTATTTGTCTAAATTTTTATGCACCTGTTTATGTTTGAACATATAAAACGCTACGTGAACTTATGGTATAAAAACTTTAAACTAATAAAATATTAATATAATAAAATATTCTAATAAAACATTATTTTGTTTAAGATTAACGTAAATAAATCTTTTAACCTTAACCCAATTATTACTAATACGTGTGTGTATATATATATATATATATATATATATATATATATATATATATATATATATATATATATATATATATATATATATATATATATATATATATATATATATATTCAAATTTGCATTTTAATTAGGCATTTATTTTTATTGAACTCTTATGAATTTGACCGTTCCTAAAGACTAGTTCGTTGATCTAAATTTTATTGTTTAATTGAAACTAACTCCATTGAATAAGATCTACCATTATATATAATATAATACGTTTACACCAAGTAGTAAGGTTGATTAAGCAATAGACAAGAATGCGATATATGCATGGCTAATTGGCTGTGCCTATGTCTACGTTGAACTTAACGTACGTCTACGTTGAAATTATAACGTACGTCTCTACCAAGATAAAACCGGCGGGTAAGTTTTTTCTTCTGCAATGACCTCAGTTAAAAAAAAAACACCAAATCTTTGAACGTAAGTAACGTAAGAGGTTGAAGAAACGTAGTGTTTTACCTTAGTTGTATTCAAATCTTTTTAACTAGTGAACGTTGTCGATCAACGGTCAACAAAGGGTAACTCGAGAGAGGTGGCTGGAAAGTGGGGTAAGGTAACTTTCCAATTGGAAAGCACTTAAACTTGAGTTGGTCAATAATCCAAATTAAGAATACCAAAGTGTTACAACATTTATTATTATAATGTCTAATTTTGACAATCTCCTTGTAGTCACATTGATTAACATACATCATTTTCTACCATTAATATTGCCAACACATATATATCATTGTATTTTCAATAGTTTATGCTTTATATAATAATCTTAATTAAGACTTCAAGGTACGTTGCTATATACTTAAATGTATATATTTGTTCATATCATGATGCTTTCATGAATGTACGCGCACTTTGGTCTTGATTATATTTGTATAAATATATTTGATACAAGTTTTGACATTGGACCTATTTCTACGCTTGTATGTACGTGATTATGTAGATTTATAGGATTAGTTTTTTAGAAAATAAATAATATAACGACTTTTTATTTTAATACAGACTGAACCGTGATGGACCGGACTGTTATTATGAGTCTTTATCATGTAGTAGTGTTTATGTTTCGGACCAAACTGCATTATTATGGTTCAATCCGAGCCGTTAGCAGCTTGCCCAACCCAAAGTGTACACATTAACTTATTTATGTTGACATCGTATAATTTTGTTTGGAATAGATAGTACGTGATTTTATGGATTAAAAAAAACATTATTTTATGACAAAATGGGCAAACGTTAAAAAAAAATAATGAAAGAGGAGTAAATAAATACAATATAAATCACGACACCGTAATGCTATTTTCTTACGGGTTGTTCGATAGAGGGATTACTTACGGTTCATTGGGATGAAGGAGGTTGAAAATTTTGATATGTTGTGTTTATTAGTAATAAATGGATTATGGAGATAAAGTTGAAATAGAGAATGGTCGAATTGTTTCAAAATATAAAACGGACTCATAATCTCATAAATAAATATGAAATGGTCCGTTAAAAATTTAAATAAAATGTACAAAACTTTAACCAAAAAACGTCTGTTAAAAAAAAAAAGTTAACACTAATCACACGAACAATGCTCCGTAATATTCCAATAGATATCCTAATGATATTGATCAAGATCAACGTCTAGACTTTATTACATGAGACATTCTCCACACGGGTTATAGACAGGATTACATCTTCTTAGTAGTTGTTTTTAATGGAGTTGTATTTTGCTCCTTGCTTTGATGTATATGTATGGAGGGCTTGGTTTTCAGTTTGTTGATGGTTTTGTCGAATGTGGACTAACTATTGTCTCGAGGTTTGAGCACTTGTTTGACTTGTGAGTGTCCTTGTCTTTTGATGACTTTGCCGAAAGTAGACGAGCCTCATGAGTTTTGTCAGTTTTGGATGTATTTTTTGTTTCATTTTTTCACTGCAGTTTGATATGTTCAAAACAAAGAATTGTAAGTTTCTCCATAGTATTTTATATGTGATGTAAACTTTGTATTGTTTTAACTGAACTCAATTATAATATTTTATATTTTCTATGAATTTAAATTTACCTAAATATCCCGTAATATTGTACTTGAAAAACCCTCTATAACTGAACCAAACCCTTATGTCGCTCCAAAACCTTTCTTCCTCGAACGCCGCGCCAATACCCCCCTTACCACCGGACAAGATTTCAACGGCTTTAGACCATGTTCCCTCTCCCCTGGCTTACACACCACATGAGAGAACCTATGCAGCCGCTGTTTCCCTTGGAGGAAGAACAAAGCATGTACCTTTGATAAGAGACAATTTGGTTGAGAACCGAAAGATGCGAATCCAAGTATCTGATCAGGAGCATGGGATGGCTATGGTGGAAATTGACGATGATATTATGGAGAATCTGAATGATAGATGGAAGACTGCTTTAGTGATTAAAGTACTTGGCAGAACGGTTCCTTTCATTACTCTCGAAAGAAGGTTATATCAGTTATGGAACCCTAAGGGGAAACTCACCATTATTGACCTTCCGAATGGGCACTACTGTATTAGATTCGATCATGAGAATGATTATATGAGAGCTCTAACCGAAGGACCTTGGGAGATCTTTGGACACTATATAATTGTCTAACCTTGGCATCCCAATTTCAATCCAGAGAACGAGAGTTTCCGCACTTTGTTTGTTTGGGCAAGACTATCAAATCTTCCACTACAATTGTATGATGAGTCGGTTTTGTATGGCCTAGCTTCTGCTATTGGAACGCCGCTAAAAGTGGATGCAAATACATTATATGCAACAAGAGGACGATTTGCGAGAATCTGTGTTGAAATTGACTTGGAGAAACCCTTGATGGGGACAATTCTAATACGTGGTAGAAGGATACATATAGAATACGAGGGACTGCATACTATATGCTATCAATGTGACAAATATGGACACCTTGTTGAGAGTTGTAGATCACAAGGGAACAGTGAGAAAGAGAAACATACTGAAGTCGCTGAGGTGGTGGTTGTTGAACAGTTAAGGGGGAATTCAGAGGGGGCATCAAATGCACAAGCTGACAAGAATGATGTTGATCAGGTGGAACTAGTGTCGAAAGAGCCAAACTTGGGACCCTGGATGACAGTTATCCGCCCACGCCGCCAATCTCGGAGTACAGGGATGAAAGGAAACTCGTCGGGTTCTAGGATTACCACTTCAAACCGATTCACTGAGCTGAGAGAGGGACCAAAGGTAAACCAAATGGAGAATAATGTTTGCATTCTCCCGAGTTCGGTACCAGATGAAGAGAATCTTCCATCACAACCTCCAATGGCACATAAAGGAAAGCAATTGAAAGTCCCAGATTTAGCCCATAGTATTGGAGAACCTCATGTTACGGCAAAAAGAACCCGTGCCATAACAGAAGAAGCAGACCAAGAGGTCAATATGGAACACATCATGAGCAAGGAGGGCTCCAGAGATCCTATCACGCCCACTATTGTTCTTATCCCATCAACTGCGCAACTTACCATCTTAAGCAGGGAACCATATGTAAATGCCGGTAGTCGGTTACCCAACGATGATCCACCAGTTATGGTTGATCAAGTTATGACAGATCAAGATGGAAAAGAAGTGTACGGTAAGGATGTACGAGAAAGGCCGATGGGGTGCTCCGTGTCGGCTATTGACCAACAAACTTAACTTTTATGCCACCACCCTCTTTTCCTTCTCAAAATCTTTATGAAGATTTTACTTTGGAATTGTAGAGGCTCAGCAAACCGCAAGTTCAGGAAAGCTTTACGCTATATGTGTAACAGACATAACATTGACATTGTAGCTTTATTTGAAACTAAAGTTTCGGGGGTGGAGGCATAAAGAGCTTGTGATGGAAGTGGCTTCTCGAATAATGTTAGAGTGGAAGCATCAGGTTTTGTGGGAGGTATTTGGATATTTTGGAATGAGAGGGATAATGATTTAGTTGTCAAGGGCGTTTCTGAGCACTACATACACGTCCAAGTTAAACAAAATATTTCACAGTTTGATTTGTTTACTGTTTACAACCCTCCCACCCCTTCTTTGAGAATAGCGGCTTGGAGGTCACTTAGGCAAGCTATCATGAATACACAGGGACCCATTTTTGTGGGGGGTGATTTTAACTCGATTACTTATACACAAGAATCGAGTAATATTTACGGCTAACGTCCACACAGATATGAATCATTTCAGGAGTTGGGTTTCGGACACGAGCTTGATAGATATGGGTTTCACGGGACCAAAGTACACTTGGTCTAGAGGCTTGACAGTGACTAGTAGAATCTCGAAAAGGCTAGATCGGGTTTTCACTAATGATGAGGGACGTAGAATTTGGAGTGAAGCGACAGTTCGTCACTTACCATCTCTTTCTTCATATCATAATCCTTTGTTGGTTGATTTATGCCCAAAACGAAGTTTCCAACATGCTCGCCGCCCTTTTCGTTTCGAAGCGGCATGGTTAACACACCCCTCTTTTGATGAAGTACTTAAGAAGAATTGGAATGGCAGTTCGGGGTTGTTAGCGGCTCTTTCTTGTCTTAGAAACCAGTTGAAAAGATGGAATAAAGACACTTTTGGAAACATAAAGCAAAGAAATGAGGAAATCACTCTACGTATGGAAAAGCTTCAAGTGGAGATGGAGCGCAACTTGAACCAAGGCCTGATCAATCTTAGCCTGGCAACACATCAGGAGCTGGAAGAGGTACTTTGCCAAGAGGAGATCTTGTGGTTCCAGAAATCGAGAGAGAAGTGGATCCTTTATGGAGATAAAAACACAAGTTTCTTCCATACATCAACTGTGATAAAAAGGCGCAGAAACAGAACAGAAGTCATACAAAATTCAGAGGGTACGTGGATATCAGCCCCGAAGGAGGTTGAAGAGGAAGCAATTAAATTTTATAAAACTTTGTACGACTGTGGGAACTTGAATCAGGTCACTATCCCTAACCCCATTTCTGAATTTCCTTTCGTGAATAATATTTGTTGGGCTGATATTGATAGAGATGTCGAAGAGAGTGAGATTATGGGTGCTATCAAAACCATGGGTCCTTGGAAGGCTCCGGACATTGATGGTTTCCAGCCCATTTTCTACCAAAAATGCTGGCAGACTATTCGTAATACAGTGATTAAAGAGATTAACTTATTTTGGGAATCGGGAGTGATTGCTCAAGGTCTGAATGATACTCTCTGAGTAGTCATCCCGAAGATTGACAAACCGGAAAGGATGACTCAATTCCGCCCCATCAGCTTGTGCAATGTTGCAAATAAAAAACTTCACTAAGTTGATGGTTCAACGCCTCAAACCTCTCATAGGTAATCTTGTTAGTCCAATGCAAAGTAGCTTTATCCCAGGAAGGCTTATTGAAAACAATGTAGTTATCGTTCAAGAGGTAATACATTCTATGATGAAAAAGAGATCTGGGAAGCGCTGGATGTTGGCAAAACTCGATCTAGAGAAGGCATATGACAGACTAAGTTGGCCTTTCATTGAGGATACTTTGCGTGCTGCTCATCTTCCCGAGTGGTGGATTGCAAGGATCATGGTTTGTATTACCACCCCCACGATGAGAGTGTTGTGGAATGGTGAAGTTACGGAATAATTCAGTCCTACCCGAGGAATCCGACAAAGGGGATCCTATATCCCCTTATATCTTTGTGCTTTGTCTTGAGAGACTGAGTCATATCATTACTGAGGAAGTTCAACAGGGTAGGTGGAAACCTATAAAGGTGACTAGAGAGGCCCCGGAAATCTCGCATATTTTCTTTGCTGATGACATTATTCTTTTCAGTGAAGCTTCTGCAAATCAGGCCAATATTATGATGAATTGTGTGAAGAAATTTTGTGACGTCTCAGGACAGAAGGTTAGTAGTGATAAATCCAGAATTTTTGTTTCACCAAATGCTGATGCAAACCTTAGACTGAGACTAAAGCAAAACAGGGGGCTATAGGGATTTCGGGAATTATTTAGGTGTACCGATCCTTCAGAGTAGGATAAAGTCTATTGATTTTGACTTCTTACTTAAGAAGGCCCAACAAAAGCTTTCGAGTTAGAAAGGAAGGGTGTTGAGCTTGGCGGGACGGATTACGCTGACGAAATCCGTTTTGTCGTCGCTTCCTATTTACACCATGAGCACCATCAAACTCCCTCAAGCGACTATTAGAAAATTCGAAGCCATATGCAGAAAGTTTATATGGAGTGGGAAAGAGGATAAGCGTAAGATCCACTTGGTGGCTTGGGAAGATCTTTGCAAGCCCAAAGAGAAAGGAGGTGTGGGTTTGAGAAACCTTGCAAAGGTTAACACTTCTGTGTTGGGAAAGCTTGGATGGAGATTACATATGGAGGAAGACATTCTTTGGGCTTCTCTTTTACGGGCAAAGAATAAGATTCAGGGACCGAGAGGAGTCTTAGATATTGCACGTTCAAAGAAAGGTTCTCATATTATTAGGGGTATTGCTTGGGTTGTCAATGAACTGATCAAGCCGGGTTGTTCTTGGTTGGTGGGTGACGGTCGCACTATAAGTTTTTGGACGGATCGTTGGCTTATTAATGGTAACCTCCTGAGTGTCGCTAGCCAACAGGTAGATGACACAATGATCAATGCTCCGATAAGGGACCTTTGGGATGATATTAATGGATGGAGTTGGGCTGCATTATCGGGTATCCTTCCTGCGAGCATCCTACTCAAACTTTCTGTTGTTACTATTAATGTTGAAAGTGGAGGCTCTGACCATTTATTTTGGCCCCATACTAGCACGGGTGAGTACTCAATTGCGTCGGGGTATGCCATGAGTACCGAGGAAAACACTATCAGTAATCAAGATTCTATCTTTCCAAAAGTCTGGTCGTTAACAACTCCCGAACGCATCAATGTTTATATATGGCTTATGTTGAAGAAGAAAATCTTGACGAATGAGGAAAGATTCCGCCGACACATGAGCGATTCCCCAGATTGTATCCTATGTGCCCAGGTTCCGGAAAGTATACTTCATGTGACTCGAGACTGTCCGAATACGCAGAAGCTTTGGAGGAACATTGTTCCAGGAGAGAAACAACCAGTTTTTTTTACAGCAATTTGAGACATGGGTTCTTGACAACATAAGCAACAATAATCAGAGTAATGGGGTATCATGGAACATACTTTTCGCAACTACTGTCTGGTGGTTATGGCGATGGAGAAACCTTCGGATCTTTCAGGGAGATCAGCAGTCCCCGAGGCGAGATTTGTTTGTGTTGTCTCAAGCCCGTGAATTTGAGGATACTAGGAAGAGACTAATTGATATGGGGGATAAACGAGAGAAGGAGGAGAAACTTATCTATTGGAGCAAACCTAGCAGTGGGTGGGTCAAATGGAATTCAGATGGATCTGTGAAGAGGCCAGGTGGATTGGCCGCAGCAGGTGGTGTTCTGAGAGATGAAGATGGGCAATGGATTGTGGGTGGAGTCCATAATATTGGTATTTGCTCGGTTCCGCGAGCAGAACTGTGGGGAGTCATTTTGGGGTTACGCCTTTGCTGGGATCTTGGGTACAGGAAAATTATTTTTGAAATGGATTCAGCCCTCGTCGAGCAGTTGATTCGCAATGGGGTCAAACGTACCCACCCCTTATTTAGTCTGGTAGAGATTTGCCATGGCTTCATGCGTAGAGACTGGGAGATCCGGTTTCGTCATGTTTATAGGGAGGCAAATAGTGTTGCGGACTATTTGGCCAATTTTGCTTTCTCTTTCCCTATTGGTTCTCATGTTATTTCTAGTTCGCCTCAGGGTGTTCTTATTTTTTTGTCTAGAGATTGTTGGGGGTGACTACCCCAAGACTCATTGCTTGTTAAGTTGGATTTTTCTTGAATAAAAGGCGTGTTTCACACGCCAAGAGTCTAGGCTCTTTCCACCAAAAAAAAAAAAAAAAGCACGTAAAATTTATGGAATGGACCCTTCCCTCCAATCGTATATTGCATTTTAACGTTCAATATAACTCTAATAATAAAAGTATTAAATAATTAAATATATACACTAACTTTTCATGTTTTATGCTTATTGATCATCATCCTTTACGTTAATTGATAAAAAATATGATGAATAATAATTCTCATACTTCACCATTTCAAAAATATATAATATCCTTGAAATTTTAAAATGATCCACTTATTTTAAATCTCGACATTGTATTTATTTGTTAAAATCACGTTCAAAATCAATAATGACTTTTGACTAACCCAAAAGTTATAAATTCAACTTTAAGGTCAAGGAAAAAGGTTCTTGTGTTGGTTGTAATTGTTAGAGATAATATGCTGAGGTTATATTAAGTTTATTAACCTCAAAGTATATATATATATATATATATATATATATATATATATATATATATATATATATATATATATATATATATATATATATATATATATATATACATACATATACATACATACATACATACATACATACATACATACATACATACATACATACATGTCATCACCCCCTTCCGCCACCAATGCTTGATCCCGTCGATCCACCACATTTTTCACCGTATCCTTACACCACCATCACCGTTCCTATGGCAACTCGGAGTACACTCAGCCGGGAGGAGATGCGGTTCTCGATCAAGCACCAGGGAAAATTCCACCGCTCTTGTCTTTTCTCCCGCCCTTCCGATGCCGCCATAATTCACTCGGTGTCAAGCTATGGCCTCGGGCAATTACCACACCCGCGACATATATCCTAGGCTGCACCTTCGGCCGATCCCAACAACGACAATACCGTCCTTGGGAAAGCCCTTTGGCGAACTGGCATCAGTCACCACCGTCGTAGTCCTATTTCACCAGTAGTATACCTCAACAACCGTCATACAACACTCCATCCGAAAATCGGTAAATGGATATAGCCATATAAGGGCAAGTTTTCATATGACTAGTGCATTAGATACTCTATCTTCTATCTTCCTATCGTTCTTTACCTTCCATTTTAGTCGGAAATGGCACAACAATGCCATTTGTTGGTTCAGGAAATGCAACCTTATCGAACTCTCCTAACCTACAGTTACGATCCGTCCTACATTATGCCCCTCACCTTATTAAAAACCTTATTTTTGTCCAAAAATTTGTTGTTTATAATAATGTGGCTATTTCGTTCAATCCGTCTAATTTTTCTGTGACTGATCTCAAATCGGGGGAACACGATTCACCGATTTGATAGCTCTAAGGACTTATATCATGTAACCACCACCTCAATTTCAAATAAATCCATTATGTCCACTAATGTTGTTGTTAAGACCTCCCGCTAGCATGCTCGTTTAGGTAACCTCGGTGATCATGCTCTTCAGGTTCTCAATTCTTTTTTAAGCCAGTCACCGTACGTGTTTGTCCGTCCCAAAGTCGGTGTGTTCCTCTAGTCAGTTGGGCAATCACAAGCGTCTCCCGTTTTACACGTCTCTCAACTCTACTTTAGATATTTTTAACATTATCCATTGTGACTAGTGGATGTCTCTTATTTGCACTGTCAGTGGTTTAAGGTACTATCTTGTATTATTGGATGGTTTCTCGAACTTTACTTGGGTGTTGCCTCTAAAAAATAAATCAAATACCTATGTTGCTATTTTAATTTTTCATTCCTTTGTCTTTAATTTACTCAATTTCAAAAGAAAATAAAAAATGTTCAGTGTGATATGGGTGGTGAATTTAATAACAAGTCAACTCACGATTTTTGCCAACGTCAAGGAATAGTCATCCGCTTCTCACGTCCCCAAAGCTCCCTACAAAATGGTAAAGTGGAGTGTATTTTACGAACTCTAAATGACAGGACTCTAAATCTCTTATGCCATGCGTCTATGTCCCAACATATTGGGTTGAAGCTTTTCAACTTGTTGGTTACATTAACAACATTATTCCCTCCAAAGTTATACATAATCTCACTCCAACTTTTCGTCTTTATGGTTGTGTTCTCACTTATGTTCACATAAGGATTTTCGGTTGACTTTGTTTTTCGATTATGAGCGCCATAACCCTTCACAAACTTTCTCCTAAGTCTGCTACATGTGTTTTTCTTGGGTACTCTCAAAACCATAGAGGCTCGGTGTCTGAGGCTTGATAATCACAAGGTTTTAATATTTGTTTTTCGAATATGAGCGCCACAACCCCTTACAAAATTTCTCCTAGGTCTACTCCATGTGTTTTTCTTGAGTATGCTTTACACCATATAGATTATCGATATATCAGGCTTGATAATCACAAGGTTTTAATATCCCACCGTGTTATATTTGATGAGGACAATCCCCCTCCCCCCCTTTGGTCAAACATTGAAACCGTAATCTCACCACTTTCTACTAGCCAAGATAACTATTACCCGATACCTCTTCGACTCCTTTTTCCTGATGACCTCGGGCTTCACCGCACCCTTATGTGCACCCCAAGAGTGAACTCCATCCGTTCCCGCACGCCTAACTATTCGTGCCCACAGCCTATCCAGCTGTCCCACACCGAAATCCCGATAGCTCCCTCCTTAACTTTACTTGCTTATAACCCCGACCGACTTCCCATCAAGGCTCTGCGACAACCTCGGCATCACCCACCCTAGTTAGATCCAATGAATCTCCACTAGCCAATCACCTATTTTATCTACCCACATGTAGACTCGTTTGCAACCAAGTATAATCAAGCCTAACCCGAAATACACTTTACACTCTCAACCTGTTTCACCTATCTAAAAAATCTCATTCTTGCCCTACAAGACCCGAGCTGGCATTCCACTATGATGAAGGAGTTCAAGGCTCTTATTATAAGTGGAACATGTACACTTGTCCCTCGTTCTAATGAGACTAATGTTATAAATGCATGCGACTTTTGAAGCATAAGTACAGGTCTGACGGTACCCTAGAATGTCATAGAGTAGTCTTAGTAATGAACGGGTGAAGTCAATAGATTGGTGTGGATCATGATAAGACTTTCAGCCCAACGGTGAAACCTACTACGATTCGCTCTCTTCTTGTCACTACAGTGACTAAAGGATGCCCTACACATAAACTCTATTTAAAGAATGCATTTCTTCACGGATGTTTGCAAGAAACCGTGTTTATGCGGAAATCTCCAGGTTTTCGTGATCCAAATCTCCCTAATAATGTATGTCTTCTCTGGCGTTCCTTGTATGGTCTCAAGCAAGCACCCAGGATTTGGTACCAACGGTTTGCTACTTACCTTCACAATATAAATTTCAAAAGTAAGTATTCCATGGGATTTTTATAAAAGGTAGGAATGCCGGCATGCAACGTAAGTATGCATAAAAGTTTTGGAGAAGGTAGGAATGAAGACATGCAAACCGGCTACCATTCCAATAGACGCCAAGGCCAAGATCAGCACCACCAGTACCACGCTTGTGTCCGATCCGACGGCCTATCACAATCTTACTTGTGCCCTTCAATTGTTGACGTTTACTAGACCTGACATTGCTTATGATTTTCAACAAATATGTTTTCTCTTGATTTAGTGTTGAGGCCGAGTACCGATGTGTTGCTAATGTAGTTGTTGAGACTTGTTGGTTTCGTTCTTTGTTATATATGAGTTGGGTCTTTCTATTCCCAAGGCAACTCTAGTTTACAATGTTTTCGCTGTCTATTTATCCTCTAATCATATCCAATATCAACGCACCAAACATGATTAATACACTTTGTTCGCGAAAAGGTTGCTTTACGAAAAGTTCGAGTACTTCATGTACTATCCACTCATCAGTATTGTAAGAGCCTTAGTTTTTGGAGCTAGTTTTGGCCTTAGCAGCCCCCGCGGGTCTGTGAGGCCGCCCCTGCGGCTCCCCTGTTGTTCCGCCCCTGCGGCCAAGAAACCCGCCCCTGCGGTTTCCTGCGGCTGCAGACGGCTTTGTTGACCGATGGACCATGCTTTACTCTCTTTCCTTCTTAACCTTTCCTTACCTTAGGATGAAGGGTTTCTTCATTCCTTCATCTTCCCAAGCTACCCTTACGTTCTTCTTTCTTCCCCCTTTCACCTACTTGATCTTGCTCTTGTTTTCTCCTTAGTGTGGAAAAGTTGTTTGTGTGGGTTTTGGTGGATGTTGATGTGGTATGATGTTGTTGCTGAGCTTGAGAGCTAGAGGAGCTACTGTCTTGGATCAGTTCGTGCCTAGGCCACAGTTGTGGTAGGTATTCCTTGCTTCTTCTTTCTTTCTTTCTTTCTCCTTTTTTGTTCTTCTTCTTCCTTAGCTTAGGATTAGATGATTGAATGTAGGATTGATGTTTATATGTGTATGTTGTGGCATATGTATGAATCTGGAAGAGAGTAGACGTGATTGATCACGTGAAGAGCTAAGGAGAAGCCGCGAGTTTGCATTCTGCGTTGTCGCCGCCCCGCGGCCAAAAGTCACCACCCCCGCGGCTACCGTGTCGCGCGACTGCGTCGTGCCAGCGGCGTGCCTGCGTTTGCTAGCGTTCCGTGTCACCGCCCCTGCAGATTTTACCTGCCGCGCCTGCGGGTGATCTCCTCCGCCCCTGTGTCCTTAGTTCACGCAGGTGCGTCTTGTTCCGGGACTACCTATAGTTAGGTAGTTCCTTTCCTTTCTAGTATGAGGAACTTAGTACCATGCTAGGATTCGGATGTTGACGAGTATGATATGGAATTGCCGGTTAGGGCTTTGAGGTTTACGAGTTGGATATGATCCCTTATGGATCCCTTGGGTCTAGGTGTGACCTTTGTGTGATAGGAGTTTGATATTTATGTATGCCTTGTATAGGCCGTGTTATCCTCCAGTTGGAGTGGACTGAGTTGAGGTTGATCTAGTGAGACGACTACGAGGTTGAGGTAAGTCCGTGGGACTTACTTAGTTGTCATTCCTTTATAGGATGTTGTGCATGAGTGGTGTGTGTTATATGTTTATAGCATGTGTTATGATGGTCACCGACCTATGATGTATTGATTGCCCATTGTAGGGTTGTGACAACTTTTCCATTCATCCCGCTGGGAGTTGGGGGTTCTCTGTGGTCAGGCCAGACCTGGTAAACGGTTCGGGCACTCTCCATTCCCTTAAGGTACACGGGGAGGTGTTCCAGGCACCATTCCAGCTGGTTATAATACCTAGAGGTGAGGGTTAGATTCCTCGTGTCACTTATGTTTATATGGATATTTATATATGAGTTGATTGCTGGACTTTATAAAGATAATGAACCGGGTAAATGTATGAAAGCATGATGATGTGTTAAGATTTCTGATGTGTGTTTGTGCTCTAGCATCTTCCTATATTTGTGTATGGTTAGCTAACGGTTTCATATCGTGTTGTAGACACTTTGCAGGATAGGAGAGCTGCAGAGTGATCCAGAGTGGGTGATCCGCTGAGGGCTCCGTACACTGGGGCGGTATCGGAAATATGGGTTATTTTGATGTACAGTTTAGTTTGTTTGTACTCAGCGGTACATTGTATTATATATATATATATATATATATATATATATATATATATATATATATATATATATATATATATATATATATATATATATAT
Organism: Fagopyrum tataricum; assembly: GCA_002319775.1. Lineage (NCBI taxonomy): Eukaryota > Viridiplantae > Streptophyta > Magnoliopsida > Caryophyllales > Polygonaceae > Fagopyrum > Fagopyrum tataricum. Next base: position 18,929,760 of record CM008285.1, read on the forward strand.
ATATATTTTGACATTTGACATTTGTACCTTCAGAGTATATTCCTTCATATATATATATATATATATAAGCAATACATGACGAGTTTTCAGGCGCGGAACTCTTCGATATTTATTCATTGACTTACAATGATAAGAACATAAATAAACTCGTGTTTTCGCTATCTCCGTCACTATTCATAACTATCTCAAACAAATCTTAAATTGTTATATATTGTTTTAAAACTGCCAAACTTTTGCCTCACATCACTCTCACTAAATACCCTTCACATTTTTCATTTTCCGTTCAACCTGAAGGCTTAAATCTCGATATTCATACAAAAAACCCTTCTTCAATTTGTGCAATTATCTGATGACAAATAATTTCAGATATACAGTAAAAAAGTAATTTACTGTAGAATCTAATTTATTATTTGGTTCAAACAAGAAAACCTTAATTTTCTTAAACCATCTCTGTAGTGTATATAGTCCATTTGTGATGTGTTGTTGCGAGTGCCGAGTGCGTTATTTAAAATGTGCAACTTGTTTATCTGCTGTGATTGGAGCTTTATTATATAGTACTAGTAGTGGGTCACAAGTTATTAGATTACCACCAAAAAAATAAAAATAAAAATAAATAATTATAAGATAAAGCCAAAAAAAGTATAGAAAATAAAAGAGACACGTGATGTATAATGATATAATTTGGTGTCCTGCAAGACCACTGTGGTTTCTGTGCTACCTCTGATATTCACCTCTGGTCTTCCCTCGTGCTCTCCGTCCTTTTTTTTTTTAATTTTCTTTCTTTCAAACTTTCTGCCTTCCTGTTTACTATTTTATTTATTACATAACTTCTATTATTTTACTACAGTAACTAAACGAATTTAACTGTCTATTTATCGGATATTCGGGGGTTACAAGTGCATTGAGCTGACAAGTGCCTTTTTCTTTTGGATTCTGTACTCAATTAAATGAGATACATCCAGGCTAAGTTTGTATGTTGTTTTGATTTTTTTTTTTTATAAACAATGACAAGAAAAATGTATATATAAATCAGTTTCTTGTATTACATGTATGTTTATTTATAATTAGAAAAACCTTCAATCACACATTTTCTGTCATTAATAAAAATGGCGTCTAAAATATATATATTAATCTCAATATTAATTTATTTGGGCCGAGCGAAAACCTTGTCCATTTCTGTCCGAGTTAGGCTTCGGATCCTACAATTCACCTATATATTTTTATTATGTAACTAAAAGTAAAAAGTTTAAGGCTAGGTTCCTTGTCAAGGACGTAGTCTATATCCGTCCGTTTATACGGGTGAGCCGACATATCAGACCGAATTTACCCGAATCTAGTCGTAATTCAGTTTTAGAAACACGAGACAAACTTGTAAAATAACTTTTGAGTACCGCAGAAAATAACAAAAACATAACAATAACACGTGAAGTGAATAGTAACAAATTCTTTCTCCAAATCATGATGCATCTTTAATAGTGAAAACAAAATGGCATTGATATGTATAATAAATAATATTTCTAGTATGGTCTTCATCTGTAAAGCTTAATTTGAACATAATTTGAATGCTCAAGGTTCAATATCAATAAATATAAATTATAGGATTTTGGTACGTAGTTACGTACAACATGACGATATATCGCAAAAAAACATATAAAAATAAAAAGCAATATGCAGTCATTTTTATGTACTAAAAATACTGATCGACCTAGCCAAGACAGAAAGACATATAGTTCAACAGTTTGAATGTGATTATTATTCTAAATAGATAATTAATCAAAAGTATTAATCCACTATAAGGAAGTTAATCATCATCCAAGTTGGCTCGGGCCCGGTCTAATTAGGCCGCCCCTTTCTCAGAAACCGCTCACTGTAATTAAATATACTATTTACGTCCCCACCATCGCATGTTCAGATTTTGGCCTTTACCATTGAAGGAAATTCAAAATTAATTTATTAAAATGAAATAAAAATAATTCTCATAATATTATTAGTATATATAGGGTTCATTGGTTGCCTATGGCTTTTAGTGAATCCTAAGCTTTCACACCCTTCTGAGTTCTCTGAGAGCTTCAAAGCAGAAAACAAAACTAAAGAGAGATTATCAAACTAATCACCTGTTAATCTCTTTGATTGTTCAAGAAAACGAGAATGGGAAGAGCTCCATGCTGTGAGAAAATGGGGTTGAAGAAGGGGCCATGGACACCTGAAGAAGATCAAATCTTGATTTCTTACATTCATCAACATGGCCATTCAAATTGGCGTGCTCTTCCTAAACTTGCTGGTAATTAATCACTCTTTCTTCATTTTTTTTAGTCTATTTATCTTGCTGAATTGATGAACTAAATTTTAAAAAATTCTGCAGGCTTGTTGAGATGTGGAAAAAGTTGCAGGCTCAGATGGGTGAACTATTTGAAACCAGATATCAAAAGAGGAGATTTCACTAATGAAGAAGAAGAAGAAATAATCAAACTCCATGAAATGCTCGGAAATAGGTAAAAATAAATAAATAAATAAATCTTTCTTCTAAGCATTGTGTTTGATTTATCATTTCACTAAAAAGAAGTGAATTTATGTATATAGGTGGTCCGCCATAGCCGCAAGATTACCAGGGCGAACAGATAACGAAATCAAGAACGTGTGGCATACTCACTTGAAGAAGAGGCTAAGCACCAGCCAAAGTATGAAAGGAAAGAGCAACAAAAAGAAGATCAAAACTAAATCCTCAAACAATGAAGAAAAAAACTACTTGCCAGCTGGATCTCCACAGCAATCCACCACAACTGAGATCTCATCTCTGACAGAAGATTCATCCATGGAGTCTTTCCTAGAGATCGACGAGAGCTTCTGGACTGAAAATCTATCAATTGAAAACTTTGAAATGGATTCAAAGATCGAAATTGTCGATAATCCAGAGAAGGTTGTAGTTGAAGAACAAATTGGTGGTGATATTGATGAGGAAATGGATTTCTGGTTTAATGTATTCATCCAATCTGGTGGGTCAGAAGATTTACCAGAATTTTGAGAGTGATTGAATCTACACAGAATATTACAGTAGTTTTTTTTTTTTGTTTCTTTTTTTCTTCCTTCAAGTTGATGCACAAATTTATCCAAACATGATACAAGTTGGATGTTGGTGATTTGTTTAAAGAGTAGTTAATCGGTGATGATTATAGTGATTCGTAGGGAGGGTTTTTTATTGGTGCAAAAAATGAGTATATAGTTTCTGTAACTTTAGGTGGGGATTATGATTGATATGACAAACGAAATTGAATTGGAAAGAGGGCAGCTGAGATAAAGTACTGAATTATTTCTAGGCGAGAATTAGGACATGTTTTTAGGGCATTATGTATAAATAAATATAGGTTTATATATATATGTTGTATAATGTGATGCATATTAGAATTGTTCACGTGGAATTAGTGTTCATTAATGTACTTCCAACCTTTTGACTATCAAGCTATGTATCTTGCATGACCCATTGTGATGTCACTACTGTACTGTATTTGGTTGTATGAAGAACAAAGATGAAAAGGCCATAAGTTTTTCACCTGTGTTTTTGTACAATCTGTTGAGAGGTGCAACCATATCATATGGATTGTAACAGACGCAACACTAATGATGTTGATAACCTCATCGGAATCTTGATGAGGTTATGAAGATAACTTATAGTACTAACATATACGTTAAGACCAGTTATATTAAAAAAATATTAACACGCCCAATGGGACTCAAACCCACAATCGCTTGATTAGAAGTCAAGCGCCTTATCCATTAGGCCATGGGCGCTTTTTGAAATCATTCTGACCTTAATACTATGAATTCATCTAAATACAACTATTGCCCTCCTTGATTTAAGCCATATTGCATCCTCCTCTTGACATGGTCAAATCTCAACTCATTAAGGAAGAGAACGGTTAGCTAAATAAACCAAGTCCTCTTCAAACAAATTAATCATAGTATATCCATCTAACTATGAATCAAAACCCTATCTACCCCACAACAAAGAAAACTACCACTCTAACACGGGCAAAGGTCATGGTAGAGGTTGTGGCCGTGGGTGAAGAAGTGGTCAACATTAACCTACCTTCATGTTTAGATCATAATTCTTCCACCTAAAACCTTGTACCTATTTGATGAGGGTTGAAACGTGAACCTCATATTTGATAAATAATTACAAGATCCAATTGAAGTAAAGAGTCAAGATCGAACATACGAAAATAGAGTAATGATTTGACTAATAATTGTAAAGACAATAAATAAACACATAAAAACAGAAGGCAAAGAGACGAGGGATCAACCAACAAAAGGGTGAAGTCGAGCTGATTGAGGTAGAAAGTATGTGAATCAAAGTATGAAAGTAATTAAAATCACGTAAGGTAAGAAAAATTCAAAAGTAGGTCGATCGAAGGGTATCAGTCAACCGAAAGGTAAGACAATAGAGCAACAATAACATTAAGGGAAATAAAATAGGGTTTATATCAAATGATCCAATATCAAGGTAATCGAAAATAACAATAAAAATGTAATCCATTGATAATAAAAGCATTCTAGAATCCAAATCACCAACAATGCATAAACAATCTCAATTGATAATTACCATATCCAAATATCATATATCATGCTGCTATGAAAAAACATTACAAAATATTAAAAGTATCAATCACCCAACTCAATATCTTGTAATTAACACATTGAAACACAAATATGTTAAAAGTAAACCTATACGCAACTATCACAACTTGCATCAGAAGACTCTAAACTATTATAGATTATTCATGCAAAGTCGGAATCATTGTACCCTAGAACAAGAGAAAATAGCAAGACACAGACTTACAAAATTTGAACTCTTATTAACGAAGAAATATTGATTGATCGGCCTATTGGTAGGGAACAAGTGGGTCGTTTGCTATAATGTTAAGCTGAAATTTTCCAATGAAAATTGGTTTAACAAAAACAAATGGTTCAAAAAACATTATTTATAAGGAAGGTATCTAGTCTAATCCTCCTAGGATTTTAGCCTACTCCTATAAAACCCTATCTCTAAGAAATATAATAATAAAAAAGCTAAACCCTATCTTTCAACTAACAATATCTATAATAGAAGATAAGATTAAGGGAAATAAAAGATAAATTGTCCAAATCAGAGGTTGTTGGTGGGACTGATCGGCCGACATGCTACAATACATGGCTCGACTCGTAGCAAAATGAAACGTCTTGGTAGATAAGTTCAAATGTTCGGAAATATTTGGACTAATCAGCCGACATGTAGTGTAAGTTGGGGCCTATCGATGTCTTGCCTCAAACGATCTTCATTTCTTTACTCTTGAATCTCAATCAATTCAGTCTTGACCTCGACTTCCTTGATTGCATAGGAGAACCTTAGTTTGTTGTAGACATTCTTCCGACAATAACTCCATTTTGACTCCCAAAAGGACTACAATGCCTGCAATATCATGAATGCACAAGTAGATATTCATAACACAAAAGGGAAGGTAATCTACCATGATATGATGTAAATCTATTTCATATGATCAAAAGGATGGATAAGAATGATGGTGGAATAAGATGCTAAAATGGATGTTATCACTAGTCACCATAACAATAGTCGTCCCCGTGATTGTACCTAGACACTCCAAGGGTTGGTATCTTGAGCTGAGCTCCTACACCTTTCATGTAACCTCCAACGTAAACATGGTATTGCGGCTTAAACCAACTCTAGTGACACCTTTGATAGAACACTACTTAGCGTCTTTTTTCATCATTGTTGTATTCCATTCACTTCCTCTTTTGATCTTAAAAACATATCTTTATTGGTTTATTTCCTTCTTATTAGTGTTTCGGAGAACTACCGGTTGATTTATATAATTGCATGAGTACATATGATATGTAGTGTAACAACCTCATACACACTAAGGATCTCCAAACGGTCAAAGAAGTCATGGTCAAGACAACAAATTTTGAGGTCCGAGAGTGAAATGAAGAACACCATGAAGCATGCAAAGGTGGTCAACAAGTAGTAGGGTCGATCACCCTTGTTGTTCTCCTTCCTGCACGTGACCTTCAAATAACCTCATGTCGAAGTGTTAAAGTCATGGGCCAAGTTTTGGATCAAACTCATCAATATAACCCAATAAGGTAGACCAACACTATTGGATCGACTGACCCATTTTGACGTCAATTATTTATATATTTGTTGCTTATGATGGACTTCCAACCCATCCACTTGAATGTTTTTGTAATTATGTTTATCTATTAAGGATATATTTATCATTATAGATTTGATTTTATCATATAAGAAGATAGATCTCGGGTTTTAGGTTAAACCGTACCTAATAAATTAAACTAGCTTGCACCCATTATGCTAGATATTTGCTTCTTCTGCAATTTGAGTTTTCACCCTGTATTTTCCCTTTTAAGGTCGACCGACCCTACTATAGGGGTGTATCGACTGGTTTGTATTCGATATATGTCTATATGAGTTATGATAGTTATTTGACTATTCCTTGCAAAATGTTAGAGTTGAGTCAATCATACCTCCATGTTGAGTTCAATGTGAAGAATATGCACCGTCTTGGGTATGCGACAATCAATTGGGTGACAACAATTGATTTATGACAAGCAACAATTTAACCACGTGACAATCGGATTAAGTTGTCTTCCGTATAACTATACTTATATTCAATTGTGAAAGTGTCAATTGAGATCCATTCTATGTGCATATTGTGGTGACCTAGACTTTGGAATTTCTTTTCTATTAATTAATTATTCTATAGCTTTCCCCTTTGAATTACTTGGGTTCGAATCACATAAAGATCCAAGCTTTTATCTTGCTTTCACTATTATTGTTTGACGTTATTTTCTGAGGTGGTCGTTCCCAACCTCTAGTAAGTTCGACCGACTTTACTAAGGCTTATCACGCCACTTGCTTCGATTTCGTCTCTGGTTACCAGTCAATAGTACAGTGGTTTGTCAACTTTACATGTTCTTTTCTTATATTTTTAGTTTCAGTTTACGTATCAACTTTCAGTATATATTTATTTTAGGTTCTTATTAGTTTGTCAAAGCGAAACATCACCTTCCTTATTTTCGATCATGACTCCCTATGTTAAAGTGGGTCTTGTAAATTATTTGCGAGATATGAGGCTCACATTTCGGCCATCATCAACCTTCGATCATGCCTACAAACATTGACCATGTATTATCAACCATGACCTTGACATTAGATCAATAGTGGTATATGGACATTCTTAGAGATGACAAAACTTGATCCGAGGAACCAAAACTGAATCCGTTTAGGACCCATATTTTGAAAAAAAAGACATTTGAAATCTATTCATTTACCGATTTAACCCGAAATCATATATACAACCTTAATTTAAAAAAGAACCAAACTTGATTATACCCGAATTGAATAACCCAATTTACGACTCAAAAATCAAAAATAACCGACCTCAAATTACCCGAGACCAAAATTAACCAACCCGAAAAAACCTAACACAATACACCTATAGTTTGAAATCCATATTGACTTGATGATTTGCAAGTATAGCATTGAGTTTCATCTCCACATTTTAATTTTTTTTCTATAGATGACAAGTATTTAGTTTAATTAAGAGAAAATAAAACTTTTAGTCAAAATGACAGTTTCTAGTAGACTAGTACAACACCATATAATTGATAGCAAAGCCATAATGTTACATCTTATATAATTTCAATTTTTGGCATCTTGTCAAACCCAAAAGACAATGTAGTTGAAAGTTTAGTGTTATTGAAATTCTTGTATTAAAATATAATATAGTTAGAAATTCAATATGACTTTTAAGCTTTTAAATTGAGTATAATTCTACTTAGGTAATTAGTAGGTATTAGTTAGGCTATTCAATAAATACAACCTACTACATTTTTTATAAATTTCAAGTTATTAGTGAAATGAATTAAGTAAATGACGAGATTTTCACGTAGAAAGAATTCCGGATCTTGATTTTAATAACTACGATAATAAAGAATTTTAATATTTGAATCTAGATATTAATAACTACCGGTTTATACTCTTAGGGCTCGTGGTATCGTTAGAAATCATTTCCGGTAACGGAATGAATCCAAATCAATCAAAAACTATGTTTGTTTAGAGTTTTTTTTACACATGAAAGTAATCTAATCAATTCCATTTTCATTCCTTCCTCTTAACCGATTTCATTCCGTTTCCATTCCACCACTCCAACCAAACGGACACTTAGAGTTTTAGTATGGGTCTACATTTTATTAACTGTGGTAAAACTGTAAAAGGGAAGGAAATTCTAATGATTTTACGATTCAAACATGAAATATCTATCTCCACCCTAAGTAACAAATAAAATATTATTAGAGGTAAGATGATACATGATTGTAGTAATTTTATTCTTTTGATAATTATAGAATAATTCTTAAATTATATACATAAAATTTGTATGAAAATGTGTATATTTTTAGAAATTTAATACCTTCGGTTCTATACAAATAGAGTAAGTGAGACTTGAGTTGAGTCCGTGTAATTATATAATATAAGTATTACATGTTGCAAGACATTTAATCAAAAGGTAGCTTTGTTCGATACTAACATTTGTTGAATAATATTATAATTTTTTTAATAATAATTATAGATATTTAATATAGATGTACAAATGAATCATAAATATATGTTTATCTTTGCACTTCACTTTAAATTACATTTCAACTTTCTCTTCTATATATTTAAAAGAATTAATATTTTTGTGTTTGAATTGTCTCTTTTTCTTTACATTTAACATAAGTTACATATATTACAACCCACAAATATTGAATCAAACGTATGTCTTCGTATAACTTTTAATGAAAGTTTATTTAATTATAAATAAATAAGAAATCAATTAGATTCGAGAAAACTAGTCTGGTCTACAAACTCAAACTCATATGACACTTAAATATCAAATTATATTTGTGAACTAATCGACTCAACCCGTCATAGGTTCGACCCAAATCTATCTAAATCAACATGAGAGAAAATATGTCATGATTTTTTGTCCCGACCCAACTTTAATCCAAACATGTACTGATGACTTGAAACCGACCGACCCGGACCAAATGACACCCTTACGCGAATTCATTTGGATCGTATTAGCCCGACCCAAAATAACTTGAGGACCAAATTAATCAACCTAAAATTTTATGTACTAGAATCCAAACTACCTAATAAACCAGATCGAATTAGCCCGAGTCTGATTTCAACCTAAGCTTGTCTTAACCCAATCCGACTCATCAACCCGATTGACACCTCAAGACACTAGAGCATCTTCCAACACGTTTACCTATTTTGTAAACTTTCCACCATCTCTCATTTTGGTAATTTCAGTTTAGTTATTGTTTGAAATGGTTCTTTCTTTTCTTGTACAAGTCTTGACCGGTACCATCCCACAAAACATCCATATTACTCTTGTCATAGTGAAACGCCTTGTATATGTTTGGTTTAACATGAAACCGCACATTGTTTCTTCACAAATCGATTCTTTAGTTGGGACTTGGGAGAGGCCGAGAGGGTTCCGGGGACTGATTCTCTTCTTCTTCCCTTACACGAGCATCTTAAGGCTTCTTCCTCCTTCTCTATTTTTTTTTTATCCTCGATCTTCTCCATCCTCTTCATCCACTTATTTATCTTCCTCTCATTCTCTTCCCCTTCCTCTTTGAAATTAAAATTCAATTGAATTGATTCAACAACCTCCTGCGTCTTCTTTATCGTGATTTTTAGGTTTATAATTTCGGTCTCCCGTTGAAAGTGATAACACCCATTTCAACCTCCTTTTTCACCATAATTCTTAATCATCTCTTGAACATATAGTGTATACTTGCATTCTATGTCTGTAGATTTTCTTCTCTTTTGTGACTTGGACGCCTAATTGTGCGTTTATGATATTGTAAGCAATCTAGGCTTTCCATAAGCTAAAATCGAGTTATAATTGGAAGAATGTCAACACCACACGAAGTTTCTCCATGCGGTCAAGGAAGCCTAGCTAGGTCAAGACTGAATTTATGAGATCCGAGAGTGAAAGAGTGAAGATCGCTCAAGGCTTCGCACAGGCTGGCCCGACTTATCCTACTATTAGGCCCGATGGATCCCATTTTCTAAGCATATGGCCTTATATTCCAACATTGTATTTTGGTACATGTCTAGCCATTTTGCACTATAGGAAGTAGCTAGCTAGGTCCGATCGATCCCACGTCAGCGTCAGATTTGGGAGATTTATCCCTCTTTCCCCTTGTTCTATCTTCCCTTAAAGAAATGTTAGTTGAAGGATATGATTTATATTCTTATTAATTTGTCTTTTCATAAGATAGATATAGTAGCATTAGCCACAAACCTTAAGAGGATTATGTTATTTTATCCTCCTTTTAAATAAACCACTTTATCTATTAGTTTTATCATTCAGTTTTCATTCAAGAATTTCACCGCTCTCGAAGCATGTCGGTTCGATTGACCTTGTAGATTAGCCCAATCGACACCATTCCAATCAATTAATATAGGATAAATTTTATAAGTTTGTGTCTTGATAATTTCTATTGTTTTAGGGTTTAAAGAACCCAACTTTGTATGAAATATTTGTGATGTTGATGATAATCATTATCCTATGAATATATTTCTTAACTCACATGTTATGGTGTTTTGGAGGTTATCTATTGCAAGATGCAAGAACTATGCATCTACATCTTTCGTTCTATATGTTTTTTAAAGTACCAATTGCAAGATGTGAGAGTTGCATGATTTATACTTTTCATCTCTTGCAAGATGCGAGAGTTGCGTAAGGTTGTTTTCTTCGTAGCATGAAATATATGATCAATTGAGATTGTATATGCATTATTGCGGTGATTCGGATTGTAGATTGTCTTTCATTTTGAGTTGAAATTTTGTTATTCTTGATTTTCCTAATACCGAATGGTTCAATAAAAAAACACCTTTCTCTCTCCCTTATTGCTACGTATCGTGCCAATTGATACTCTTTGTCGGGGTGAAGTTTGTCTTTTCTTTGTTACTTTGATTGTTTCATCACCCTTTAATCCCTCACCTTTTGTTTTGTGTGTTTGTTTAAGGAATTTACAATTAATCATTCAAATCATCACACTTTTTTCAGGTGTTTGATCACGGCCCTTTATCGCAATTGAGTCCCGTAATTATTTGCGAGATCTAGGATTCACGTTTCCGGCCCTCATTAGCAAGTTCTCTTCTTCCTCTTCTTAAGTTTTGTTTTGAATTTATGTCTCCATATTTGCATGTTCTCTTCTTCCTCTTTGTTTTTTCGGTTTGGATGTTCTAATCTTTTCTCCTTTTTGTTGGGTGTTCTAATCTTTTCTCCTTTTTGTAATTGTTGTGTACTTGTTTGACTCCATTTCTGAAATTTGTTGGGTGAATCACTCGGATTCGTATGCATACAATCCCAAGTTATACTATGTTTTAACAAAATAATACATGAAATAAAAACTAATATATTCATAGTTCTCTTGTGAAATTTGGGCTCACATACCACATAATGATACTGCTCATTCAATCCATTCTGGACTGATGTCATTTTTAGCCTCGTGATACAACCATAGAAATGAAGACAAAATAGTTACTTGATAGTGTACAGTATAGAGCACATGCTCATCGCTTGAAATTTACAAATTACTACAACTCAATGATTAAGACTAAAGAAGTAGGTTGCATGGAAATATCCTGCAAATTGCGCAAGGAGAAGGACCCTATGGGACATGATATGTCTTCGAGGGCCTGTTAATGTCACTCACTCATTAATACTTAACTAAAAAGTCGGATGAACAGATACAAAGACTTGCTTGGTGGGACTCACTCCAATTCAATTCCAAAGCTCAAAGATTAGTCTTCAGATTCATTTTCGTATGCCAATATTTTTGTAGCCATGCCACCTATAATATTGAACCTTTATAAATAAGATTTGCTAAGTCAAAGCTTACGTCTTCAAATTCCATTTTGTTGTCTTCAAGAGCTTGCTAAGTCAAGCCTCCAGAAAGTAAAAGTGACCTCCACCACAAGTTAAAGGCTTTACGTCTTAGAATAATTTACTTATATTCCTTTGAAAATACAAATACGATACCAATGAGAGAGAGTCCCTTGAGTTTAGTCTATGATTATGAATCATTAGCAGCTGAACCGCCACTAATTAATCCTGGTTTTAGTCACATTTGGCTTACTAACAACGAATCACCTGCTTTTCCACTGATATACAACTGAGCAAGCTAACAAGTCAGATAATGACATGTTTTGAGTGAGACATCAGCACGCAACAACATTTTTCTCCATATGAAAATCGTAAAGCAGTAAAACTAAACTGATAAATGATATGTTCTGGATATTATTATTGTGTTGATGTCAAGTATTAAGATATAAGTATGAGATTTATATCGCTATTCTTGTTTTATAGAGAAATATTTATGAATATTTTTCTCTGAAGAAAGAGTATACGGATAGTAAAAATAAAAGAGAAAGGAGAAATATAAGATATGTATCAAGCAAAAAAATATTTTTTAATTATATCAGAATATTATATTGATATTTATATGCTTATATAACAAAAACTAAATATAAATTTTATTACGTAAATACCCATATATCATATCTATATATAAATACCAAACAACCCAAAAATTATATATATATATATATATTTTGTTTCCATCAGGAAGCGCCAGAAACCCAAGTTCCCTACACGTACGTGAAAGCAAGTACTTTATGAGACTTGACAAAGATGAAGGCATCGCAGAAGCCAACGTGTAAGTGAAACAACCCTTTGGAGTTACGAGTAACCAGTTATGAACTTATGAATATGGTCACATGCAAACCGAACACAAAAAAGATGACAAAAGCAATAAAAAGAGACAAGAATAAAGCATAGGAAGTTATGTGATGATTTACCCAAAATTAGTTGTAATCTTATGGTTGTATCTTGTATAAGTGTTTGTTGTGTTGTTAGTTCTTAGTTATCGATGTAATACGTAATTGGTCCTAATTAGTGTTAATTGGACCCGGAAAATTAGTGGGCACTCTGGGCCAGTTGGGTCAATCCAAGTCCTAACAACCTAGGAGCCCTCTTTGTATATGTCTAGTTTACATTTATTTGGAGCCAACAACCGAGTTTAGTTACATACGTAATTGAACCACCAGAGCCAAACTGACTAACATATTAAACCGAACGACGCATTTGGAGAAGAAGCCGAAGTATAAGAGCTCACCGACTCCTCTAACCCTAGTCGCTTGGTTCATTTATATAGTGTTAAGAATGCTCACAAACCCGATTACCCAATGTCATATATTCATGTATGGTTTTAGTTGTTAGATTCACGCATTTCACGTCTTATTTCCTATATTTTGCATTCATATGGAGTAGAAAACATTCATATTTCGGTGTTTACTTCGGTTTATTTCGTGCTTCATGCATTCAAGGCCATTATTGACACGTTTCTAATGGAATACGAGTGTTTGATCTTATCTGAGGTCAAGAGCTACATAGGATCATCATATACGACTGTTGATCGATGAATCAAGTAGCACATCAAACCTTTGGGCACCCTGAAGAAGTACCTAAGTCAAGATTCGAGCTTGCGACGAAGATGACGATGACATGGGTCAACACGGTCAACTTGACCGTGTTTGCCCGTGTGGTTAACTGTGTGGCTTCCAGTTGTTTTTGAACTTAAATCCCGTGATCCTTTATCTTATTGGGCATCATTCATATCATTTTGGATCCAATTTTCGAGACTATATACTCCTAGATTTCAGATGTTAGAGGGTGTGTGTTTTTAGGTCAAATTTTATTTACCCACAACCCTAGTTGATTGTTAGGTTTTCCCTATTTACTCGGATTCGTCAAGAATGCTTTTGTGGTTGATTCCTTGAGGTTTGCTTTGGAGATTTTTTTTCACGGATTCAGTTATATATATAATTTATTGTTTTTCTTTTTACATGTCTGACTAGTTTTCTTATGATCTAAGGATTGGTTGTACCTATAACACATTGATTGATAACTATTGCATATGATTTGTTGAACGGAAATTACCGTTGTAATTGTTTTGTTTTAGTGACCTTATTTATACTCTTTTGTTGGCATATGTTGAGAAACATTGTATACCTTAGGAATAGAAATAAAATTAGCTTGATGCGAGAGTGTGCTAATTCTATTGGACCTTCTATAACATTTTCAACAAACTCTATAATTGGGTTATATAACGCTTCATAGCCTTTCCATTGCATTTTTCATAGTGTTTGTTAAAACGCCATGCTTGACCTTATTTCCACAACATTTCTCATAGCGTTTTCAAAAATGTTATTAATGACCCTATTTCCATACCGTTTGATGAAATGCTATTATTGTCCACTTTTCCATAGCATTTGAGGAAACACTATTATTGTTCACTTTTTCATAGCATTTTAGAAAACACTATAATTGTCCACATTTTCCATAGCGTTTTAGCAAACGCTATTAATGACCTTATTTCAATAGCGTTTGAGAAAACGCTGTCATTGCCCACTTTTCCATAGCATTTCAACAAACGCTATAAATTGATCCACTTTTTCATAGCGTTTGCACAAACACTATCAAAACCTATAACCCTATTATACCGGGCCCTATCATACCGTTTATAAAAACGCTATGAATCTATATTATAGCGTTTTCCAAACGCTATCAATACTAAATAATGTTGTAGTGTAGCTTTTATGCGATCGAGAGCTTGGATTGTTTTGGTCTTCTACCCATTTCTCTATCCTTAATGGGTTTGACTTTTACCCTTTACAACTACGAGAGCGTCTCTAGATTGGTTGAGCACGATCTTTATACACAAAGATGTGGTAAAGGCTACCTTGGACAACTACTTGCATGCATATTCCACTAATTAATGTCCTTTATATACATATACTTCGTTATTTATTAATTCATTATAGTGGTGATACTTTTTTCCTCACACCTCTTGTTTTATTATAGTTTTTATTATCAGCATTGCTTGTTGTTTTGTCTATTTGACAAACCAAAACCACTTTTTAAAACCGATATATTTCTTCGCTTACTCTTTCATGCATCTCCGCTCTTTGTTCATTGTAATTGATTATCTTTAAATCCAACTCAGACGCGATGTCTGTTAATTCGACACTCGATATACTATGATTGACCTCGTTACACTTGTGAGGTGGTTTTAGTCCCATCAAAACCCTAAGATAACTCTTATTATTTCAATCCGAAAAAATAAGTTTTAAAAGGGAGAGCTTATATGGTTTCTCCATAGTTGATTCCCTTGAGTGCTTCGAACCCACTTTTATGTGAAAAACGAAAATAATCCGTGTATTCTCAAACTCGTGGGAGAAATATCTTTGTTAAATCTCCTTATTTTTCGTTCTCTTTCCACTCCTCTTCTGTTTAAAATTAGCATTTTTGGTTTTGATCCTTCAGTCTTATCATATAATTGTTTGTTTGAACTTACTTGATTAAGTGTATTTGATCTCTTTAGATCCCGAGACATAGAAACCGTAACGTGATTCCGAACATTGTAAACAAATTGATTGTCTTTTTTGTGTTTGACCTTGAACCAATCTCCTTGAACCAATCTCTTAAGATCGGTTTGTATGAGTTATTATTTCTACATTTGTTATTCCTTTTATCAATTTGATATCATAACATTTCGTTCTTTGATTTTACAAAGAAAAGTATTATGTTTTGCTTTACTTTTTTAAAACCTTTCAAGTATGCATATCTTGTCTTTCTTTTGGTTGGATCTACACTTGTATACGAGTTTTATTTATAAATTCGTGTACACAACTATGTATAAACATTTGTTGACTCTAATAGTCAACACATGACAAATATTTATCTTAAAATCCTTTAGATCTAGTTTCTTTTAACTTTTATAATTAGATTTATTCCTAAAATCTACGGTCTTTAAGTAGTATGCCTTTTATCTTCTCTACTTCTTAACTTCTTGCTTGTTTTTTTCAAGATTCCTTTGTTTTTTCAAATCTATGAAAAATTTATATCTTATTGTATCTAGATCATAACTAAAACCAACAAATCTTTGGTTGTGACTATCAATTCAAGTAGTCATATAACCCCCAAATAACGCTTACTGGAGTGTCACCGCAAGTATACGGTTATAGTAGTCGTAGTATACATTTTACTTTTACATCAAAGTTGTATTCACGGGGACTTGGTTGTATAATCGGCAATTAAATCACAAATTTGATTAAGAGAAAATGTTATAAGAGATTTTGTTCTCGGGTTAGTTGAAATTATTAATTGATAAGAGTATCAAGTTATTAAAAATCGAGGAGTTGAGAACTACTAACACCAGATCATAGTTGACATGATGCTCAAAGAATCTATAAACAAAAATATGGATCACAACATGCATATATGGTGGTCTATCTTTGGATCTCATTCACCATAAGAGTGAGTGGAATGGCCTAAACGATGTACACCCCACTCCCGTGATACTAGTATAAAACGAAACAAGCCTAAGGGACATAAGGGGATAGTTAAATTAATGAAAATAGTCGAGCTCGTGCCAATGATGATGTGATACTCCCCGGAAAAGAAATCGTTGTCAATATGCCGAAACCAATCGCTTTGCCACCAACCGTTCAAGTCAAAACTCAGTCGGCACCTATCGAAATCCTTATGTTTTAGAGATCATACATGCTCGAAACTCAACCAAAACCTATCGAAATCAGTTTGAAAACGTTTGCTCCAATAATGCCCAAGTCAAGCCAACTTCCACTCTCTCCGTCTAGGTTGTCAGGTTTGCGTACTCTCAGCAAAACACCTATAACTGAGTCAATATTTGGAACTAATATATCCATAAGTACTACTATGAAAGGTATTTTCAATATATACAACTTTCTATTTTACAAAAAGTCGATGTTTCAAGAGGAAGAGGGTGAAAATGAACCTACATTACAACAACTACGTTACTTGTATGGATTGTTGGGCAAGATTATGCATGGAGGCATGAAAGATATTTATACAAAACATATGCACGTCCAACCAATACATATTTCATGCAACATATATACCATGCTCATATTATTCATATATTATGCATGAATTTATGTATTAATCATGTGAATGTCAACAAGTCAACATCACACCAAACATTGAAGGCATCTTCACACGCCTACATTGAATGTAGTCCAAGTTAGCTCATTGGTCTCCTTCTCCTTCAATATGGACGTCCAAGACATTATTATACCCTCCTTGATGTGTTGTCCAAGTGAAGATAATAAGATCCAAGGGTCATCTTTGAATAAAGGTCAAATGTGGCCATTTATGTGTTTAAATTTACTAGGAAAACTCTTGTATTTCTTGCATTTGCTTTTGAAAATCTTTGGTTATTATAGAAATTATTAGGGATGTTTCCCGGCTGATTTTGTATGCTATATAAAGCCTTGTACGTGCTCATTGTAAGAAAAACCAAGTATGAAGTGAGTTAGCCTTTGTGCTTTCAAAGTTGTTGTTTGCTTTAAAACAAAACCAGAATTCTAGGTGAGATGTTTAGTTTTCAAACATCTAGGTGAGATGCTTAGGGGTTTCTAAGGTGAGAGGCCGATGAACGAAGGTTCGAACCCCAAAGTGAGATTTCGAGGATAGTTCGTTCGAGTTGAGGATTCCCAAAGTGAGAGGCCGAGGGAATTTGCTCTTCAGATCCAAAATTACAAAATTCAAAAAAAAGAGTTTCATTTCCCGTTCTAATCCGAGTGTGAACTTGTGCCCGTGGATCCTCGTGTTCGAAGCGAGTTCGATCACATCAAATGATCATCTCACAACACAAACACACCCTTAGGGATATAAATTACACGTTAGGAGGAATGTTAGATTTTCACATATTATCCTACCTAATCCACTTCATAGTGTCTTAACATTTCCATCAACAAACTCGGATTAAGAAACAACTAGAGATTTCACCTACATAACTAAGTCCATTCATTTGATCTACGGTAATAGTAGCATGCCACTTACTATCCTCATACATTGACGATCCGACAATGCTAGCATACAAGTCACATAGTCATTATCGGGTGAGGCTTAAAGACTATATTAGGGATCGAGTTCATCTACTAAACTAGGCTCATTCCTTTGGTCTACGACAATGGTGGCATATCATTTTAACACCATCAATCATTGGTGATACGAAAAAGTTTAGCATTCAAACCCTAAGTTTAACATCATCTATGAAGAGGGCTAATCATGCATCCAAAGGGTGTTCCAACATTCATATCATTGCAAATCAACAAAGAAATGGAGCTTTCACCCCCAAATCCTAGAAAATGATCTAGCTGCTCATGGTGAAAAATGCAAGAAAATAATAAATAAACATCAATCTAAAATAAGAAGCATATAAGAAGAGATTATAAAACTCAAAAATAAAAATAAAACTTAAATTAAAAATCTAAAAAATATTGCTCACCGAGTGTTCTTGGTGTACTTCACTTGTTCTTCAAAGAAACTAACAAAAAGGAAGAGTTTGATAAAAAATAAAAAAACTAAAGAGAAATTTTAAAAAGAGAGTGTTTTTTCTACCCTTTTTATCCTCCAAAACAAGTCTCCATTTCTAGTTGGGTGTCAATGATATTTGTAGAAACGTTATAGACACTTAGATACTCCTAGGAAAGTATAAAAATAAACCTTAAAAAAGGCACAAATAACAGACTTAGCCAAAGGAAGTGGAGCGTGCCGGAGTGCTTGAGACCGACCTAGTTGGGTCCAGAGGTTGGTCCATGAAGTTGGTCCACGTTCTGTAGTGTTGAGACAAACCTGGTATGGGCCTAGCTGGGTCGGTCCATGGGTTACCCATGGTTCTTCCTCGGTCCTTTTTCCTTGTTTGTGTGGCTAGCTTGTTCCTCCATTGTTGGCCATTTTAGCTTCCTTCCCTTCTTCGTGTAAACTACGACGTTGTATCACTTTAGAATAACTTTTTCTGAAAAGTATTGTCGGTCTTCTAATTTGTTTTGAGGTCTCCTATACATTTGTTTCATCAAAATTGTGTAAAAGTGATCTCCTGACCTTCTTGTGTCCACAAGTCTTCATTGTTTGCTTCATGACTTTTCCTTGGAACTTCCAAACATCAAATATTGACAAATCAAAGTGTCTCCTTCATTGTTTGTGGTTCTTAACGTCAACCTATCCATATCAATGCTTCGACATTGGCTCGGTTTTGACTCAAAGGTTCATATGGGACACTTTTGACTATTTAAGCTCACATATAGTTTAAATCACATCTATAAGACAACATAAAGGAAGTACACACCCAATTGACAATACATGCTCATGATTTAATATATTGATGCCTAATTCATGCAAAATTACAGTAAACTAAGCTAAACATGCTTAACCGGCGTCACCATTTCACATGCAAAAACCTTTGAATCAACATCGTTTTCAACATTCTACATTTGTAAACATATACATCTAAGATACAATAAGGTAAGAAATTACATAAAATTAGATATAATCAGATTTAACATATAGAAAATCAGCAATTACACTACAAACAATTACATATTTGAAGTCAATATCGTAATCTTAATAATATAGTGAAAAGAAAAATACAGTTGTGTAATAATCAGTAACATATAGTACCTTCACAAATGAATCAAGATGATTAACACCAGTTTTTTTTTTTGATATATTGAGTGACTTCTTTGTCAAAAATGGTGAAAGATGTCGTGTCAGATCCATCAATAACATTAACTTGAAGACTAAATACATTATAAGCGTAAATGATTAAAATACACCCATAACTTAGAAATAACAATGACCTTTGAAGAATATAAGTTAATTATTACCTAGGAACTGAATACTCCATTAATTCTCTACAATTTTTACACCAAAATTTATCTTCTTAGGAATGAACATTGCTCTTACACTTCTTACATGAATTATAATATCAGTCATAATCTGTTTCAATGTGATCAATGATTCCTAGTGTCACCCATTTTACTATTTTAGCAACTACATAAAGAACACAAACAAATACATAAAGAGTTGTATCAAAATTCACAACCCTGCAATTATAAAATTATTTCAAATTATAAACTGATTTTTGCGGTCCACTTACAATCTTATGGTGATTTAGATGTTCATGAATCTTCTCCAAAGTTTGGTTGTCCTTACCTCGCAAAACATGCCCGTCTCACATTAAGGGCTCGTTTGGTATCGCTAGGAATCATTTCCGGTAACGGAATGATTCCGAATCAATAAAAACTCTGTTTGTTTAGAGGTCTTTTTACGCATAAAAATAATCAAATCATTTTCATTTTCATTCCTTCTCCTTAACCGATTCTATTCCGTTTTCATTCCACCGCTCCAACCAAACGGCGCGGGCACTAAGTAGATTCACTTGTGAATTGGACGAACTTGCAATCTGTTACTGTCCCAACCAATTTGGATAATTTAAGAAAAATATTAGATAAATTAGTGCGTGAAATATTTATTTAAAAATACTCATTTAGATAAATAATTCACACATATTATAAAAATATCTTTCCTTGAATTCAGAAATTGTAGAGACATTATTATCGTCCAAAATAACTCTTGTGCCATAATAACGATTAGACAAATTATGAGAATAATTCCATTTGCCCAATTTAGTAAACTAAATAATCACCACAAAAAAATTGTTTGGTAAACCATTGAGAATATATAGAACGGAATTGCTCAGCATAGTTATCCCATAATGAACACTGAATAACATTATTACTTCAAAGACAATGAAGAGATGAAATTATTAGCTACATAATATAGATTTATTTCACTATGTTATCTAGTAGTAATGAAATACAGTTTTAAATAATACTATAGTAAAAAGAAACATTCACTATGTTATATAGTTGTCGTAAATTACTGTTTTACATAAGTATATTACCTAGGTAATATTCTTGCCGGCAAATGTAGAAATTTTTTCACCAATCCCAACCAGTATTACAACTTCATCTGTTTTAAAGTAAGGAAACATTATTTGTAATTTCAAACAAAGCACTGAAATTCCTATGAAAAATTCTAGCAGAGCCAAATAATATATGGGTTAAAATTATAAATGAGAAATACTTAAAAAATAAGAACATTCTCCATTACCATTTGAAAGGTGGAGCTTCGTGGCAATAAAACAATCTCATGAAACTAAAAACCGAGTTCAAAAAAGGTATCATTTGACAGATCGAAAACGGAAAAACATCAACTTTTGGCACGATAGTTGGATAACAACGATACCAATAATAAAAATGATCCAAAAGACCAACCAAATTGATAAAAGCACTAAAGTTTGTCACTTCATAAACAATTCAGGAGAGTGGAATAACAACAAAATTGATAATGAGCTTCAAAATTTCTTAAACCCAGATATTCTGAGAAAGATAAAGAAAACAATGCAGATCACACATAAGGCCTCTAGAGTAGCAATTTTGATATCATTTGAACATGGTATTTCGGTACCTTCTGCATTCTCAACCGGAAGAGAGCTCAAAATTTCTAGAAAAGTAGCAGTTGTTGGATTCATGATCCAGAAGAACAGCAGCAAAGATGGCACCAAACATCCATTTGGATAAAAAGGCATACCGAGAGAATAATGGAAGAAATAGGTGGACTGAGGGCTGTTGCGATATTGGTTGTGGACAGGCTGGATATGCCTCGAACACATAGTGAGGATCGACTGCTTGGAGAAGGGGGCTTCCTTAGCGCCGTTGTGAACAGTTGGGGCAGAGACAAGCCACCAACTCTCTGACAACCATTTCAGGCGTTGTTTCCGGCTGGAGCAGAGTGCTCTCCTCTCCTCAAGGTACCATCTATCGATCAACAGCCATAGAAAGCATAATGAAGTCATAAAGCAGGTCATGACGGTTGATCTACCCCTATCACACTCAGAAGATCCAAAACTCCATTCTCTGGCTCTTCTAATCGATAGTTTTTTGTTTCGCTTCCTAGATCGAAAATCCAGGAAAGCAATGAGGCTAGGGAGCTCATATTTGCGGGATAGATCACTGGAGGCGGATCGTGTTTCAGGTTTTGGGCAGTTGACACTCTTCCTTTTAGGAGTTGCTTTGGGAGATTCGGCTTTTGAGAGAACCGTCGCGTGAGGCGCGTTCTTAACATGAGTAAGGGTTTTCATTTTTACGGGCTTAACCTTTTTATGCTTGTGTTTGAATTTCTTCGGTTTGGGGTAGGTCTTCTTCTTCCTCTTCTTCGCACCACCATGAATACTAAGCACTAGGAGGAGCGTCAACTCTTTCTGGAAATAGAACTCGGCGAAGGATCGGCCGTCCTCTATCTGCTTTCCGGCGAAGATTAATCGTTGCTGGTCTGGTGGAATTCCTTCCTTGTCCTGGATCTTTGCCTTCACATTGTCGATGGTGTCGGAGGATTCAATCTCTGGAGTTATCTTCTTCCTTGTTAGTGATGGAGTCCCTATTTTGACGATGGTGGTAGGAGGGTCGGCGGCGGAAGCTTTGAAGCTAGGGTTTTTTAGGGTTGTCATGGTAAATGAAATTGGTTAGACGGCTGTGAATAGTAGAGAGGGTTTTATGATTTGTCTCCACATATAGAACTAGTCCATATTTTAAAAAAAGTTTTTAGTTATTGAAACCAGATATATTTTTTCTTATGGAAAACCAAGATAGTGATGATTGAAGTTACCTTCACTAATATAACCAAGACAAGATCACTGTCTATCACAGTATAAATTCCGCGGGCAATGGTGACTATGGTTCTATCCTTAAACTCTTGGTTGATGATTTTCTGAATGACCCCATCCGTTGCCGAATCAACAGATGTCGTTGCTTCGTCTAACACCAATATACTGCTTTGCTTCAATAGCGCCCGTCCTAGACAGAATAGTTGTATATGTCCAACACTCCGGTTTTATCCATTTTCAACCATTAGAAGTAGGGGGAAAAATTGTCATTCTTGTTATAGATTTGGAAGCAAACTTTAGTAGTAGTGATGATATGCCTACTTGTAGTGTCTAACTTCCCTTCTTTTAATTTTTATAAGGATTATAAGCACAATCTATTTACGTTAAATATTTCAAGGATTTTGCTATCCCACATCGACTAAATGTAAGGTTGATGGTTTGGAACTTCAGGTTTTGAAAATTGAACAAATCATACATTTCTTGAACTTTTGACTAAGTTCAAGTATAATTATGTGGGTCGTTGACCCAATGTATGTGGGTCGTTGACCTACTATATGAGTCGTTATATAATGTGTTGTTGACCTATCAATCATCAATCAATATTAATATACTAGAGTTTAGAAGAGAAAGTGGGAAAAAAGCTCTCTATGGATAAACCTTTGAACACCCCGCCGGCGACAATCCCCAACCCTTCCCCCGTGGCCCTATCCTCTGAAAAGAACCCCCTTCTGCCGCCGGTGATAGTGTATGAGACACCCGCTATTGGTACATTCCCTCCTCCGCCCCCCACGGAGATTTTACTGAAACCGTCTGATCCAGTAGGAGGAAAACCACCAGATCTAGTAACTGAAAAGCCCTCGTGGAAAAAAGTTGCGACTGGAGCCGGAGGGACTGGTCAGTTGCGGACGGTACTTGACAACGACTTCATTGCGGGTAAAATAAGAGTCACTTTTCCAGAGGGTAAAGATGGTGATCCAGTGATTTCACTTGATAAGGAAGTATCGATAGATTTGGCTCAAGTATAAAGCAAATCGTTGGTGATAAAATTTATTGGATACCCAATCGCTTTTCCTGTCATGGAGAGGAAGTTACGGCTTCTCTGGAATTTGGGGAATAGGATGCAAATCATAGATCAATCCAATGGTTTCTTCTTGGTGAGATTTGATAATGAGAATGAACTCGTATCAGTTCTAACGGGTGAACCATGAACCATATTTGGAAGATGTATTGTCATGAAACGTTGGTCCCCTGAATTTCGACCTTCTTGTGATATAATGTCAGCACCAGTATGGGTAAGGCTTACAGATGTTCCGATGCAGTACTATGAGCAAACGGTTTTTTGGAATATGGCAGTTGGAATTGGAAAACCAATTGGCATAGATCCCAAGACCCTCTTCACCAATAGAGGAAAATTTGTCCTTGTTTGTGTCGAAGTGGATCTCCATAGACTGTTGAAGAAGGCAGTGATCATTGAAGGTATTCAATGTCCCATTGAATACGAAGGGCTTGAGTCTATATGCTTTCGTTGTGGGAGATATGGGCATTTAGCCCCAAATTGTACTTTCGTGAAAGTTCCTACTACTACAAATCATGGTGAACCAAATACAGAAGTCAGAGTGAATCCGGATGAAGTTGGTACCCAAGGCTCGAATGGAACCGGAGAAGGATACGGACCATGGCTCATCGCGAACTCGAGGCGCTCTAGGTTACCCCAAAAAGGTAAAGACAAATTTGTTGCCTTTTCGGGTACCTCATACGTCCAAAATAGAAGATTTGCTGCTAATAATCAAGATAAGCATCAGTATGGGAAAGGTAAGGACCGACAAAGTTCTGTTCCGAGCGGTAAAGTGAAATTTTTAAATATTTTTAATGCTTTGTCGGGAATTAATGATGAGGATAGAGGGACCCAATCCTCCATAGTACCGCAGATTACGAAGATGGTTAAAATAAAAGGAGCCAAGGAAGTTGAAGAGTTAGTAGTGGACACTTTTTTTTTCGGGATCGAGTAATGCAAGTAATCTTAGCAATGGTAAAGAGAGGAACCAAGTTATTTTAAATGGGAGTTCAACCAAGAAGGCAGTCAAATCTACAAGAAAGAGAAATATTAACCGTGCTCTAGCTAGAAAGGTTGTTGCGGCAAGAAAGTTAACAGTTGCCCAGAGGAACGGATGATAGAAGATAGAGCAGTTAACACCGCTAAGAGGCCGAGAGCGGATGATCGCACCGATGGACACACAACTAATACGCAATTACATGGCAGTTCTTCTGTGCTTTCACAAGAAGACAATAATTCCAAGATGGAGAATACAACCGACTCCATTGAGAATCATGATCAGATTAGTAGTATTCAGGGGAAGGACCAAACTATGAGCGAAGGTGAAGATTTTAATCAAGTTGATGAGCTCCATGAGAAGATGGAGGTGAGTGTGGGAAATCCATAAGTCTCTGGCTTTCTTTCTATTTCTCAGTGTGATATCATGAATATATTATGCTGGAATGTTTTGGGAGCCTGCAAGAGGGGTTTCCGACGTGCCATAAAACACATTTGTAGTCATCACAAAATTGAGATTTTAGCGATTTTTGAACCTCGAGTATCGGGAGAAAAGGCTATAAAAATCTGTGAGTCGCTGAATTTTACTAGTTGTGAACGGGTGGAAGCAAGGGGCTTTGAAGGAGGGGTATGGCTTCTCTGGAAAGCCGATATCATAAAGATCGACATTATCTCCACAAACCAAAACTTCATATATGCTGAAATCGCGCAGGGATCGAATCATTTTCACCTCATTGTGGTTTTCGCTCCTCCAAAATCTGGCTTGCGCAAAATTTTATGGGAAGATATTGATAAGGAAATTGAAAACATACAAGAACCTCTTATTTTAGGAGGGGATTTCAATTGTGTTCTTTTTAATTATGAATGCAGGGGTGGTACTGGAAGACTTCACTCATACTCCAGTACTTTCGAAAGCTTCATTAGAAACCACTGCCTTGTGGATCTTGGATGTACGGGTTCGGATTTTACCTGGGATAATGGAAGAAAATCGAAAGAAAGAGTTTTCAAAAGACTGGACAAAATACTTATGAACCAGACGGCTAGAATGAAATGGGTTGATGCGTCGGTTCGGCATTTGGCTAGGTTCTCCTCGGATCACGCCCCTTTACTCTTGAGGTTAACCCCGAATATTAAACCTAAACCCCGGAGACGCCCATTCCGTTTTGAAGCAGCTTGGATGACACATGCAGACTTTATCCCGATGATTCACGAGTGCTGGCCCGTTTCGAACTCCCAGGTTATTGTTTCTCTACGCTCTATCAAATCTCGGTTAATTAAATGGAACAAACTTGTGTTTGGTGATGTTGAGCGCAAGAAACAGTCTCTGATGTATAAGATAGCGGTTGTCCAAGCTGATAAGAGTCTTCCCTCTTCTCCTGAATTGACTCGGTTGGTATTACTATGGAAGAAGGATCTCGATCTTACACTCAATCAAGAAGAAATCTTTTGGTTCCAGAAATCAAGAGAGCAATGGCTAAAGTTCGGAGACAGAAACACGAAGTTTTTCCACACCGCCACCATCATGCGCAGAAGCCATAACGTGTTAAATGACTATTGGTAGATCAAGACGTTTCGGAGGAAGACCTTGAAAAGCTGGAAGAGTACGCTTTTAATTTCTTTAAGAATTTGTACAGTATCAATGACATTTTACCTTTAACGAGTTGTCATCTGGATACTTACGGCTTCCCGGAGATAACAAGCGAGAAATTAAGGCCGTTAAAGGAACCGATCTTCGCGGAGGAAGTGTGGCATGTTATAAGGGATATGTGTTTGCTGTTTTAACACCACTATAAATCTTTATCAATAATGATAAAGACCTACATGTTAGTAAAAACCACGGTATGCTTTAAATTTATAAGACTTGTAATAAATACCCAATATGCAGCGAACCAACAATGTATGGGTCAATCACAATATGGATAAGTACTCCAAGGTCGATTTCAGGGACCAAGTGTCTGAATTGTAAATGTGATCTAAGATAGAATAAATCAAAGTAAAAGAATAAGGTTGGAAAAGAAGGGAAGAAAGATCAAAAAGGTTTTTGTGGATTTTGTAGAGTTCGCAATCAAATATAGGATTTGATTGAAAACTAAGTAGAACAAACGAACGAAAGATATATCAATAAAGGAGAATGCAGATTCCAAGGATTCAAGGTCATTATTTATACGCATGGACTCAGGACATCTCTCAAAGGATCTATGGTTAACAAGCTTCAGGGAAGAACGTTTCTAAGCTGACAGTCTATTACCGGGTAAGTCTCAAGACTATCTAGTTCCAAACCAACCACCTATTACCGGGTAAGTCTCAAGGTAGAGAGGTAGTAAATTCTAAAAAAACCAGACTCCAAACTAAGAGAAAGGTAAACCATTACCGGGTAAGTCTCAGGTATTACCCTAATGAAGGAATCTAAGCACACTCAACCAAATTGAGGTTTTCACCTCCATTATCTATGGTCAGTCTGTAAGGTATCTAAGAAGGGGTTTCACCGGGAAAGTCTCAACTCCAACTTAGGTTACTAGGTAGAAGGATTCTAACTAGGTTCAAGTTCTAACTAACCACTAGGATTTCGAAGCTATTCAAACCAAGCATAAAACACTATTCCATCATAGTCCAGGTATAAACAAATCCCTATTCACCTTGAAACCACAATGGTTCTAGCCAACAACCAACATAGCAAAAGCAATAATCAATTCAATGGAAGAATTCATAAAATAAGAACTAAAAGAGAGAATAAAGAAAGTACTCAGCTTTATTAAGATGAAACCAGCAAAATGACAAATTCCCTGTATGGCGAAGCGTATCTGAATTGAATGAAATCTAAAAGCCTGAATCTTTCCTAAAAACTCAATGTATTTCAACAATGGTGACAATGGTGTATAGCAAGGGAGAAGAAGAAGGAGAAAGCGGCTCTCTCAATAGAAGCCTTAGAAATAGAATGAAGCGGAACCTTTGAAATCATTTAGGGCTTCCTTTTTATACCCAACAGTCTTCCGCAGAACGGGCTTGGCCAAAACAGATCCGAAAAGAGCGAAATAAATCGGCGCACAGGAATCTCGGTCGGAAATCTCGGTCGATGACCGAGATTTTTGAACGTCGGGGCCGAGATTGGCTTCGCGAACCAGCATTGGGTATCTCGGTCGGTGATCTCGGTCAGGGTGAGAAATCTCGCCCGAGATGGCACAAATCTCGGCCGAGATTGTGACCGAGATGGAGACCGAGATCCTTCGACAGAATCTTTTCAACCCAACCAAGATAGGGGATCTCGGTCGGGATGACTGGGATATCGGCCGAGATTATGTGGATCTCGACCGAGATTGCTCAAATCTCGTGCATTCCGTCTTGTTTGCTCGTGGCTCGTCTTTTCCTCCTTTCCGATGCCCGCGTGATCGCTCCAAAGTGTCCATCCCGAGGCTTGATCCTCAAATGCATCGTTTTAGCTCCAAAACACGCCAAAATACCTACAAAGACACCAAAAGTTGTGTAGACATCTATACTCCCAAAGTTGCACTAAGCAAGTATAAAGAACACAAACTAAGGCTAAAACATGCATGCGGAAAAGGGAAAACTAACTATATGCTCTACTAAACTAGGTCGATAATTCATGTTATCAATATGGGAGCCTATAAATCTCCTGTATTGATGGATTTCAACCGGTCTTCTATCAGAAATGCTGGTCCATCGTTGGGAAGTCGGTCATTGCCGAAATCATAAACATGTTTAACTCGCAAAGGATTCCGGAGGGGCTGAATGATACGCTCATTAGTCTGATTGCCAAAGTCGGGAAACCAAAAATAATTTGCCAGTTCCGTCCCATTGCTTTATGTAATGTTCTTTATAAAACTACAACTAAGATTCTTGTTAATAGGATGCAGAGGATTATTAAAGAGCTGGTTGGCCCAACTCAAGGAAGTTTTATCCCAGGCAAATTAATACAGGACAATGTTGTACTCATGCAAGAAATTGTTCACACTATCAGAAGAAAGAAGACCGGAAAAAAGTTGATGATCTTAAAACTCGATTTTGAGAAGGCCTATGATAGATTAAGATGTGATTTGTGGAAGATACTCTGAAGATTGCGGGGTTCCCAGTTAGCTGGGTTAATTTGATTAGGCAGTGCATTTCTACCACTAGATTCCAAATCTTGTGGAATGGGGAGATGACAAAGCAGTTCGCACCAGAGAGAGGGATTAGACAAGGTGACCCGCTCTCACCCTATCTGTTTGTTCTTTGTGTTGAAAGACTTAGTCATCTCATTCATGAAGCTGTTGATTGTGGTGATTGGAAACCTATCTCTTTATCCCGAGGAGGACCATCCATTTCTCACCTTTTCTTCGCATACGATATAACTCTGTTTGCGGAAGCTTCTACAACACAAATCAAGAAGATTTTTTGACATCTTGATCGAACAAATTCTGCAGTGCTTCGGGGCAACGAATCAACTTGGAAAAATCCAAAATTTTTGTTTCACCTAACGTGCCAATTGAGACCAGAAGATGCCTTCAGCAAGTTAGTGGTGTTGAAGTCACCACAAATCTTGGGAACTACGATGAAAATTTCGCATCAGAGAGTATCTAAAGGCACTTTTGATCATCTGTTAGATAAAATAAGAGGGAAATTATGTGGTTGGAAAAGTAATACCCTAAGTTTTGCGGGGAGACTTACTTTGACTAAATATGTTCTTGCAGCTATGCCCATTTACACACTGTCTTCGATTATTATCCCAAGAGGTGTGTGAGGACATTGAAAAAATCTGCAGGAATTTCCTAGTGGATTCTACCAGTCATCATCGAAGAATCCATAGTGTAGCTTGGGAGGAGATTTGCAAACCCAAAGCTGTCAGTGGACTTGGGCTGAAGAAGTTGGAAGCCCTAAATCTTGCCTTAATCGCTAAGTTGGGATGGAGATATATTATGGAGGAGGATGCACTTTGGATCTCGGTTTTTCGTGCAAAGTACCTCCGAGTTAACAGAAAATCTCACACAAATCCTTCCTATGTCTGGAAAGGAATTATTAAAGGTATAAGGGAAGTAGTGAATAAGGGCTGCAGATGAATTCTTGGGGACGGTGAAACTATTCTTTTCTGGAAAGAAAAATGGCTTACTAACAATTCCCTTAGTATGGAGGTAAGAGTTGAAGATGATATTAGAGAGAAGCCTGTAAGCTATTTTTGGGAAGATGATAAAGGATGGAAGTGGGATATAATTTTTCCTTATTTATCCCAGGCGAGGTGCCTTCAACTTGCTGTTGTGAAACCCACTGGTTTTTGCTTGGAGAGTATAGAGAATAACGTTAATTTGATCTTGGAAGATGAACTCAGCTGGGCCCCGTCGTCAAATGGGTTGTTTACTGTATCATCGGCTTATAATCTCATCACGTGTGCAGAGGATATGGTTTCAGTGGATAGAGAAGTTTTTAACGGCTTATTGGCTCTTAATGTGTCCGAACGAATCCGAACTTTCATCTGGAAGCTGCTACGTGGTGGGGTCATGACAAATTGTGAGAGAAAAAGGAGACACATCTCTGCGGTGGACACGTGTTCTGTTTGCAAAAAGCATCCTGAGACTAAAATTCGTTTACTCCGTGATTGCACAGAGATTAGAGGCTCGTGGGCCGCACTTGTACCAGCCAATCTAAGACGGGATTTTTCAGCAACAACTTCTCAACTTGGCTGAGAGGTAATTTATGTTCGCATGTTATTTTTAATTCGATATATTTGTGGCGTGATGTTTTTGCAGTGGGTATCTGGTGGGCATGGAAATGGAGAGATTAAATCATTTTCAACGGAGACAAATTCTCAAGTTCAAGGCACTTATTCGTTATTGAATCGGCCAAAGAATTCATTAATGCTAGGAAGAAGCAAGATCTTCACCATGATACTCCGGAAAAGTCAAGTGTTTTTATTCGATGGGAAAGGTCACGCAACGGGATTATGAAGATTAACACGGATGGAGCGATGCGAAACGAGGGTCATGCTACCGCGGCAGAAGTGATTAGGAATAATGTGGGCGAATGGATCCGGGGTTTTATCGTTAATATTGGACAATGTACGGTTCCTATGGCTGAGCTATGGGGTGTCTTATATGATCTGAAATTAGCCTAGGAGTGTGGCTATAAAGAGGTGGAGTTAGAATCTGACTCACGGCTTGTAGTTACTCTCCTTGGGAAAGATATTCACCGGAGTCATCCGCTTGCCTGTCTAGTACGTACGTGCCAAGACTTTTTGAAAAGGAACTGGACTATCCAGTACCGTCACATCTTTCGTGAAGCTAATATTGTTGCTGATGGTTTGGCTTATTTAGCCTTTAGCTACCCTCTTGGTTTCCAT
The DNA here is from genome assembly GCA_002319775.1 of Fagopyrum tataricum. Classification (NCBI taxonomy): domain Eukaryota; kingdom Viridiplantae; phylum Streptophyta; class Magnoliopsida; order Caryophyllales; family Polygonaceae; genus Fagopyrum; species Fagopyrum tataricum. The sequence goes on from CM008285.1 coordinate 18,960,821, forward strand.
GTATTGCTTGACCCACCCGTTGGTATTATGAACTCTTTGTTTCAGGATGTTAGAGGTCGGGCTATCCCCTACTTGATGAATACTTAGCCCTTTTTTATTTAATAATAAAGCGCGGCTAGATGCGCCGAAGACCATTGCCTCTCCTTACACCAAAAATAAAATAAAATATTAATATACTAAATCAATCAATATAAATATACTAAAGTAGATTGTATGACTACTAACGTGACACGTTATGATCCGATTATTTTGAAATACATCTCTCTCATTAAATTTTGTTTTTTTCCTCGAAAATTAGATATATTTTTTAGATTTCGATCTTATTTTGATATAATATTTATTTAATAATTTTCTTTTTTTAAGAATACTAAATGGAAAATTTTTTCCTTAATTTTTTGAAGGATTATAAGCCAATCTATTTACATTAAATATTTTCAAAAATTTTGTTATCCCACATGTTTAAGGTTAATGGTTTGAGAACTTCTATAAATAGAGATTTTGAAGATTGAACAATTCATATATTTATTAGACTTTTGACTAAGTTCAAGTATAATTTTTATTCATATTATCGTTGACCTACAATTTTGTGGGTCGTTGACTATGTGATTTTTTTTATCTACCGTTATATGGGTTGTTGACCTAATGTATGTAGGTCTGTAGGTCGTTAATCTAATGTATGTGTAGATCGTTGATCTAATAATGTATGTGTGGGTTGTTGACTTATTGTTTTGTGGGTCGTTGACCTACTATTTTGATGTATGTGGATCGTTCATCTAATGGATATGTGGCCCTTGACTTAACGATACGTGGATTGTTGACCTATTGATATGTGGTTTGTTGACCTATCAATCATCAATTATCAAGTATAAGAAATGATTAGGTATATTTTTTAGATTCTATCAATTTCTTTTATTTTGTTATAATATTTATTAAATAATTTTCTTAGACTCAGGCTACTCAGTGTAAAATTTGGCCAGAAAAAAGTTTTTAAAGAATACTATATGGAATAATTTTTTCCTTAATCTTTTAGGGATTATAAGAACAATCTATTTACGCTAAATATTTTAAGAATTTTGCTATCCCACATCGACTATATGTAAGGTTGATGGTTTGAGAACTTCTATAAATAGAGGTTTTCTATCCCACATCGACTATATGTAAGGTTGGTGGTTTGAGAACTTATATAAATAGAGGTTTTGAAGATTGAACAAATCATACATTTTTTTTTTTTTACTTTTGACTAAGTTCAAGCATATTTTTTATTTATATTGTTGTTGACCTACTGTTTATCTACCGTGGGTCGTTGACATAATGTACATATGTCGTTGACATAATGTATGTGGATCGTTGATCTACTATTTTGATGTATGTGGGTCGCTGACCTATTCATATGTGGGTTGTTGACTTATTGACATATGGTTTGTTGACCTATCAATCATCAATCAATATAAATATACAAAATTAATCAATCAATATAAATATACTAAAGTAGAGTGTATGACTGGACGTGACGTGTTGTGCTGCGAGTATTTTGAAATAAATCTCTCTCATTAAATTTCACGTTACTTTTTTCCTCGAAAATTAGATATATTTTTTAGATTTTGATCTTTTTAATGATTTTGATATAATATTTATTAAAGAATTTTCTTTTTTTTTAAGAAATACTATATGGAACAATTTTTTCCTTAATTTTTTAAGGATTATAAGCCCAATCTATTTACGTTAAATATTTTCAGGAATTTTGTTATCCCACATCGATTATGTGTAAGGTTAATGGTTTGATAAAATCTATAAATAGAGGTTTTCAAGATTGAACAAATTATACATTTCTTGTAGTTTTGACTATGTTCAAGTATAATTTTTATTCATATTGTCATTGACCTACTGTTTTGTGGGTCGTTGATCTACAATTTTGTGGGTCGTTGACTATGTGGATTTTTTTTTATTATCAACCATATATGTGGGTCGTTGACCTACTATTTTGATGTATGTGGGTCGTTGAACTAATGTGTATGTGGGTCGTTGAGGTAATGATATGTGGGTCGTTGGCGTAATGATATGTGGGTCGTTTTAAATTCATATTTATTTTGAATATTTATTTCTCTTATTTTAAATTATACATTTTGACTTTGCTTGAGGTTGTTGCACAAATAAAAACTATATATTTTTTTTAAAGTATATAACTATTAAAGCATAGGGACTGAGTGTCACGTGTCACAACAAGAAATCAAGAAGCCCAACAAAAAAAATTTCAAACTTAATTAATAGGGAGATTTTGCAAAATAATTAAAACCATTTTTTAAAAGTTAATTAATAAGGAGTTTTTCTAAAATCACTACATACATGACTGATGTACATCTCCATATATTTTCTTAAATATCTCCATTTGTCAAATATATATCAATTATACCCTTAGTATTGTTACTTGAAAGGATCTCCATTTTAACCTTCTGAAACATCTATTCCCTCTCCGTTGTTCACATGAATTACATCTATAGCCACTTTGATCGCAACCAATCCGTCAACACAACCTCCATATATAATCGCAGGACATGTCGCCTTCCTCTCCAACAGTCGCCATACCGATAGTCGATCGTATGTGCTTCTTTAAAAGATCTCGTATTCATCTCCATCTCTTGAGAAGCAAAATAACAAAAATCTAGCCTCGTTCCGGTTCAAATCTTTTTTTTGATAAAAGGTGAACTTCATTCAAACATCATCAAATGCAATAGCCTTACATAATTCGTCCGGTAAAAAGGCACAATAATCAAAATGAAACAGATCAACCGGGCATTGACCCGCAAGCCAATTCGCCACCCCGTTTGAATCACGACCAATAAACTCCCATCTGCACTCCTAAAACATCGACCTTAGATCATGTGCAACCTTAAGACACTACCCATGTAATCCCGCTGCTCGACCCTTGCATTAAGCTTTGTGATAAGAACTTGTGAGTCCGACTCGCAAATAATCCTCCTCCAACCCTTTTCCTGCGCTAACTACAAAGCCCAAAGAAGGCCTTCCCCTTCCGCCTCCTCCATCGTCCTGGTTCCATGAATTCTCTTCGTTGCAGCCACAACAACCGAACCCAGACAGTTTCTAGCAACAACACCACCCTGCACGTTCCATCACTCTTAACAGCGCGTCACAGTTCAGTTTAATTATCCTTGCTGGAGGTTTCTCCCACTTGGATACAAGCATTCCGCCAGAGGAAGGGAGACGAAACAAAACCGAGCCCCTCACTTCCTCGAAGCTACGCTACACATCAGTCATGATCTCCGGTAAAGACATCACCACACCTTCAAAGCACCGTCTATTCCTCGCTTTCCAAATCGACCATAACAGCAATATCCACCTTTGCTTATCCACCACCGGCCGATCGTAAATAAACCGAACAAACCAGTCCATAACCGTCTTGCACTTACCACTGTCCACTCTTAGAAATGGAAAAGCCTTCCACACATCACTCACGGCAGGACAAGAACCAAGAATGTGCACTGTTGTTTCAAACTTTCCTCCAGAGTCAAACCAAGGATCTTGAGTCACACTTCGAATACTCAACCCCGCTTTGCATGGCAATGAATCAGAACAAGCCCGCCAAACAAAATCCGATACCTTAGGGATCATCTTCACTCTCCAGATCGCCCGCCAAGGGTTCACCCCCGTACTTCCTCCGGACGTACTCGTCAAAATGCCACGAGAAGCCTCATGCATTTGCGCGTGATAAGCCGTCCTAACCGAGAAATCATCATTCTTCGAGAGGAACTAGAAGGGCTCATAACTTAAGACCACAACTAAGCAAAGGGATATTCCTAACAACATCCACATCAGCTTCCAACAAAACTTCCCGGAAAATCTCCACCCGCCAATTCCCAGACTCCCAGTCGATAAAATCGATCACTCTCAAGGTCTGATCAGCAAAAACCGGTTTTGATATCGGGCGGAAATTAACAGGTCTTGGGATCCAAGGATCTTTCCACACACCGGGGGAGCTCCCGTTGCTAACTTTCCAACAAAGACCAAGTTGAAGCACCTGCCTTCCTTTAAGAATACTTCTCCACGTAAAAATAGGACGGTAACCAATTCCCGCATCAAGGAACGAATCATTCAGAAAATATCTTGCCTTAAGAAGACGGGCACTCAACGAGTCCGGGTTAGTAATGATACTCCAACCTTGTTTTGTAACACCCCGAATCCGTAGGACTCGAGGTGCTACTGGGCTAGGATCTCACAATGGATCTTGACCCTAGCCTGACAACAAGTTCACTGAATCTTACAACAAGACACCGATAGATTAAATACAAAACATCAAACTAATATAAAAGTATCAAAAGGTTTATACAACGTGCTGCTGAGTACAAACAAAACATAAATATATACATGGTCAAAAGATCCCATATCCCACGAGGACGACCCAGTGTACGGAGCCCTCATCAGATCACCCACTCTGGATCACTCTGCAGTTCTCCTAACCTGCAAGGGATCTACAACACGGTATAAAACCGTTAGCTAACCATACACATATATGAGATGAGCATAAGCACAAGCATACGTCAGAAATACTAAACACCTCATCATAATATCACACATTTACCCAGTTTATCATCTTTATAAATATAGTCCAACACTCAAATCATACATATAAATATCCATATGAATATATGTGACACGAGGAATTAACCCTCGCCTCTCGGTGGTAATGCCAGCTGGAGTGGTCAATCGGGACGACTCCTCCGTGTACCTTGAGGGAGTGGAGACAGCGCCCGTTCCGTGTACCAGATCTGGATGTTCCGCATAGAACCTCCCAGTCTCCCATAGGGATGAGTGGGCAAGGTTGTCACGGCCCTACAATGGGCAATCAGTAAACCATAGGTCGGTAATAATCAATCCACACATGCTATCAATCACATATCAAACACCACTCATTCACACATCAAATATAAGGATGGCAGCTAAGTAAGTCCTATGGACTTACCTCAACCTCGGAAGTCTCAAACCCAAACGGCTCCAACTTTGGAGATCAACACTGCCTAGTAACAAGGCATAACAACATATATCAAACTCATATCCATCACAAGGATCACACCTAGACCCAAGAGATCCATAAGGATCGTATCCTAACTCATAAACCTCAAAGCCATAACCGGCATAAACGATAACATGATCAACCTCGTTCCATCCTCATATACGTACCTAGCATGCCACTAAACCGCTCATACTAGGAAAGGAAAGGATCTACCTAACTCTAGGTAGACCCGGGACAAAACACACCTGCGTGACGGAAAGGCGCAAGGGCGGAACAGGAAACCCGCAGGCGCGGTGACAGCGGCCGCAGGCACGTGCACAGGCGCTGTGACACGGCTCCCGCAGGGGCAACGGCTTCCAGGCGCGGGTGCGGCGACAAGGTACCCGCAGGGGCGGCTTTGCTGGACCGCGGGGGCGGCGACAGTGCAGAAGGTGATCCCGCGGTTCCTCTTCGGCTCTTCACGTGATCAACTCACGTCTTCTTCATTCCAAAGTCACACACATACATATACATACACATTCCAACATTAATACACCTTCAATTCATCTAATCCTAAGCTAAGGAAGATGGAATCAAAGAAAAAGAAAGAAGAGAAGGAGGAAGAAGCAAGGAGCTTACCACACTTGTGGTCCTATGCAGCAAGGAAAAGATCAACAACACACTATCACTGGCTCTCAAGCTCAGCAACCACATCTACTAGCATCAACATCATCAAAGCCACATCAAATCTCTTCCAAACCCAAAGGAAATCAAGAACAAGATCAAGGAGGGAGAAGGAGAAGCAAGAAGGACGTAAGGTAGCTAGGAAATGAAGTGAAGAACCCTTGGTCACGAAGTCAAGGTAAGGCTAAGAAGAAAAGGGTAAAGCACGTCAACAAAACCGGCTGCAGCCGCAAGAAACCACGGGGGCGGTTCCCTGGGCCGCGGGAGCGGGAACCCGCTGGGGCGGCACACAAGCCCGCGGGGGCGGCTAAGGTCAAATCTCGGCTAAAGCCAAATCTCGGCTAAGGCAAACTCGGTCCAAAAGACTAAGGCTCTTACATGTTTAGCTAACAAAGCAAGATTAAAGGTGTGAGTGACCCGGAACCCCATACCACCATCACTTTTTTACATACACATTGTTTTCCACTTAACCTAGTGGATCTTGCGCTTTCCATCTGCTGCCCCCCACCAAAATCTGCTCATAAGCCTTTCATTATCGTGACACACCCTAAAAGACATTTCAAAACAATACATAGTATAGGACGGGATCGCTTGAACCACCGTCTTAAGGAGTACCTCCTTTCCCGTCCTAATGAGGAACGATTCTTTCCACCCCTTTAATTTCTTCCAAAATCTTTCCCTAATAACCTCAAACATAACCTTCTTTGATCTCCCCACCATTGTTGGGAGACCTAAGAAACGCTCATGCTTAATTACAAACCTCCCTGATATTCAATCTAGCCTGAATCTCCCTCTTGTCTTCAGACTTCACATTATTGCTAAAAGAAAGTTCTGATTTTGCAAAGTTTACCTGTTGACCTGAAACGTCTCCGTACTCAAGAAGTATATTGACAATCTCATCGCTCTGTTGAAAAGAAGCCTTTGCAAAGATCACACTATCATCCGCAAAGAATAAATGAGAAACCCTCGGAGCAATACGAGCAATCCTAATTCCATCAATTCTGCCACATTCCTCATTTGCCTTAATCATAGATGATAAACTTTCCGCACAAATCAGAAAAAGGAAAGGAGAAAGAGGATCACCTTGACAGATCCCTCTCCTCGGGATAAAGCTAGGAGTCGGAACTTCTTCCACAAGAACGGAAAAAGACACCGACGTCACACATCTCATAACAAGGGTAACCCACCTCCTCTCAAAACCCATAGCGTGCATACATGCCTCAAGATAACCCCACTCAACTATGTCGTATGCCTTCGCCATACCATGCTTTAAGGCCATAAAACCTTGTTTTCCTACCCTCGTCTTCATATAGTGGAAGATCTCAAAAGCTGCAATTACATTATCCGTAATAATTCTTCCCGGCACAAAAGCACTTTGTATAGTCGAAATAATATTGCGAAGACATCTTTTAAGTCTATTAGCTAAAACTTTAGCAACAATTTTATAAATGACATTACACAAGCTAATAGGTCTCAAGTCCCTCGTAGTAATTGGATTATTAACCTTAGGAATAAGAGAGATGAAAGTACTATTAAAAGAGCAAGGGAAAGGTGTTCCTTCAAAAAGATCAGTAATAAACTTTGAAGTATCCTCTCCAATAATATCCTAGTGCTTTTGAAAGAATAAAGCTGGTAAACCATCATGGCCGGGAGTTTTGCTCGGATGCATGGAGAAAAGCGCCACTTTTACAGTTTTACCTCCTCTACAGTGCACTCTTTTAATAAATCCACATTATCTTCACACCAAGCTGATTGAACACAAGAACAGGAGGCGTCACCCCCGCACCAATATCCGAGGTAAAGAGAGATCCAAAATACTCCATCACCACCTTGGCTTTCCCCTTGTTAGACCTCCAGGAACGTCCCTGTTCATCAACCAACCTATTTAGTTTATTCCTACGCCGCCTCTCACTAGCCTTTTTATGAAAAAAGCGGTATTACGGTCACCACACTGGATCTCATTTGCCTTTGCACGCTGAGCCCACAAACATTCCTCCTTTAGCAAAAGCAAATGTTCCTCCTTCTCAAGATCCTTACGTCGTTTTACGTCATCCTTTGTGATCCCGTGTAAATGAAGATCCCTCAGTTGATCCTTGACTCGCCTAATGGATTGACGTAATTGACCAAACTCAGTAACGCTCCAGTCCTTCAAATCATCCTTGCATCTAGCAAGCTTTTCCTCAATGCCAGTTGTTGCTTCCCTACTTCCCGGGTTTTTCCATGCATTAGCAATAACCGTTCCACATCCTTCGTCTAAGGTCCAAAATGATTCAAATCGAAATGGCTTTGGACCCAAAAAAGCATCAGAAACAACTCCCTCCATTTTAAGCAGAAGAGGACAGTGATCAGACATGCAGCGCGGAAAATGCTCCACTCTAGCCTCCGGGAAAAGATCGTACCACTTCTCACTCGCAAAAGCATAGTCAAGGCGCTCCTTGATAAAACGGTCTCTGACTTGTCCATTGTCCCCTGTATACCTTGGCCCATCAAAACCGATATTCCGAAGTTGACAATGATGTAAAGTTTCGTTGAAGGAGATCAATTGATTAAGATCGGGAGTCTCTGTGAGAGCCCTTTTCTTTCGGACCGAGTCTTGGTCGTTAGCCGAGTTTGGCTTGGCCGAGATTGGCCTTACCGCACCCACGGGCCTGACTCTTTTGACCGTGCTTTACCCCTTAGCTTTACTTCTTTCTTCTCCTTTCTGAGCAAGGGTTTCCTTATTCACTTTCCATCCAGCCTTCACGTCCTCCTTGTTTCTCCTTCATCCTTCTTGAGCTTGTGTTGGTTTTCCCTTGAGTTAATAAGAGAGTTTTGGTGGTGAATGTTGATGTTGATGCTAGTGTTTGATATGCTGAGCTTGAGAGCTAGTGGAAGTGTTGTCTTGGAGCAATTTCGTGCCTATGCCGTAGCTTTGGTATGTCCTCCTTGCTTCTTCATTCTTTCTTCTTCCTTGTCCTTCTTTCCTTAGCTTAGGATTTGATGCTTGGACATAGGGTGATATTGGAATTGTGTATGTATATATATGTGTATGACTATGGAAGAGAGTAGACGTGATTTGATCACGTGAAGAGCTAAAGAGAAGCCGCGAGATTTCATTCTGCACTGTCGCCGCCCCCGCGGCCAGATGTCACCGCCCCTGCGGAAGACGTGCCGCAGCGCCCGCGCCTTGCCTGCGTTGCCAGCGACCCTTGTCACCGCCCCCGCGGTTGAGTGCCGCCGCGCCCGCGGTTTCCTGTGTTCCGCCCCTGCGTCCTCTGTTCACGCAAGTGCGTCTTGTCCCGGGACTACCTATAGTTAGGTAGTTCCTTTCCTTTCTAGTACGAGGAACTTAGTACCATGCTAGGATTCGGATGTTGACGAGTATGATATAGATATGCCGGTTACGGCTTTGAGGTTACAAGTTGGATATGATCCCTTATGGATCCCTTGGGTCTAGGTGTGACCCCTTTGTGTGATAGGATTGTGATATATATATGTCTGTCTTGTATAGGCTGTGTTGTCCTCCAGTTTGGAGTGGACGTTTCTGAGAGTGGATCGTACTTGAGTTACTTCTGAGATCGAGGTAAGTCCATAGGACTTACTTAGCTACTATCCTTATATTGGATGTATGCTTGAGTGGTGTTTGTTATATGCTTTATAGCATGCTTATGATTATGATAGTCACCGACCTATATTATATTGACCGCCCATTGTAGTGGCCGTGATAACCTTTCCCTTTCATCCCGTAGTGGAGTCTGGGAGGTTCTCTATAGTCAGGCCAGATCTTGTATAAAGGAAGGCCCCTCACCACTCCCACAAGGTACACGGGAGGTGTGCTGATACTACTCCAGCTGGTTAGAGTACTTAGAGGCGGGGATTATATTCCTCGTGTCACCTATCTTCATATATATATCTATTTATACGATTAAGTGTTTTGACTTATTAAAGATAATAAACCGGGTAAATGTTTGATATCATGCTGAAGTGTTTATTATTCCTGATGTGTGTTTGTGCTCTAGCATCTTCTTATATATGTGTATAGTTAGCTAACGGTTTTATACCGTGTTGTAGATCTTTTGCAGGACAGGAGAGCTGCAGAGTGATCCGGAGGGGTGATCTGCTGAGGGTTCCGTACACTGGGCGTATTCGTGGGATTTTTGGGTTTATCATTATTGTACGGCTTTCAGTTTGACTTTGTACTCAACAGTACTCTGTATCATCCTTTTGACATGTATATATATATATATAAGTTTTTATGTTTTGTTTTAATCTATTGGTGCCTTGTTGTAAGATTCAGTGAAGTTGTTGTCAGGCTAGGGTCAGGATCCATTGTGAGATCCTAGCCCAGTAGCACACTGAGTCCTACGGATTTGGGGTGTTACAGTCTCACCCCCACACTTATCATCCGAAGAGAGAATCATGTTAAATTCGCCCATCAGTAGCCAAGGTTCACTTACCTCCTCATTAATATGTCTTAGCAGCTCCAACGTTTTATGCTTCTCGTTTCCACGATACCATCCATAGATACCAGTAACTCTCTATTCCCCTATCAACGCATCTATGTGATGCTGAGTATAGGACTGGATTGCAACCTCCACTCCCGAAGACCATAACAGACACAGGTCACCTGCAGACCTGATACTTTCCACAGTAAAGCATCCCTCGAACCCCAGCCTCCTACGAAGAAATTTCATTCTCCTCCTATCGCTCTTGGTTTCACTCAAGAACAACAGGTCGGGCTTCTTCTCGTTTACTAATTGGACAAGTTTTGACATTGTCGGGCCTTTGCGCATCCCCCGGCAATTCATGCTCAAATCGATCATTGATCCCTGCAAGAGAGAACATTTTCCTCGATCTCTTGCCGATCCGTCCGTCATCTTGGACACCTTAAGCCTTTTGTTACCAACACCTTCTTCCTCATCATTGTCATCCAGTTCGTTTTCATGCACACGTTTCCTCTTGTTACCAACACCTTAGCCAAGGTTCGAATCTTTTTTTTTTATAACAATGGTAGGATTTCGAATTTCTATTTAGATGTTTGACAGGATTTATAAATCAAAGATTAGAAAATTTTTAAAAAAGCCCTAAATTATTTGAATAAGCAAACCTAACTCACAAATGGGATGAATTACTGAGATCTTATTAATTTTAGTGAAATTAATGTTTCTAGTTGGTTGAAATTTTGATTTGTAGATCTACTTTGATCGTAATAATTTATGATAGTCCATTGAATATTTATGACTTTAAAGCCCAATTGTTAGGATTTGGATTAGAAAGGCCAATCACAATACATAGCAAGCATTTGGATATATGTTGCTAGAACCACAACATAGGAGAATGCGAGAGAGTCTTGTGCTTCTGGTTCAACATAGGCGAAGCCGCGGAGGTAGAGAAGAAAAAAATGGGTGGTGTTGTAGTGGTAATTTTAAAATGAGGGATTTTGGTAATTTAGTTAAACATTAAGATTATTGTTGGAGGTGTGGTTTTTGTGGAGATGTATAGCACCGCTTAATCATTAACATGCTAAATTTATAGATTACAGCAAATCTTTTTAACCATTTCCTATAAAAATATTTTGTTTTTCATAATTATAATTTTCTAGATTTTTTAATTAGTTATGATTTTATTAGAATTTTTTTACAATTATTTACAAATTATTGTAGAAATTTATATCGTTCAATTAACATCCATTTATTTGAATTTATAATTAGTATGATTTTTAAAAAAATTATTGAAAGGATATTTTGATTTTCTTATCTTATCTTATATATATTAAAGCGGACACACTTTTTGTCACATGTCGTCGCCAGGATTTTCCGTCCGCAAAAACTTTTTTAATTTCACAATTTTAATTTATTTGTTTAAAATCAGTATTTATTTTAAATCAATTGTGATCCCTTTTACGTTAGGTTTTCAATCAAGATTTTGTATCAGAAAATTAAAACAAAAAATATTTTAATTTTGAAGTTAAGTGGAGCAAATTCCGTTTCACATTGTTTAAAAGATTTTTAAACAATCTTCTTTTAATTGCAAACATTACATTTAGAAATATTTTATTAAGTGTCGTATTATTTGTCAACCCTAAATTCCTTATATGCTCGCTCCAAACAATTGGTTAATGATGTAATTTTCATTGAGTTTGTTTAGATATTCTTTGATCAAACTTTTATTTAGCTAAATTTCGTCTAATTTTCGTCGCCAAATAATGTTTTAGCATAATTATTATTATTAGTCAACGAAGTACATGATAATGTTTTAGCACGATTGATGTATATTTCATTATTTTTATTCATAAAATGTACACAATTAAAAATATCACTTAAACTAGCATTTTTATAATTATCATGTTTTATATATTAGACAAACATATTGTCTTTTTCTTTGTACAATATTTGTCATTTTTCGGTTGATACACACAAGAAACGGATGATAGACTACGTAATATTTGTAATTATATTTACTAAATATATGTAAGATAATCAAATTAAATACATGAATACTATTACGCAACTAATATTATATTTTTATAATTTGAACCTTATATTTAATATATTATAGTATTTATTTTAAAAATAAAATCTTAAGTGCAATCCCGCACAAGGTGCGGGTAATACACTATATATATTATAGGAGTAACACTCCTTGCCACGTGTCACGCAGACAAATGCTAACAACCGCGTGTCATTTTAGCATTTAACCACATCCCACAAAATATTAATTAAGTTTATTCATTAAAAAAATATTTAAAGAAATATGTATAAAAACATAGATTTTGCTGGAAAAAAAATGTATAAAAATATAGATTCTCTGAATACCACAAGAAATTTGAACGTTTAATAAATTTCAACAACCAACAAAACAAAGATCTTCTCCAAGCAAATATTTATTAATGTATTATATAATATTATATAATAGATAAAAATATTAACATATGAACCAAGTATTATGAGGGAGAAAAATTCATATTATGAGTTATTATACAATTAGATGTTTTATTAATGTATTATATAATATTATATATAAAGTGTACAAATATTTGTTGCTTATTATCTACTCTATCTAATGACAAAAAAATAGTTTATATATAATCCCTTAAAGAAATAAATAACAAAAAATATTTTTATCAAATCTCGTGCAGGGGTAATACACTAGTAACTATTAAAGCAGAGTAACCGAGTGTCACGTGTCACAACCAGAAATCAAGAAGCCACCAAATTTTTTTAAAAGTTAATTAATAAGGAGATTTTTCAAAATAATTAAAACTATTTTTTAAAAGTTAATTAATAAGGAGTTTTTCTAATATCATTAACATGCTAAATTTATAGATTACAACAAATCTTTTTAACCAATTCCTATAAGAATATTTTATTTTTCCATAAGTATAATTTTCTAGATTTTTTAATTAGTTATGATTTTATTAGAATTTTTGTTACTATTATTACGAATTATTATAGGAATTTATATCGTTCAATTAACATCCATTTATTTGAATTTATAATTAATTTGATTTTTTAAAAATTATTGAAAGGATCTTTTAATTATCTAGAGATTATATATAACTTTTTTTTAAAACAATTAATGTAAATTAAGCCACAATATTTTTTAAGTAACTATTACTTTTTTTTTAAAATTGGAGCAATTAACAAGTGAAATTAGATTTATTTGTTACATATTAAGATCTTTAGATTCTTTTAGAAGTTTTAATTTTGAAAAACAATTTAATATGTTATAGTTATAAATATAACTTGAATTTGTTACCGGATTATATGTATGATAAAAAAATAGTTAAATTTGTAGTCAATAAATAATATTAAGCTATATAGAAGATTATTTTATCATACAAATGTTTAAAATAACTATTAAATCACGTCCCGTGCAATGCACGGAAAATACACTAGTCAGTGATTAAATATAGACTTGTTCACTTGCGAACATTGATTGTATGGTTTGTTTGGGTATATGATTGTGTAGTTTTCACTAATTTATAAAAAGAGAAAAATATACAAATCTTTTTGGGGTTAAAATTATAAATGAATTCAATAATCTACGCAAAAAACTATCTTGATTAGCTCTTAAAAATCTACACAAAAAAACCTACACAAAAATTACTGAAAATATACTAAATAATTTACTCAATCAATCAACCACTAAATAAGAAAAAAAAATCTATATACTCAATTGTTCATTTTTAAAAATAAGTCTATTACACCAAACCTTTAATTGATATAATATTCATTTTTATTATACTCAATTGTTCAGTTTTAAAAACATGTCTATTACACCAAACCTTTAATTGATATAATATTCATTTTTATTATGCCTTTCGTACAAGTAAAATTTTTCCAAACACGGAATTTTGGTACATTAGGAATGTTATAGCCGTTTGTTAACTATGTGTTTGTCGAACTTGTCACTTCCACCCCTTTGTGAGGAGACTCTCCTTCTCTCAAAATCACGTGTTTGATTTTTGTGGGTCTAGTATATTCTATGTCCAGGCCCAAATATATTTTATCTTTAGGGTTTCTATCTAGATATTATCCGTCTATTTATAACCACGTTGAAAACTATAATTTTCATAGTAAAAATATAGTGCAAAACCTGATTAATGGTGCTCCAAGAGTCCAAGATGTAGTCACATATTCACGGCGAACTGCATAACCAATGTTCATATTTTTCTATTTTTTATTTGAAGAGACCAATGTTCATATTTTTCTATTTTTTATTTGAAGAGACCAATGTTCATATTTAGTTGTTTTCTGGATTGCATTCTAATCCTAAATTTTTTGGAGTTTTTTTAGTGAGAATCAAATAACACTTGTAAGGGTGTTATTAATGCGGCATTAGGACGAGAAGTGCCCTTTCCGGCAACAAAATATTTTTCATTTTTGTGTGCCTTTCCACCGGGATTAAAGTCATTAAACTCATCACCGTCTCCGCCAAAATTTATCATTTTTAATCATTGTTAATTAGGTAACCAAATTTTCCTTATTTGATTCCTTGCTTACAAATACATATTAATTAGCTCTATATCAACTTATATAAATAACATGGTAACTTATAACTTAAGAAAAATTAACTTAAACAATCACTATTTTTTTATGGATAAAATGGTTAACTAGACTCCTTTTGTAAACTTGTGTCCTATTAAGGCTTATAATTAAATTGCTTGACAAAGTAGGCTCCTCTTAATTATTTATGAAGATTAATTAAAAGAGTTAATTGTTAATTTCAATTTACTCAAAGTCCAAACCCAATTTATTTAAGCATCCAATTAGACCCACTCTAGTTACACAAGGTCCGTACACAAGTCTAGGCCCAAAGAGTTACACAAGGTCCGTCGAAAATATAAATATTGTATTTAGTGGGTTTCGAACTCTAGATGACAGGACCTCCCACCCTTATACCAGCTAGACTAAATGAACTTGGTAATATATTGTTTTTTTTAAAGTTATTCTTAATATCTACTTATGTAAGAGCCTTAGTCTTTGGGAGCTAGTTTAGCCTTAGCCGCCCCCGCGGGTCTGTGAGGCCGCCCCTGCGGCTCCTCTGTTGTTCCGCCCCTGTGGCCAGGAAACCCGCGCCTGCGGTTTCCCGCGGCTGCAGCCGGCTTTGTTGACCCTTGACCCGTGCTTTACTCTTTCACTTCCTTAACCTGATTCCTTGCTTTGGCTTGCTGAGCTTCTTTCACTTCCTTTCCCAGCTTCCTTCACGTCCTTCTCCTTCCTCCTTGATCTTCTTCTTGGTTTCCTTAGAATTGGAAAGTGTTTTGGTGTGGCTTTGTGTGGGGTTGATGATGATGATGTTGTATGATGTTGTTGCTGAGCTTGAGAGCTAGTGGAGGTGCTGTCTTGGAGCAGTTTCGTGCTTAGGCCACAGCTGTGGTATGTCTCCCTTGCTTCTTCTTTCTTTCTTCTTCCTTGTTCTTCCTTCCTTAGCTTAGGATTAGATGTATGGATCATAGATTGATGTTGGAATGTGTATGTATATGTATGTACTTGGTTTTGGATGATGAAGAGGTGATTTGATCACGAGAAGAGCCGAAGAGGAATCGCGGGGTCACGTTCTGCACCGTCGCCATCCCGCGTCTGGAAGCCGCCGCCCCTGCGGAAGCCGTGCCGCAGCGCCCGAACCATGCCTGTGTTGCCTGCGGCCTTTGTCACCGCGCCCGCGGCTGAGTCCTGTCGCGCCTGCGGGTTACCTTGCTCCGCCCCTGCGTCTCTTGTATCACGCAGGTGCGTCTTGTCCTGGGTCTACCTAGAGTTAGGTAGATCCTTTCCTTTCCTAGTATGAGCGGTAGTAGCATGCTAGGTATATGTTGAGGATAAATGGTTGATGATTATGTTTCGTTATGCCTTGTTGCTAGGCAGTTTTATCCTCTAGATTGGAGTGGACCAGGTTTGAGGGTTGATCGAGTTGAGACGACTACGAGGTTGAGGTAAGTCCGTAGGACTTACTTAGTTGTCATCCCTATATTGGATGTGTGCTGAGTGGGGTGTGGTATATGTTTGATAGCATGCGTTATGGTTTATTACCGATCTATGGTATATTGCTTGCCCATTGTAGGGCCGTGATAACTTGCCCTCTCATCCTGCCGGGAGTCTGGGAGGTTCTCTGTAGGCAGGCCAGACCTGGTAAACGGTTCGGGCACTCCCCATTCCCTTAGGGTACACGGGGAGGTGTTCCAGGCACCATTCCAGCTGACTATTGGACCCAGAGGCGAGGATTATATATTCTTCGTCTCACATATGTTTATATGGATATATATATATTTGAGTTGATTGATGGACTTTATAAAGATAATGAACCGGGTAAATGTGTGATAGCATGTTGACGTGTTTAGTTTTCTTTGATGTGTGTATGTGCTATGCATCTCTTATATATGTGTATGGTTAGCTAACGGTTTTATACCGTGTTGTAGATCCTTTGCAGGATAGGAGAGCTGCAGAGTAATCCAGAGTGGGTGATCCGCTGAGGGCTCCGTACACTGGGGCGTTATCGGGGATATGTGATCTTTTTGTTGTACAGTGTGGTTTTATTTGTACTCAGTGGTACTTTGTATTACCTTTTGATATATATATATATATATATATATATATCAGTTTCATGTTTTGTTTTAATCTATTTGTGCCTTGTTGTAAGATCAGTGAAATTGTTGTCAAGCTAGGGTCAGGATCCATTGTGAGATACTAGCCTAGTAGCACTCCGAGTCCTACGGATTTGGGGTGTTACAAAGTTGGTATCAGAGCCCAGGTTGACAACAATGGCACTTGTAATCTGCAATAAAGTTCGAATAGATAAATAAACAGAACCCGAAAGGGGTCTGACTTTTCAAAAGGTTTCGGTTTTGAAATGAGTACAAATGTTTTGGGATACCGTGTACGTGAGTCATCGCCCCTCTGAAGACCTCGACAGTATAGATATATCTAGATATTCTGTTGTGATTGATTTGATATATATCTATACATATGGCATATATTTAGCCTTCTAAGTTAGGTTTACGTCTTCTGCAGATGGTTCAGACTAGAGCCTTACCTGCAGCTAGACGAGGTAAAGGTAGGCCCCTCTAGGTACAGGACGGGGTAGGACTCCTGCTGGCGGTTCACATGCAGCGGGAGAGATCCACGAGGAGGTTGTTGAGAGTGCCGTTCCCGAGACTGGGAACGGTGCAGCTGAGAGACAGGGGTCACAGAGAGCCCAGTCTGGTGAGTCTGATCGTGTCTCCATGGAGGAACCAGCCTTCTGCGAGTACATTAGACATGTTGAGGAGGCTGACAGAGCAGGCAGGCGTGCCCCTGATCTACCAGCACAGGAGGGATCATCTGAGAGATCCCATGTAGTTACACAAGTACCAGCTACACCCAACACCTGCCGCTGAGATTGCTCGAGCTACAGAGGAGCATAGAGGGCCTCGACCAGACACTTGGTTGAAGGCTTTTCATCAGATAGGAGTAACCCCTTTCACTGGGAAGGTGGGGTTAGAGGTGGAGCTCTGGATAGGACATGTAGACTCGGCTCTAGAGTCGTTTTTATGTTTTCGAGTCATATTATGTTACTAATGCCTTGATCCAGATAAAAGAGTCAAAATGAAGCAAAAGAAGGTATTAGCAACACTTAGGAGTTGAAGCAAAGATACGAAAACAAGTTTCTGGTGCCTCACCGCCCCCGCGGAGAAGTGTCACCGCGCCAGCGGTGACACCCTTGCCGAGCGCCGCAGCCAGCGGCCTCACCTGCGCCGAACGAAGCATGTCACCGCCCCGCGGCCGCCTCTGGCCACCCCTGCGGTGACAACCTTGGAGTCCCATGACGAGCGCCGCGGCCAGCGCCTTCGCCCGCGGCCAAGAAGAGCCTGTCACTGCTCCCGCGGCCGCCTCTGGCCTCCCCTGCGGTGACCCATCCTGAAGAAGCGAAGACGGCGCCCCAACGGCCTTTCCAGCGGCCTTGTGAAGCCGAAGATCCAGTGTCACCGCCCCTGGGGTGACTCTGGGCCGCGCCTGCGGATCTTCACCAGAAACGCCCGAAGTTAAAGAGTCAGACGTTTCAAGGAGCCTTTAAAGACCCGCCCCGCGGGTGTGACGAGCCGCCCCTGCGGCCAAGAAGAAGATGAAACGTTTTTGCCTAAACCGCCCCTGCGGCGCCCTTGGTTGCGGGTGCGGGTTAGCGTCAAAGGACTTTACTCGGCTGTTTTCGTCGGCTTTATGGCCTTAAGTGTGGCTGTTTGCACAGATATTAATCCATTCTTAATGGTGGCTGTTTGCACAACCTCTTTACTCCTTTTTAAAGCATTTTGTAGTATAAATAGAGCCCTTGGCTATAGCTATTTTCATCTCATTTTCCACACAAAAACCTCTATATTTCCTAGTGTCTTTTGTAATGAGTTTCTGAGCTCCCTTGGCTACATTGGGTTGATTGAAGCTACATTACTATTTGGTTGTAAGTTCTTCTAATATAAGTTTAAGTTCATTATCCTTTATTTTATTTTCCTTGATCTTTAACTTATGTTTGCATGCTTTTATCCACTTAGATTGATCACCTTAAGTGTACTAATGCATGCAAAATGCTAGGATTAATTGATTCCGGGTTCAGGTCCTTAATCTAGTAGCAAACCCATAGGTAAAAACTGGTTGCGATTATCTAAGGGAAAGGAAAATAACTATAAAGAAAGATTTAACGGGTTGTTTTATTCTTCTTTATATCTCTTTATCTTTATTAGAATGTTAACTTGTGTTTTAATCTTGTAGGTTTACGGATTAAATAACTAGTTAAGTTGTGTTAATGCCGGTTGGTTTAACACATATCTACGATCAAGATGAGAACATCGGTGAACAACTTATAAAAAAAATCAACCAAGTAGTGTGTATGCTAAGATCCAACCTAGTGTAGTTCTTTAAATCAACTTTTCACCAACTTTATAATTGTCTTTGTCTTGTTTTATTTCAATCCAAATCCGCCCCCCCCCAATTTGTTACCAAATCAATATTTAAAATAATAAAAACTCGATAAAACTCTCTTGGGTTCGACCCTTACTTAATCACTATACATTGGTTAGTATTAAGTTCGGATTTAACTTGATAAGTTTATAATAACGACCTTAGGAAATACGCTTGTCATATTGCCGTTGCCGGGGAGTTTAATTTTTGTTTTTATTATTTTTGATTATTGATTATTGGTTTGGACCATTTTCATGGTTCAAACCCGTGCTACTAACTTAGAATTTGCCCCTTTTGATCCAAAAATCGAGAGGATATACCATCGGCAAAGAAGACAAAGTCGGAACGAAGAAGAAATGGCGAACCGCACACTCCGACAACTCACGCAGCCGGATTTGACTCAACACCCCCTTGCGGTGACCATACCGGCAATTGCAGAAGGGGTCAACTTCGAGCTCAAGCCGGGCTTGATCCATTTGCTACCTTCCTTTCATGGGCTAAGCGGAGAAGATCCCATCAAGCACTTGGGGAAGTTTCATACCGTTTGCATGAGCATGAAGCCGGCAAACGTGACCGAAGAGCAAATCAAGATGAGAGCCTTCGGGTTTACTCTCAAGGATGCGGCGGATGATTGGTACTACCACCTTCCATCCGGTAGTATCGATACTTGGGAGAACCTCCACAAAGCCTTCTTGGAGAAATACTTTCCAGCCAAGAAGGCCAACAGCTTGAAGAAGGCAATAAGCAACATCGAGCAAGAAGCGGATGAAACTCTTTATGAGTACTTTGAGAGATTTCCTAAGTTGAGATCAAGTTGTCCCTTCCACGGGTACTCAACCCAAGACCTTGTGTTGTACTTGTACAACGGGCTCTTGGCCAATGAAAGAAGGATCATGGACGCCTCTTGTAGAGGCAACATTCTAAACTCCACTCCCGAGATTGCTATGGAAAAGATGCAAGAAATGACGGAAGGAACGAGGAACTTTGGTAGATCCTCTACCAAAAAAGGAGTCCATGCCATCAACCCCAGCCGTCCGGAACTTGTGCAAGAGATTGCGGAACTAAAGGAGATGGTGAAGTGGCTCACCTTGATGCGAACTCCACAACAACTCAAGGCTTGTGGAGTATGTGCCGATCCTTTCCACCCCACGGACTTGGCCCACAAGTTCAAGAGGAAGCTGCTGAGGTGAATGTTATCGGGTATGGTCAACAACAACAACAACGCCAACGGGACAACCCATATGCTCAAAATTTCATCCCGGGTTGGCGTGGTCAACAAAACTACCGGTGGAGGGATCAACAAAACCAACAACAACAACAGCCCCGCCAAGGTATGTCCCAATCCACTGAAAATATGTTACAAGTTTTAACTAACCATTTTGCTACTCATGTCCAAACCACGGAGTCAAGCATCAAGAATCTTGAGAAGCAAGTGGGGCAAATGGCGGAGGCAATTACAAGGATCGAAGCTCGATCCTCGGGAAACCTACCCTCCCAGACTGTCATCAACCCCAAGGAGAGCTTATGTGCCATTTCTCTAAGGAGTGGAAGGATCATCAAGGAGAATAAGAAACAGGGACGATTAACCAACCTTCTGTTGGTAACCCGCCCCTGTGGAAGGAGGATGCCTCCCCTGTGGCTCAAGTCACACCGCCCCCGCGGCCTATCCACTCCGCCCCTGCGGCCAGCAATGCAGAAAGTACTCCGGAAGAAGATCCTTACGTCCGTCCTAACTTTCCACCCCTCTATGCTGAAAAACCGCCAACACCCTTCCCCGAGGCACTCAAGGAGAGAAGAGTTATAGAAGACAAAGAACTCTTTGAGACCTTCTCAAAGTGTGAAGTAAACATTCCTCTCCTTAAACTCGTGAAAAGTGTGCCTAAGTATGCTCGATTCTTGAAGGAACTTTGTACCATCAAGAGGAAGCAGAAGATGAAGGGAACACAGAAGGGAAGTGAGAAGGAGCACGTGTCCGTTGTTTTCCAAACCCAAATGCCGCAAAAACGTAGCGATCCGGGTATGGTAAGTGTTCCTTTTGTCATAGGCGATACTCGCTTTGACAAAGCTATGCTTGATTTGGGTGCGTCTATAAATGTCCTACCTTATTCCATCTATCAATCTCTAGGCTTAGGACCTTTGCATGAAACACGGACTATAGTACAACTAGCTGACGGATCTAATATCCACCCTAAGGGCATAATTGAAGATGTTCTTATAAAAATTGATAAGCTAATCTTCCCTGCGGATTTCTTTGTCATTGATATGGAAAATAGCATGCACACCATCATGTTAGGTAGGCCTTTTCTAATAACGGCTAGAACAAAAATTGACTATGTTGATGGAAAACTTACAATGGAGTTTAATGATGAGGTTATTGAATTCAATTTATTTACATCTCTTGAAAAACCCATTAGTACTCCTTCTTTGTGTTCCATTAATGATATGCCCATAGAAAATTCTTCCTATGATGACAAGGCTAATTATATGGAAAAGCATGTGAAGATGGTTCTAAAAGTGGATTTGCAAGATGACCACAACAAAACAAACGAAAAAGATAAATTGGCCATTGGGCCCATGCTACTAAACCCAAGCCAAGAGCTTGTTGTTCCCATCTTGCAGGATACTCAACACGGAATGGGAAGTCCTCCAACTGAAACGAGCAAGGAAGATCTAGGAGAGAAGGAAACACTCGTATCATGAACGGAAACGAAGGAACGAGCTCTCCACATCAAGCAATTGATCCGGGAGAGGTCTTTGAGGCATGATCGGGGGCCTTACGTCGAGCCAACGACTTAAACAAAGGCGCTGCTCGGGAGGCAACCCGAGAAAATAAGAGAAGAGGAGGTTCTGACGTTCTGTCAAGAAAACCGCACCCGCGGCTCAATGTCACCGCCCCCGCGGTGACACTACGCTCCCAGCCCGCCCCCGGCGCTGAGCCAGCGCAAGCACAAAGTTGTCACCGCCCCCGCGGTGACAGACCCCCGCTCCCGCGGATTTTCCCTTGACGAATGTTCCCAGCGCTGGTCCTGCGTCTCCACTTCCCTTGTCACCGCCCCAGTGGTGACAAGACACCGCCCTTGCAGTTTAACCCAAAAAAGAAAAAAAATAGGATCGGGGTTTTAAATCCCTCACTTTTCCTCACCATGCCCGAAAAAACATACCTCGCCTGAAAAAATACTCTCACTCACAAACCCTCACCACGCCCCCAGCGACTCATTCCCACGTCCCTGCGCCGGCCAGCCAACACGCCCCTGCGCCACCCTCACCACGCCCCTGCGCCACCTCAGTTTGCTCCTCCCTCCACCCGGCTGCACCTTTCCCCTAACCCATATTCTCACAAACCCTAACCCTAATCTATCACCACCACTCACTACCATCCAAAACCACCGTCAACCACCTTCGGAAGCACCAACGGACGCCGTAAACGCACCACAGGAGTAGCCAACAGCGGACTGTCTTCGCCCGCCCGCTGTCTTCTCCCGCCCCCGCGGCCACGCTTCACCGCCCCTGCGCCTCACCGCCCCTGCGGGTCTTCAAACCGCCCCTGCGGGTAAACAACAAAAGGTCGTCACTTATTTTTCCTTTGTGAAATTCTAATTCTTTTGATTGAAATTGTGATTAGAATGGATGCAACACGAAAATATAAGATGACTGATAGGGAAAAGGCTCGATATGATATTGTGCAAGACCGACAGGTCTTTGCAACTCGGTTTTTGCACATTCCGACTTTAGAGCGGTTGGGCATGTTGGAAAGCATGCAATCTTTCCTGAGCCATGCTGGGCTCGGGGAATTCCTGGGAAGGAGTGCCCGAACATACCCTAAGCTGACCAGACAGTTTGTGGCCACATTTAGTATGGAGCTAGAGGACCACATCTGTGTCGGCCTTACCTTCAAGTTCAACAAAAGGAAATATACGGTCAACTTCTCTCAGCTACAAAAGGCTTTCCGGGTTTCTAAGAACCCTTCGGAAAAATGGTGGGAGGGAGCTCCTACACCAGATTTGGTGGAGTTTTGGCGAGCGGCTACCGGCTCCGACTTTCGAACGGGGGTGAGTACAACAACAAACTCACTCACCCCTGTTTGAGGATCCTATCCAAGATTATTATGTGTGTCTTCTGTGGACACAAGGAGGAAAACAAGGTGGCCCTCAAAGACCTCCCCCTGTCGCGGCATGTGACATTGTGCCGGATTGGATCACCCTCTTCCTTACCGCTTTGAAGCGGATTAGGAAGAATGAGCCACGTGACATTGTTGGAGGTGGGATCATCTCCCTGATTGCAGAGCAGGTTATGGACCTGACCGAGCTGGAGGATGGGATAGCAATCCCATTTTACGACGAAGCTCTTCTTCGGCGCTGCAAGCTCTTGAAGAGGGATGGTGATAACTTCTTCTGGTTGTCCTTTACAGATGGGAGCCACGTCACATACTTGCCCCGGCCGCTACCTTTAGGAGATGAGCTCTCCGATCTATACATTGCCGCCGACCCCTACGTACCGAGGCGAGCACAGGTCGCCGTTATTGAGCGGCATGCGGCGAGCTCCAGCAGGGTCCAACAGGAGGACCACATGCCCATTCATGATGATGATGAGGAGATGCCCACCGCGGCACAGGAGGATGACCCCACACACGCCAGTCTGCTAGCTCAGATGGCGGCTCTGACCACGCAGCATCAGGCGTGGCAGACCGGCTACCAGACGTCTATGCTCCAGCAGCAGCAGGCGTGGCAGGCAGATTTTGGGAGGAGGATGGAAGATCAGCAGTTGGCTTGGAAATCCAACTTTGAGACCTCTTTCGGAGCTCGGATGGACGTGCAGCAGGCCCGCCTTGACATCTTGTACCAGCGTCAGGAGCACTTTTTCAGCCACTTCCCATATCCTCTAGAGCACGGTCCGGATGGTCCAGCCGGACCATCCCATTAGTGAGCTTCTTCTTTTGCCCTTCTCCACATATTATCTTTGCTTTCATTTCCACACTTTGAGGGCAAAGCATTCTTCAAGTATGGGGGAGGGTACTTATCCTGCATTTCTAGTTATCATGCATTTCTAGTCATTTGAGTTTGTTTTAAAAACCCTAATTGTAATTCATGTTTCATTTCAGTTTATTAAAAAAAAAAAAAGAAGAGAAAAAGCCAAATAATTGAGAAAAAGGCAAGAAATCTTTGGATAAAACCCGAGAGGGCGGTTTAGGAAAAAAGAAGGTGGTCCGACCAACTCTAGGTTGGTGCAAAATTGGACTTGAAGGATGTGAGCTTTTTGTGAGATCATCATGAAAAGAAGAAGAGTGGCAAGGTGAAAACCCGAAAGGGCTCCTTGGCAAAATGAGCGATACCGAGTGTAGGTTCTCCTTCCGGCGTTGGCGACATAAGAAGGGGAGTCATAAGGAGGATGTCCGGGTAGGTCACTCTTGGAGCAATAAGGATGGTAGCATTTTCACATTTTCTCACGTTTTTTTTTTCCTCTCACATTTTCTCACTTTCTTTGGTCATTTTTTCTCTTTTGTTCCTCATCTTTCTACTACACCATATTTCCTGAGACTTGTGCTGATTTGTTTGATGTTTTGTTTACTCGGGACGAGTAAAGAGTCTAAGTATGGGGGAGTTTGATAAGTGATGGAATCACTATCAATTTAGGTAGTTTTTAGAGTCGTTTTTATGTTTTCGAGTCATATTATGTTACTAATATTATGTTACTAATGCCTTGATCTAGATAAAAGAGTTAAAATGAAGCAAAAGAAGGTATTAGCAACACTTAGGAGTTGAAGCAAAGATACAAAGACAAGTTTCTGGTGCCTCACCGCCCCCGCGGAGAAGTGTCACCGCGCCAGCGGTGACACCCTTGCCGAGCGCCGCAGCCAGCGGCCTCACCTGCGCCGAACGAAGCATGTCACCGCCCCCGCGGCCGCCTCTGGCCACCCCTGCGGTGACAACCCTGGAGTCCCATGACGAGCACCGCGGCCAGCGCCTTCGCCCGCGGCCAAGAAGAGCCTGTCACCGCTCCCGCGGCCGCCTCTGGCCGCCCCTGCGGTGACCCATCCTGAAGAAGCGAAGACGGCGCCCCAACGGCCTTTCCAGCGGCCTTGTGAAGCCGAACATCCAGTGTCACCGCCCCCGGGGTGACTCTGGGCCGCGCCTGCGGATCTTCACCAGAAACGCCCGAAGTTAAAGAGTCAGACGTTTCAAGGAGCCTTTAAAGACCCGCCCCCGCGGGTGTGACGAGCCGCCCCTGCGGCCAAGAAGAAGATGAAACGTTTTTGCCTAAACCGCCCCTGCGGCGCCCTTGGCTGCGGGTGCGGGTTAGCGTCAGAGGACTTTACTCGGCTGTTTTCGTCGGCTTTATGGCCTTAAGTGTGGTTGTTTGCACAGACTTTTATCCATTCTTAATGGTGGCTGTTTGCACAACCTCTTTACTCCTTTTTAAAGCATTTTGTAGTATAAATAGAGCCCTTGGCTATATCTATTTTCATCTCATTTTCCACACAAAAACCTCTATATTTCCTAGTGTCTTTTGTAATGAGTTTCTGAGCTCCCTTGGCTACATTGCGTTGATTGAAGCTACATTACTATTTGGTTGTAAGTTCTTCTAATATAAGTTTAAGTTCATTATCCTTTGTGTTATTTTCCTTGATCTTTAACTTATGTTTACATGTTTTTATCCACTTAGATTGATCACCTTAAGTGTACTAATGCATGCAAAATGCTAGGATTAATTGATTCCGGGTTCAGGTCCTTAATCTAGTAGCAAACCCATAGGTAAAAACTGGTTGCGATTATCTAAGGGAAAGGAAAATAACTATAAAGAAAGATTTAACGGGTTGTTTTATTCTTCTTTATATCTCTTTATCTTTATTAGAATGTTAACTTGTGTTTTAATCTTGTAGGTTTACGGATTAAATAACTAGTTAAGTTGTGTTAATGCCGGTTGGCTTAACACATATCTACGATCAAGATGAGAACATCGGTGAACAACTTATAAAAAGAATCAACCAAGTAGTGTGTATGCTAAGATCCAACCTAGTGTAGTTCTTTAAATCAACTTTTCACCAACTTTATAATTGTCTTTGTCTTGTTTTATTTCAATCCAAATCCCCCCCCCCATTTGTTACCAAATCAATATTTAAAATAATAAAAACTCGATAAAACTCTCTTGGGTTCGACCCTTACTTAATCACTATACACTGGTTAGTATTAAGTTCGGATTTAACTTGATAAGTTTATAATAACGACCTTAGGAAATACGCTTGTCAGGCACAATAGTGGTGGAGGTCTGTACGAGTACAGGTTACTAGTTATGAGCATATGAGGACTATGATCCGAGAGCGTTTCTGTCTTGCCTTGTAGAGGAGGGAGAAACTGCGAGACTTTGTTGAGGTTGGGTTCGAGGATGTACCGGTCTCAGAGGCCATCAGGAGATTTCAGGAGGAGCTGGCATTGTTGGGTTCAGCTGCACCTCCTCCAGATCAGCATGTATATCTGTTTTTCCGACGACTGAGGGATGCCATCCGGACTTATATGGCAGGGTTTCACTGTGAGACCCTGGTCGATTATCAGGACCAGGCTTTTGATTACGAGAGACAGAGAGCTAGCCAGAGGAGAGCTTCTCATACCGGAGGGTCTGAGAAGAGATAGCTGACTAGGCAGACCAGTGGTACGGGTGGAGCTGATGGTTCAGGGCGAGGCCAGAGTCGCTAGAGTCATCCTTCATCTGCACCGGGTGCAGATAAGGGAGTACATTGCTTCAACTGTAGTGAGTATGGGCATATGAGATCAGAGTGTACGAGGCAGCCGATGACCTGCTTCACTTGTGGCAGACCTGGTCACAGAGCTACCATTTGTAGACGAGGGAGAGCTTCATCACAGCATGATTCTTCTCCTACTAGTGCAACAGGAGGTGTACAGAAGCCACCTCAGCAGCAGCAGATGCAGGGACAACAGAGAGTCCCAGATCGCCCTACGACTCAAGGATCTGCTCCTGGGCCGAGTAGAGGCAAAGGTCGTGGTGGGAGCACCATTGACACCTGAGGCCCACAGGGCCGAATTTTTGAGCAGAGGAGTGTAGAGGAGCCAACTGCATTGACTGCTACAGGTACCATTCTGATTCATGGTTTACTTGTTAGAGTCTTATTTGATATTGGTGCTACGCATTCTTTTATTTCTGATGCCTGTGTAGAGCGTCTGAGTCTAGATACGGTTGAGGGGATGCCCTTTATTATAGGGTTACCCGATGGTGGTAGGGTCACAGGCACCCGTGAGATTCATGGTTGTCCCATTTCTGTAGGGACCCGTGTGTTACTAGTTGACTTCTTTGTCATGCAGTTAGAGCATGAGGAAGTCATTCTAGGTATGGATTGGATGGATAGACATTCTGCAGTCTTAGATGTAGGTAGGAGGACTATTACCCTCTCTACCAAGTTAGGTCAGATAGAGATCTTCCGAGGTTGGGACCTTGGAAAGACAGGCACGATTATCAGTACAGTACAGGCAGCTAGATTGATTGCACAGGGTTATGATGCCTTCTGGTGTTATGCCATGAAGGAAGGGGAGAGTCCACAATTAGAGGATATCCCTGTGGTTTGCGAGTTTACCGATGTATTTGCTGAGCCGTCCAGTTTGCCGCCTCGGAGGAATGTGGATTTTGGCATTGAGTTAGAGCCTAGTACGAGACCGATCTCGAAGGCCCCATACCGGATGACGCCTGTCGAGATGTTGGAGCTGAAGAAGCAACTGGAGGAACTGGTTGAGAAGGGCTTCATTCGCCCTGGCGTGTCCCCATGGGGAGCACCTGTCCTCTTCGTACGGAAGAAGGACGGATCGTTGAGACTGTGTATTAATTACAGAGAGTTGAACAAGGTGACCATCAAGAACAAGTATCCATTGTCGCGTATTGATGACTTGTTGGATCAGCTTCAGGGAGCGACAGTGTTCTCCAGGATTGATCTGCGTTCCGGGTATCACCAACTGAGGGTGAGAGAGCAGGATGTGCATAGGACATCATTCAGGATCAGATATGGACACTACGAGTTTGTAGTGATGTCATTTGGACTTACGAATGCCCCAGTAGTTTTTATGGAGTTGTTGAACAATATCTTCATCGACTACCTGGATCAGTTTGTGGTGGTCTTCATAGATGATATTCTGGTATTCTCTCGTAGCAGAGAGGAGCATGCAGGACAGCTGAGGACTGTGTTGCAGGTTTTACATTATAGAGAACTTTATGTTAGGTTCTCTAAGTGCGAGTTCTGGATGCCAGAAGTAGCATTCTTGGGTCACATTGTATCCGCCGAGGGGATCAAGGTTGATCCGGCGAAGATAGAGGCAGTAGTTTCATGGACGACACCGACGAACGTCAAGGAAGTACGTAGCTTTCTTGGCCTAGCCGGTTATTACAGACGCTTTGTGGAGGGAATTTTTGTGATCGCCCGTCCACTGACGAGTTTACTGAGGAAGACTAACAGATTTGCGTGGACTGAGCAGTGCAGCCAGAGTTTTGAGGAGCTGAAGAGACGTCTGACTTCCGCTCCTGTTTTGGCACAGCTAGAGGGTACAAAGGATTTTGTGGTATACAGTGATGCATCCAAGCTAGGCTTGGGATGTGTGTTGATGCAGCGGGGCAGAGTGATTGCATATGCGTCTAGACAGCTGAAGACGTATGAGGAGAACTACCTGACTCATGATCTGGAGTTGGCAACGGTAGGTCATGCACTGAAGATCTGGAGACATTACCTGTATGGTGTTACATGTCAGATCTTCACAGACCATCAGAGTCTGAAGTATATTTTCACGTAGCGGGAATTGAATAACCGCCAGCGTAGGTGGCTTGAGCTGATCAAGGATATTGATCTGGAGATTCTGTATCATCCAGGGAAGGCGAACGTTGTCGCCGATGCCCTAAGCAGGAAGACGCCTCGAGAGCAAGCGATTGCGAGGCTGACAGTTCAGCATCAGTTGCAGAGGGATTTGATCTGGTTAGAGTTGGATATCCAGTTTCCTGATGAGGATGCCCAGCTGCGTACTTTAGAGGTTCTTCCTGATCTGTTGGGTGAGATCCAACAGAAGTAGGAGACCTGCCCGACACTGACGAGGATACGAGATAGGATGTCTCGGGATGAGGCACCACAGTTCCTGTTAGGAGCAGATGGGGTTTTGAGACGCCGCGGTTGTGTTTGTGTACCTGCTGATACAGAGTTGAGACAGAGGATTTTACAGGAGGCTCACTGTACACCTTACTTTGTACATCCGGGTACGAGTAAGATGTATCAGGACTTGAGACGTTTATATTGGTGGGGAGGGCTGAAGCCCGATGTGGCCAGATTTGTGGCACAGTGTGCGACCTGCCAGCAGGTCAAAATATAGCATAGCAGACCTGGGGGTGAGCTTCATCCACTTCTTGTTCCACAAAGGAAGTGGGAGGACGTCACCATGGATTTTGTGACTGGACTGAGGCTGAGCCGGAGTTTTGATGTCATATGTGTCATAGTGGACAAATTGACGAAGACGACACGTTTCATTCCTATTAGAGAGACGTGGCCGGTGAGCAGATTAGCTGAGGAGTACACTAGGCAGATAGTGAGACTCCATGGTGTAACGAGGACGATCGTCTCAGACAGAGATGGGCGATTTACCTCGAGATTCTGGCAGCAGATTCAGACTGCCCTGGGGACGAGTTTGCACTTTACGAATGCGTTCCATCCTCAAACAGATGGTCAGTCAGAGAGGACCATTCAGTCACTGGAGGATATGCTGCGAGCTTGTGTGTTGGATTGGGGACAAGTGTGGACGGATCATCTCCCACTTGTTGAGTTCTCATACAATAACAGCTGGCATGCATCGATTGGGATGGCCCCATACGAGGCACTGTATGGGCAGAGATATCGTACACCGTTATGCTGGGATGAGCAGAGCAGTGTTAATGGTTTAGCACCTGATCAGATTCAGGATGATGTGGCTCGAGTAGCACCTGATCAGATTCAGTCAGAAAGGACCATTCAGACACTGGAGGATATGCTGCGAGCTTGTGTGTTGGATTGGGGACAAGTGTGGACGGATCATCTCTCACTTGTTGAGTTCTCATACAATAACAGCTGACATGCATCGATTGGGATGGCCCCATATGAGGCACTGTATGGGTAGAGATGTCGTACACCGTTATGCTGGGATGAGCAGAGCAGTGTTAATGGTTTAGCACCTGATCAGATTCATGATGATGTGGCTCGAGTAACACTGATTCGAGAACGGATGCTGACTGCCCAGAGCCGTCAGAAGTCGTATGCTGATAGGAGGCGTAGACCTCTAGAGTTCAGAGTTGGAGCTCATTTGTGGCTGAGAGTGTCCCCGACACGAGGTGTTAGGTGTTTTGGCATTAAGGGGAAGTTGTGCCCCCGATATGTCGGACCGTTCGAGATTTTGGATCGGGTTGGGAGCGCAGCCTACAGGTTGGCTTTGCCGCCGAGATTAGAGGGTGTTCACCCTGTGTTTCACGTGTCTCAGTTGAGGGAGTATATACCAGATCCGAGACACATCGTGAGTTATGATGATTTAGTGGTTGAGCCGGACCACACTTTTGTTGAGCATCCGATTGCAGTCCTAGAACGAGGTATGAGACGCCTGCGTTCGAAGGACATACCTATGCTGAGGATACAATGGTTGAGACGAGGACCTGATGAGGCTACATGGGAGACTGAGGATAGTATCCAGAGGAACTATCCAGATTTCTATACCGAGATAGATATACTTGTAGGATCTACGAGTAGATCTTAGTACTATCTTGGTGAGTGGTTGCTTATGTGCTTATATCCCATGCTGTATTTATTTTCGTACTAGCTTGATATGATGTGTGATCTTATTAGATCTTGTTGTGCTAGTGCGATTGTTTATAGCTGGAGATGGTTCGTTTCTCCCTGCTTTTGTGATGCTGGTTGGCTAGAGATGATTTTCCTCTATGCCCTGAATAGTGTTCGTGCTGGAGTCGATGGTTTCCTCCATGCTTATGTTTGAGGTTATAGAGAGAGTTGTACCTTGGCTTATGAGTCCGTGTGGTTTGAGGATTTTACAAGTTTCGGGACGAAACTTGTTTTTAGGGGATGAGGTGTAAGAGCCTTAGTCTTTGGGAGCTAGTTTAGCCTTAGCCGCCCCCGCGGGTCTGTGAGGCCGCCCCTGCGGCTCCTCTGTTGTTCCGCCCCTGCGGCCAGGAAACCCGCCCCTGCGGTTTCCTGCGGCTGCAGCCGGCTTTGTTAACCCTTGACCCGTGCTTTACTCTTTCACTTCCTTAACCTGATTCCTTGCTTTGGCTTGCTGAGCATCTTTCACTTCCTTTCCCAGCTGCCTTCACGTCCTTCTCCTTCCTCCTTGATCTTCTTCTTGGTTTCCTTAGAATTGGAAAGTGTTTTGGTGTGGCTTTGTGTGGGGTTGATGATGATGATGTTGTATGATGTTGTTGCTGAGCTTGAGAGCTAGTGGAGGTGCTGTCTTGGAGTAGTTTCGTGCTTAGGCCACAGCTGTGGTATGTCTCCCTTGCTTCTTCTTTCTTTCTTCTTCCTTGTTCTTCCTTCCTTAGCTTAGGATTAGATGTATGGATCATAGATTGATGTTGGAATGTGTATGTATATGTATGTACTTGGTTTTGGATGATGAAGACGTGATTTGATCACGAGAAGAGCCGAAGAGGAATCGCGGGGTCACGTTCTGCACCGTCGCCGCCCCCGCGCCTGGAAGCTGCCGCCCCTGCGGAAGCCGTGTCGCAGCGCCCGCGCCGTGTCTGCGCCGTGCCTGCGTTGCCTGCGGCCTTTGTCACCGCGCCCGCGGCTGAGTCCTGCCGCGCCTGCGGGTTACCTTGCTCCGCCCCTGCGTCTCTTGTATCACGCAGGTGCGTCTTCTCCCGGGTCTACCTAGAGTTAGGTAGATCCTTTCCTAGTATGAGCGGTAGTAGCATGTTAGGTATATGTTGAGGATAGATGGTTGATGAGTATGTTTCGTTATGCCTTGTTGCTAGGAAGTGTTATCCTCCAGATTGGAGTGGACCGGGTTTGAGGGTTGATCGAGTTGAGACGACTACGAGGTTGAGGTAAGTCCGTAGGACTTACTTAGTTGTCATCCATATATTGGATGTGTGCATGAGTGGTGTGTGGTATATGTTTGATAGCATGCGTTATGGTTTATTACCGATCTATGGTATATTTCTTGCCCATTGTAGGGCCATGATAACTTGCCCTCTCATCCCGCCGGGAGTCTGGGAGGTTCTCTGTAGGCAGGCCAGACCTGGTAAACGGTTCGGGCACTCCCCATTCCCTTAGGGTACACGGGGAGGTGTTCCAGGCACCATTCCAGCTGGCTATTGGACCCAAAGGCGAGGATTATATATTCCTCGTGTCACATATGTTTATATGGATATATATATTTGAGTTGATTGCTGGACTTTATAAAGATAATGAACCAGGTAAATGTGTGATAGCATGTTGACGTGTTTAGTTTTCTTTGATGTATGTATGTGCTCTTTGTAACACCCCAAATCCGCGGGACTCGGGGTGCTACGGGCGAGACCTCACAATGGGTCCTGACAACAATTTCACCGGACCTTCCAACAAGGCACAAATAAAGGCGAAAACTAAATACGTTTTTAATGTATGCGGAAACCGAAAAGTAAGAAACTACAACTTGAAAACTCAGTCGAGTCCTCAAAACAACATAATCTGATACGAAGTCTAAACGTACGACAACATCCATAAACAAGAACATGAAACATGACTCAAAACATCCCCGTCCTATAATGTACGGAGACCCCGACTGCCCACTCCTCCACCTCACTCGGCGGCATCCCTAACCTGCAAGTCATCTACACAGCGATTTTAAACCGTTAGCTCATATTCTAGGTATTAGAAAAGCGGTGAAGGCACAAACACATCCATAACACAAAACATAAATCACACAAGTCCGGTTTATTATCTTTCATTATTAAGTCGTATACCATTCTAGTTCAACTTCTGTTGTGACACGAGACCCCAATGGTCTCGCCTCGGTCCCTACTTACCGGCAAGGAATGGTACGGATGCACCTGACCATCTAACTTGCCGGGCTAGTCGCCGAGAACCTCCTAGACTCCCTTGGTCGTAGGCAGTGATGTCACCGTCCGTTCTCATACACTTGGGCCAACATATACGTATAAGGTCGGTGGTCCTAATTACCGGTTTAATTGTTATGACATAACATAAACACACACCACCAAACACACAACAATGCCAATACATAAAATACGAGCTAAGTAAGTCCGGAGACTTACCTCGTCCCAAATGCTAATTCACACAACGCTCTCGCTTCCCTTGGGAAGAAGCACACAAACTGTTCACAACAAGGTATCCATAAAAACCCGCTCAACTCAAGAAGTCTAGGACTTCTACACAAATGATCTACGTAGGATCATTTAACTCACATTCTAGGACCGCATCCTAGAGTCTATCATAATCACCGTCAATAATGACGTAAAAGCCAACGAGGTCTAAACACGCTCATCACATTCTCCTAAGGTCCCAAAAGCCACTACTTGGCATTTCTTCTAAGTTATGCTACTTCTAGCCTATCATGATACTACTAAACATAACTAGATCGATATGGATTCGTGGCCTTTATCGGGCTTTGGAACCTAGCATAAAAACTACACAATTTAGCCCATACGCTAAATTGATCATGAAATATAGTATATCAAAACCTAATATAAAACTCGTTTATAAATTCTGAGGTTAAAAACCGCTAACGCATTTTCCGGGGCAATTATACATTTTCTAAAACATATGGGTATATTCTGCAATTAATACAAAACTGAGGGGGCTTAAGTGTAATTATACCAAATAAGAGGGGGCCCGACCAGAAATAAGCCAAAAGGCTGTTTCAGCTCACGGCGGCGGCGGGGAGGACGCAGACGCGGGTAAGGCTCCGGCCGGGAGGAAGGCGGCTCCGTTGGCGGCTGCAGGGGGGTGACGGCCGACCTCTAGCTCCGGCGAGGACAATGCAGGGGAGGGAAGTGTGAGCTGCTGCTCACCCGAGGCCGAAGGAGACGGCGAGGCGCAAGGGAAGTGGCCAGCGTCGGCGGGGCTCGTGCAGGCAAGGCACGACGAGGGCGGAGGCGAGGCTTCCCTGGCGGCGACGACTTCTGTGGCTCTCCGTGCTCAAGCGGCCTGGA
The DNA here is from genome assembly GCA_002319775.1 of Fagopyrum tataricum. Classification (NCBI taxonomy): domain Eukaryota; kingdom Viridiplantae; phylum Streptophyta; class Magnoliopsida; order Caryophyllales; family Polygonaceae; genus Fagopyrum; species Fagopyrum tataricum. The sequence goes on from CM008285.1 coordinate 18,995,081, forward strand.
CGCCGAGGGAGAGAGAGACGGAGAAGAGATGGACGGGGTAGCTGGCACGGTGAGAGAGCGAGGCGGGAGAGGAGTGTGTGTGTGCCGGTGTGGAGAAAGACGGCGTGAAGGAGGTGGACGGGGTGGAGGGTGAAGCTGCCGGGCGTGGAAGAGAAGGGAGATGGAGTAGAGGAGTGTGCAGGCGTGGAGTGTGGAGTGAGCCAAAGAGAGGAAAGGGGAGCCGAGGTATCTGCACGGGGACGAGGGGTCGGCTGGGTGCAGGGGGGACGGACGCAGGGCGAGGGGTCGGCTAGGCGGCACTCTGCAAGCCTAGGCGCCAGACTAGGTAGCCGGTAGGCGGGCGGCAGGAGCAGCTCCACGTGAAGAAACAAAACAAAGAAGAAAGAGAAGGAAAAAGCAGCGGGCGGGAAGCAGCTCACGTGAGGGAAAAGAAAAAGAAGAAAGAAAGAAAAAGAAAAAGAAAAGAATAAAAATAAATAAATAAATAAATAATTTAAAATAGGAATAAGTAACCCGAAAACCGGAACCGGTTTTGACTCGGGAAACTTTTTCGACGTTTTTACGAAAATAATAATACGGATATACGTAAACGTATTCCAAACTAAATAAATACTCGGGAAAGATCCATAAAACGCTCTCAGTCTGGAATAAAATTCCCGGACGTTACACTCTGCATCTCTTATATATGTGTATGGTTAGCTAACGGTTTTATACCGTGTTGTAGATCTTTTGCAGGATAGGAGAGCTGCAGAGTAATCCAGAGTGGGTGATCCGCTGAGGGCTCCGTACACTGGGGCGTTATCGGGGATATGGGATCTTTTTGTTGTACAGTGTGGTTTTATTTGTACTCAGCGGTACTTTGTATTATATATATATATATATATATATATATATATATATATATATATATATATCAGTTTCATGTTTTGTTTTAATCTATTTGTGCCTTGTTGTAAGATCAGTGAAATTGTTGTGAGGCTAGGGTCAGGATCCATTGTGAGATCCTAGCCCAGTAGCACTCCGAGTCCTACGGATTTGGGGTGTTACAACTTACACAAGAAACATCGAAGTGAGTTACACACAAGCTTCGAGGTACACAAGTTACGTTGAAGGAAATAAATCAAAATACATACTTGTTGAAAGAAAGAAATTAAAATACATACTCGTTGAAAGAAAGAAACAAAATACATATTCATTGAAGGAAAGAAATAAAAAGCCAACTTAATTATTATTAATTTAATGGTTAGGAAAGAAATCAAACCATGTTCTTCTCCCGCGGCAGACCATTTTCTTCTCCGGCGGCGTTCTTCTTCGTTCTAGTGGAGCCTCGGCGCAGGCGGTAGCATGTGAGTGGGAGAAAATCGAGGCCGGTCTTCTTCGTTGGCGGCACTGTGCAGTCGAGACGGTCTTCTTCGTTGACGGTACTGTGCAGGTGAGGCGGCCTTCTTCATTGGCAGCACGTTGCAGGCGAGTCGGGTAACCGACGGACTCAGTGGCAGCAGGGCAGTGACAACAACATCGGCAGACGGTGGCCAGGCGATTTCGGTGAGGTTTTGTTCTTCTCCCCATACATATTCTTCGACTGCGGCATTGAGAAGAATGCAGTTTTAATTTGCTAGGATTTTGGGTAAGCTTAATCCTTTATATATAGGATTTTTACCTTTCAATTCCCCATTTTACCCCTTTAAATAACTGCTTTTAGAATTAAAAACTAATCTAAAATTAAGAAAAACATAGTTAGTATTTAGTTTACTAAAAGGACTTTAGAGCCTCATTCTTCTCTTTTTTTTTATATGGAAATTCCCAACATAGGTGGGAGTATGGTGGAGATAAGAGTAGTGATTATTGCCCCGTCGTCATCCACATTTCGTGTGTAAAATGACGTTCGGCTTCGGCTTCTCCTCCCATCTCCAATTGCATTACAAAAACTTTTTCCGGATAGTAAAAATTTCCGTTCTATTGCTAGCTACCTTGTAACGCAGATTATGGGTACACATGAAATTTACGAATTATGACCCCGTATGACAGTGATAGGTATATTATTTAAAAGATTAAAATTTTACTATAATCTCAAATAATTAGATAATACATATTGAAGGTAAAAAATATAAATAGAAATTATAATCCCAATAACTTCAATAACCTCTTTCATTAAAAAATTTAATGAAAGAGCAGGATGTGCATAATCAAGCAAATGTAATAAGGTGGAAAAAAAAAGTTGTAAAACGTAACCAAAACTAAAAAATTTATAATTCATTAAAAATTTAAAATACATATTTTTATGATGGTGGCCGATGAATCGGACAATGGTCGGATAAAAATGTGCACTTGGATGAACAACAAAAATTAAATTAATTACTAAAGTAACACATCTTAAACTATATTACCAAAATAATAAAATTTCTGACATGTTGCAGGAGAATATTGATTTTTTTTACAAATGAATTATAAATACAATTTAACCTCACATTTTATATTTTAATATTGTTAAACCTCTCCTAATTGTCTTTTTGTTTTATAAATTTTATGTAAGAGCGGTAACAAAGTGCGTGCTTTTTTTTAATTAAGATTTTCACTTCTTATTTTAAAAAATATATATTACATTTATTTATCTTTTTTTATATATGATTATTTTTATTTTTTTGTGTTAAATTTAAAAAAATTAAAAATTAAGTCAGAAAAAAGGTATAATACAAAGTTTATTAATATAATTTTTGTAAGAAATGTGATTTTACACTTACGAATTCATATTAACGAAAATTTATGATTTGGTGGTAATTCGGAAACCATGGTATCATTCCAAAAATTCGGTCAATGTCCGTCACAAAATATGTCATCAATGCATCAACAAATAACACAATTTATGTGAGAATCCTGAAGAGCAAGAAGACAATGAAGATATAAAGATTAGGGCTGGGCATGGGACGGGACCGGGATTTGCGGGATTTGTGTCTAGCTCTAATAAAGATGATGATGATATGGATGTTGATTCGGATAATTTATTTTTGTTAATATGAATGCTTCAGACTTTGTAAAATACATTATTCATAAAACTTATATTGACGAGTTCCGGATTATACTTTTTTTTTCCCTATATTAAAACTTAATTTTTTCTAAAATTTATAACAAAAAATAATAAAAACATCTGATAAATAGCGTAAATATATATTTTTTAAATTCAAAAAAGGACATAAACTGCGTTTTATTTATTAAAGAAAGGTTATATGGAATTTGTTTTTTTTTAAAAGAAGAAGAGAGATGTAGGAGTGGATTAGTAATATCTTATCTTATATGTATTAAAGGAGAATCCTTCTTTGCCACGTGTCAACACCAGATTTAACGCAGCATAAAAAAATATTTTAAAAAGTTAACTATTTTAAGTTGTTAATATAAATTATTATCAAAACCCAACAAAATCTTTTTAAAAAGTTATTTATCTAGATTATTAAATAATGGGTTTACATAATCGAATTTTTTTTAATAAAAATTATTATTTTTTAATTATTATTATTATTTTAAGTTGTTAATATCAATTATTATCCAAGCCCAACAAATTTTTTTTAAAAATTTATTTATTTAGATTATTAAAAAATGAGTTTACATAATCAGATTTTTTTTAATATAAATTATTTTATTATTATTATTATTATTATTATTATTATTATTATTATTATTATTATTATTATTATTATTATTATTATTTGTTAATATAAATTATTATCAAAGCCCAAAAAAATCTTTTTAAAAATTTATTTACCTAGAATATTTTTTGTTAGGGCATCTCTCTCCAATTTTTTTAAATTTTGAATTACCTTTTTCAAATTTTATTTTTTCTAAACTTTACCTATAGTATGTTGATTAGATTTGTCGAATTAATAACGTTTGATTTAAAAAAAAAAAACTGATTTAAACTTCTTTATAAAGAAAACTGATATAACATACATTCAAATTAATATTTAATTTATCGTTAAAGTTTTAAAATCTCATTCGTAAAATTAATCGTGTTTTTTGTTTGTCACTATCGTAGTTCCATTTAATCAAAATTCGTATTTAGTGAAAAAATTATAAAATTTTAATGAATTTGATAACATTGTTAAAAATATTAATATTCTTAATAAAAAATGTTAAAATATTTTTTACTAAGGTTAAAATACAAATACAATATAATAATATATTATAAAATAAAGTTTAAAACGCAAACCCGCACAATGTGTGGGTATTACACTAGTTAATATGTAAAGTGTGGTGTTATCGATGTGTCATTTTAGTAATTTTTAAAAAAAATTTGTTATATAGGTAAAAGATCCGATAAAAATGTGCACCTGGATGAAATTTTCGCCCCTCAATATTATAGAAGCTGAATATTTTTAAATAGCGGTGCGTCACCTAAAACAAATTTGAAATTTGTGTGCCACCTCCAGGCTCCAACGGTTTAATCCTCTCTCTGATACTACATCGCATCTTTTACCTTTGCTCCAACGGTCTAATCCTCTCTCTCATGATACTACATCGCATCTTTTACCTTTGCTCCAACGGTCTAATCCTCTCTCTCTAGTCTCTATGACTACATCGCATCTTTTACCTTTGCCCCAACGGCTACACTTGAACTAAACACCACCTTCTTCCTTCTCTCTCTTCGGAGCCTCCCCTTTTCCCTTCTCCTTTGTACATCGATCCCTTCGCTAATTCTCCAGTATACATTCCATCTCTCGATCTCTACTCTGAAGATGAGCACCAAACAAGCGGAGATCTCAGACAGCAGGCCCCTGAGCGCCATTTAAATCTCTTCAATTCGAAAGTTGCTTCCCAGATCTATCTCTTCCTTCCACCAAGGAAATGAAACCATCGCTACTCTCAAAATCTCGACAATTCGTCGACGACGAGAACGTTCCTCCATCAGATTACAACATTCAAGCGGTTGATCTTAGGGATTCACTTCCAACTCCCAAAAATCGCTGTCAAAATCCTTGGAATCTGACAATCTGTTAAACAAACGGTCGCCGTTCAATTTGATAAATCACGTATCATGTCCGCTTGTCCAGATCCAGCACTTAAGGTAATGCCATCTTTCCCCTTCTAGAGAGACATTTTCTTTTTAAATTTATATGGAGTTGGTCTGTAATGGTAATTGTACTGTTAATTGTTCAGGTGGTACTAAGTATCAGACATCGACATGCTAATGAAAAGGGAGGACACTGGGAGGTGAGAAAGGTAGCAGAAAATACCTTGACCGTGGCAGATCGGAATTTTAATTTTGATTCCGTACTCTTTTCCATTTCGAACAGGTACTTCCAATTAGATTAACACTTGTCTTCAAATTAGCTATTCTTATCCATTATTGAGCCATCAAAGGACTTTTGGGATTTTTCAATTGGGTTCTGCTCCATCTAGGGTTTGCGGAAGTTCCGTGATTAGACGGCATACCTCTGATGTGAAGAGTTATTCGTCTTCGATTGAATCAGGGGTTAATAATAATAAGAACGTTGAGACCATATGCATGCGTGGTCGTGTCGATTTGAAAGCCTGTAGGGGAAGAGAGAATTGACAAGGATGAGGAAAATATAGAGAGGAATGAATTGACCGGTGGGGATGTTGAACATAATTGTTCTATCCACAAACAAGAGATAGTTACGCCAAAGATTAAGGGTCTTAAGAGAAAAAGTGAGAGAGGAATAGGATGTCGAAAAAGAGGGATAAAAATTGCTGGAAAATTCGGTTGTCACGTATTGTAGTAGTCCTTGTGGGATTGTAGCTGCAAATGATCCGAATAATAAGACACAGCTGAATTATGATCAGGTGTTTATTCGTGATTTTGTTCCTTCTGCACTTGCTCTCTTGCTTAGGGGAGAAGGTCAGATTGTTAAGAACTTCCTCCTTCATACATTACAGTTGCAGGGTGAGATATAATTTGGCTTGTTTTTTAAATTTATTTAATGTTGCCTTATTTTGATTTGAAATGTTCAATTCGTTGTTCTTTCCTTCATCAAGTCCAAGCTGGTTTCTTCCAATCTGGTTTAATTTTTGTTTTTTTGCTATTGAGTGAATATATCCTAATATTTAACATTTCTGTCATATATGCTCATTGTTCATTTGTTCATATATTTTTGGTTTTCACTGTGGGATTGAGACTCCTATCCTTTTAGTTAGAACCAGTCTGTAACCACTGCCAGTACCAGTTTTGATGGTGCATGGATGTATTACTGCAAAAAAAATAAAAAAAATTTCCTATACTTGTCAGGATGTGTAATTTGTTGACAAAAATTGGCATTTTTGTTCGTTAAGACTTGGGAGATTACAATGGACGCTATAGCCCTGGGCAGGGATTGATGCGAGCAAGTTTTAAAGCTAAGAACCGTGCCACTGGATGACAACAGTGAGAAATTTGAAGAAGTCTTAGACCCAGACTTTGGTGAATCTGCAATTGGTCGTGTCGCACCTGTGGATTCTGGTAAGATAACTTCCGGTTAAGAATATTCATTCTGATAACATTATAAACTATAATTTCCATAATTGATATTCTTGTTGAATTGATTTTTTTATTTCTGGTTAGAAGTTTGTCTGAGTCAATAATATCTGTGTTTCTCGGCAGGATTGTGGTGGATTGTCTTATTAAGGGCATATGGGAAACTGGTGATTATTCATTACAGGAGAGGGTAGATTTTCAGACTGGAATAAAATTGATTCTAAACTTATGCTTAACTGATGGATTTGACACGTTTCCATCTCTTCTGGTTACTCATGGTCATCCTCTTGAGATACAAGAGAGTTCTATTGCATTACATGTGTTGTTTTGGTTATGAAAAATCAAGATTTCACTTACATTTATACAACAGGCATTGTTCTATTCAGCTCTGCATTGCTCACGTGAGATTCTAAGTGTCAATTGAGGGTTCCGAAAATACAGTAAGAGCAATAAACAACAGAATGAGTGCTCTGTCTTTCCATATTAGAGAGTATTATTGGGTGGACATCAAAAAGATTAACGAAATCTACCAGTATAAATTAAACAGATGAGTATTCAACAGATGCTATAAACAAGTTCAATATATACCCTGATCAAATTTCTCACTGGCTAATGGATTGGGTTCCAGAGAAAGGTGGATACATGATTGGCAATCTTCAACCAGCTCATATGGACTTCAGGTTATTCACGCTCAGAAACCTTTGGAGCGTAGTCTCGTCATTGGGTACTCCTAAGCAAAATCAAGCTGTTATAAATCTAATGATATGAGGTTTAAGGCCATGAAAGATATCCATAGGCATAGAAAAGAAGAGGGTGGGAGCTACAGCTCCTTATATGATGAGCCCAATGTTCTTCACAGATGATGTTGTTTGCTCTTTACCCTACTGCATAGCCTTCTTTTGTTTGTATTACTGTGTTATTTGCAGTTAACTCTAGAATTTTAGTTCGTGTATGCATACATAGCTCAACGCTCTTGAACTAATACCTTTTAGCTGATCCGGTTAGATGGGTGTATATGCATACATTTTGGGTTTAATGGGAAAAACAAGCAATATAATTTGAGGCAAAAAAAAAATTTGGGACGGAGTTTATAAGTTATGAAAATTTATTGTATCACTGTCTTATTTGCAGTTTACTCTAGAATTTTAGAGAACACTAATTTTTGTATTTTTCTTTTGCCCTGCATTGGAATAATCAGATAATGCAACAAATGAGAAGTGATACAGCTCTACTGACATTGGAGAATGGTGCTTTGCCTATACAAAATCCTTCAACAGAAGCTAAAGATGCACGGCTTGCATACCTCATCTCTCATTGCTTATTAAAGCAATTGAAGGTGAACATCATCTCTTGAAACTTACAGTTTCTATTATATGATGGCTTTGATCACCACTTGCTTGCGTAACTAGTTCAACTCGTTTATTTCTTCTGTCCACTTAGCGTCTTAGTTTGTTGAACCTTTCATAATATGTCTATGCAATGCAATTACTACAAGGTGATATGAATTGTTTCGAATATGGTCATTCATATTATTGATACATTTGTGGATCAACTTCAGGATACTGTGACCAAACTTGAGATTGACCTTGATACAGTGGAGCTGGAAATGGATCGAGGTTAGTTTCTTAGGGTAAGCCATTCATATACTCCATTATGCTCTTGCTGTCGTTTTTATTTTTCTTTTCTCTAAGTTTACTAAACTAGGTAGGACAAACATTATCAACTTCCATCTGCTTCATATGGTATTTAGCAACAATTATGAGCTAGTCATGATTCTTCACTGGTTATGTACCATAAGTTTAATTTTAGTCTGAGTTGTTCTGAAAAGAAGCTAAGCGCTGGAAATATTTAGCAAAACAACATTGATTAGGCCCCGTGTGTGGCTAGAGAGGGTGGAGGAAATGGTATGCATAAATAAAAGACAAATTGTTTCAGACTCTATAAATGAAACAAATTGTTATGTGAAGACAAAATGTTGATGCACATACATGACTAGGATTGTACAACTCTACTAGATAATGTAAGGTATGTTGCATTTCTCCATATTCGCCGTCCCTCGACGCATTATTAAATACTTAGTTGAGTTACTTGAGTATTAATATTAATGATTAGTTGAGTTACATGATCATTATCCAAAACCACATGATATATTTGTTAAAATGATAAGGTTTTTTGAAGTTGGGTATAATTTCAATTAGGTGGAATACTTTTGAAAACTATGTAGAAGATATTATGGACAAAATATGTACATATGATTCCTATATAGTCAAGGACAAAGATACGAATGCAATGGTGGTAGCGTAAAAATAAACTTGATAAAGATCTTTTGCCATTTACTAATATTTTTTGTGCCCTTTTTATTCTTATTTAACTAGGTTGAAGGAGTGTTGAAAGAAGGAAGGGCAAAAACTTGAAGAAGCTTCAAGTGAAGACTTTTTTTTATTTTATTTTTTATTTTTAATTCGTTTTGAGTAACCCACTTGCTTGTAGTGGGACTGACCTCTTATTTTGTTTATGGGTTTTGCTGGTGGTGTGTGCTTGTAATTGATTGCATGAATGACGACCTTAAGTGACGCCGATGGTAACAACCTTAATCGAAGGTTGAACACCCTTGAACATCTTCTAACCACCAAACCCAAAATTCAACTAGAAACACTTACTAGGTTGGTACGGTCCACCTTCAATAACACCCTAAGCTTAGCGTAAGACCAACAAGTTACCCTAAAATGTAGTCAAGGGTCTAACCAACCCATATAGCCTAACAATAGATTTCATAAGAGGGATTGAGGCAAGGGTCTTGTGCTCTTAAAACTCGATTGACTAACCGATGAGTATTGTAAGGAGGATCGATCCTACAAAGTTTCCGTACCCGGAACTCGGATAACCACATCGTTATTTTTCTACACTAAATTATGATGTCGTTGAACATAGGCGATGTTCAAAAAGGAACCTCAAATTGACAGTATATAGAGTGTGTGAATACCAATGTCATATACCACATCACAATACACCGCCTTTGTGTCCCCAAAAACAACCCCACATCCAACATTGCATCCACCTCTACCTCGACCCATGCCTTTCATCAAACTATTCACACTTGGAAGGACAAACACTTGAAGAAGCGTCAAATGAAGACTTTTCTATTTTATTTTCATTTCAAGTTGGTTTTGAGTAACTCACTTGCTTGTAGTGGGACCGACCTCTTATTTTGTTTATGGGTTCTGCTGGTGTGCTTGTAATTGATTGCTTGAATGACGACGATAGGTGACGCCAATGGTAACAACCTTATATAGGGTGTGTGCATACCAATGACATACCACAACACAATACACCGTCTTTGTGTCCTCAAAAACAACCCCACATCCAACATTACATCCACCCCTACCTCGACCCACGCCTTTAATCCAACTAGACACACTTGAAAGGACAAAAACATGAAAAAGCTTCAAGTGAAGACTTTTTTATTATATTTTTCATTTCAAGTTGGTTTTGAGTAACCCCACTTGCTTGTAGTGGGATGGACCTCTTATTTTGTTTATGGGTTTTGCTGGTGTGTGCTTGTAATTGATTGCTTGAATGACGACAATAGGTCACGCCGATGGTAACAACCTTTATTGAAGGTTGAACATCCTTGAATATCTTATATAGCCACCAAACCAAAATGCAACTAGACACACTTACTAGTTTGGTACGGGTCACCTTCAATAACACCCTAAGAAGCTTAGCGTCCGACCAATAAGTTACCCTAAATGTACTTCAGGGTCCAACCAAACACATATAGCCTAACAATAGATTTCATAAGAGGGACTGAGTCAAGGGTCTTGTACTCCTAATGAAAAACCCGATTGACTAAGAAGGCTTGGCCTTGTACTCCCGATGAATATTGTAAGGAGGAACATTCCTACAAAGTTCCCGTACCCGGGACTCGGATAACCACATTGTTGCAATGTTTCTTTCTACGCTAAATTCCGATGTTGTCGAACATAGGCGATGTTCAAAAAGGAACCTCAAATTGACATTATATAGGGTGTGTACATACCAACGACATATACCACAACACAATACACCGCCTTTGTGTCCCCAAAAACAACCCCACATCCAACATTTCATCCACCCCTACCTCGACCCACACCTTTAATCCAACTAGACACACTTGGAAGGGCAAAAACATGAAGAAGCTTCTAGTAAAGACTTTTTTATTTTATTTTTCATTTCTAGTTTGTTTTAAGTAACCCCACTTGCTTGTAGTGGGATTGGCCTCTTATTTTGTTTATGGGTTTTGCTGGTATGTGCTTGTAATTGATTGCTTGAATGACGACGTTAGGTGACGCCGATGGTAAAAACCTTAATCGAAGGTTGAACACCCTTGAACATCTTCTAGCCACCAAACCCAAATTCAACTAGACACACTTACTAGGTTGGTACGGGCCACCTTCAATAACACACTACGCATAGCGTCCGACCAACAAGTTACCCTAAATGTAGTTAAGGATCCAACCAAACCCATATAGCCTAACAATAGATATCATAAGAGAGACTGAGGCAAGGGTCTTGTACTCCTAATGAAAAACTCGGTTGACTAAGACTAGGTCCTTGTACTTCCGATGAGTATTGTAAGGAGGATCATTCCTACAAAGTTCCCGTTCCCAAAACTCGGATAACCACATCGTTGCAATGTTTCTTTTTACGTTAAATTCCGATGTTGTCGAACATAGGCAATGTTCAAAAAGGAACATCAAGTTGACATTATATATAGGGTATGTGAATACCAATTCCATATACCACAACACAATACACCGCCTTTGGGTCCCCAAAAACCACCCCACATCCAACATTTCATCCACCCTTACCTCGACCCACGCCTTTAATCCAACTAGACACACTTGGAAGGGCATAAACTTGAAGAAGCTTCAAGTGAAGACTTTTTTATTTTATTTTTCATTTCTAGTTGGTTTTGAGTAACCCACTTGTATGTACTAGGACCGTCTCTTATTTTGTTTATGGGTTTTGCTGGTGTGTGCTTCTAATTGATTGCTTGAATGACGACCTTAGGTGACGCCGATGGTATCAACCTTAATCAAAGTTTGAACACCCTTGAACATCTTCTAACCACCAAACCCAAATTAACCTAGACACACTTACTAGGTTGGTATGGTCCACCTTCAATAACACCCTAAGCTTAGCGTCCAACCAACAAGTTACCCTAAATGTAGTCAAGGGTCCAAACAAACCCATATAACCTAACAATAGATATCAAGAGGGACTGAGGCAAGGGTCTTGCACTCCTAATGAAAAACTCGGTTGACTAAGGCAAGGGCCTTGTACTCCTAATGAGTATTGTAAGGAGGATGATTCCTACAAAGTTCCCGTACCTGGAACTTGAATAACCACATCGTTGCAATGTTTCTTTCTACGCTAAATTCCGATGTTGTCGAACATAGGCGATGTTCAAAAAGGAACCTCAAATTGACATTATATAGGGTGTGTGAATACCAATTCCATATACCACAACACAATACAATGCCTTCGTGTCCCCAAAAAATGTAAGAACCTTAGTCTTTTGGACCGAGATTTGACTTTAGCCGAGTTTGGCTTTGGCCGAGATTTGGCCTAGCCGCCCCGCGGGCATGTGTGCCGCCCCAACAGGTTTCCGCTCCCGCGGTCCAGTGAACCGCCCCTGCGGTTTCCGACGGTTGTAGCCGGTTTTGTTGACCGGTTGACTCGTGCTTTACTCTTTTCCTTACTTCTTTCTTCTCCTTTTTGAGCAAGGGTTCCCTTCTTCACTTCCTAATCTAGTCTCACGTCCTCCTTGCTTCTCCCTTTTTTCTCCTTGATCTTGTTTTGGATTCCTTAGAGTTTGAAGAGAGTTGTGTGTGTTGTGGTTGATGCTGATGGTAGATGTGGTTGCTGAGCTTGGAAGCCAGCTGAGTTGTGGTTGTGGAGCTTTCCCTTGCCTAGTCCAGTAGTAGAGGTGAGCTTCTTGGTTCTCCTTCCCTTCTTTCTTTCTTGTTCTTCCTCTATAGCTTAGGATTAGATGTATGATGAGGCTTGTTGATGTTAGTACATATATGTATATGCATGTGTATGATTTTGGATGAGAGAAGACGTGAATTGATCACGTGAAGAGGGAAAGAAGAACCGCGGGATCATCTTCTGCACTGTCACCGCCCCCGCGGTCCAGCAAAGCGCCCCTGCGGGTACCTTGTCACGGCACCACGCCCGGAAGCCGCCGCCCCGCGGCCACTGTCCCAGCGCCTACGCCATGCCTGCGTTGCCTACGGTCGCTGTCACCGCGCCTGCGGCTGAGTCCTGCCGCGCCCCGGATCTACCTTGAGTAGTATAGATCCTTTCCATTCCTAGTATGAGGGAATTAATACCATGTTAGGCATGTTTGTGAGAACAGAATGATAAAGAATATGATATCGGAATATGTCAGATATGGCTTTGAGGTTTAGTTTTATCGAGGTTTACGAGTTGGATATGATCCTTATGGATCCTTTGGGTCTAGGTGTGACCCCTTTGTGTGATAGTAGATTGATATGTATATATTTATGCCTTGTATAGGCCGTGTTGTCCTCCAGAATGGAGTGGACCAGGTTGAGAGTTGATCATAGTTGAGATTACTTCCGAGATTGAGGTAAGTCCATAGGACTTACTTAGCTTCCATCTCTATATTGGATGTTGCATGAGTGGTGTATGTTTATGCTTGCTAGCATGTGATACTGTTATTACCGACCTATGGTCTATTGATTGCCCACTGTAGGGTTGTGACAACCTTTCCCTATCACATCCCGCTGGGAGTCTGGGAGGTTCTCTGTGGATAGGTCAGACTTGGTATACGGGATGGACATGGAACACTTCCATTAGGTTTACGTGAAGTGTGCCGGATCCACTCCAGTTGTCGTGTCACTTATGTTTATATACCGACTTATATATATATATATATATGTCGTATGAGTGATGGATTATTTATATAAAGATAATGAACCGGGTAAATGTGTGATATCATGCTGAAGTGTTTATTATTTCTGATATGTGATTGTGCTTATGTTCATTCTATATATGTGTATGGTTAGCTAAGGGTTTTATACCGTGTTGTAGATCCTTCGCAGGTTAGGAGAACTACAGAGTGATCCAGAGAGGGTTATCTGTTGAGGGCTCCGTACACTAGGTCGTCATCGTGGGATTGGGATCTTTTGATCTTGTATATATTTGTTATGTTTTGAGTGTACTCAACAGTACTCTGTATAACCTTTTGATATTTATATATATCAGTTTCATGTTTTGTTTTAATCTATTTGTGCCTTGTTGTAAGATCAGTGAAGTTGTTGTCAAGCTAGGGTCATGATCCATTGTGAGATCCTAGCCCCGTAGCACTCCGAGTCCTACGGATTTTGGGTGTTACAAAAACAACCCCACATCCAACATTGCATCCATCCCTACCTCGACCCACACCTTTAATCCAACTAGACACACTTGGAAGGCCATAAACTTGAAGAAGCTTCAAGTGAAGGCTTTTTTATTTTATTTTTCATTTCTAGTTGGTTTTGAGTAACCTCACTTGCTTGGAGTGGGACGGCCTCTTGTTTTGTTTATGGGTTTTTCTAGTGTGTGCTTGTAATTAATTGCTTGAATGACGACCTTAGGTGACACCGATGGTAACAACCTTAATCGAAGTTTGAACACTCTTGAACATCTTCTAGCCATCAAACCCAAATTCAACTAGACACACTTACTAGGTTGGTACGGCCACCTTCAATAACACCCTAAGCTTAACGTCCGACCAACAAGTTACCCTAAATGTAGTAAAGGGTCCAACCAAACCCATATAGCCTAATATAGATGTCATAATGTAACACCCTGAATCCGTAGGACTCGAGGCGCTACTGGGCTAGGATCTCACAATGGATCCCGACCCTAGCCTAACAACAAGTTCACTAGATCTTACAACAAGGCACAGATAGATTAAAACAAAACATAAAACTGATATATATATATATATATATATATATATATATATATATATATATATATATATATATATATATACATATCAAAAGGTAATACAGAGTAACCATTGAGTTCAAAATCAAAATATATATCCGTACATCATAAATATCCCATATCCCACGGTAATGCCCCAGTGTACGAAGCCCTCAGCGGATCACCCCTCTAGATCTCTCTGCAGCTCTCCTAACCTACAAAGGATCTACAACACGGTATAAAACCGTTACCTAACCATACACATATATATAGAAGATGCTAGAGCACAAACACACTTCAGGAATATTAACATATAAACATGTTGTCACACATTTACCCGGTTAATTATCTTTAATAAGTCCAACACTCAAATAGTATATATATATCTGCATATGAATATATGTGACACGAGGAATATATATAATCCTTGCCTGTGAGTACTATAGCTAGCTGGAGTGGTATAAGCGCACCTTCCCGTATACCATAAGGAGTGGTCAGTGCCCTTTCCGTATACCAGATCTAACTAGACTACAAAGAACTTTCCAGACTCCACTACGGGATAAAAGGCAAGTTGTCACAACCACTACAATGGGCGGTCACTATAACATAGGTCGGTAATAAACCATATCACATGCTATAAAGCATATAACAAACACCACTCATGCATACATCCAATATAAGGATGGTAGCTAAGTAAGTCCTATGGACTTACCTCAACCTCAGTAGTAGTCTCAACCACGATCAACTCTCAAATACCGTCCACTCCAATCTGGAGGACAACACTGCCTAATAACAAGGCATAACAAGTTATCAAACTCATATCTGTAACACCCCAAATCCGTAGGACTCGGAGTGCTACTGGGCTAGGATCTCACAATGGATCCTGGCCCTAGCCTGACAACAACCTCACTGAATCTTACAACAAGGCACCAACAGATTAAAACAAAACACAAAAACTGATATATATATATATATATATACCTATCAAAAAGGTGATACAAGATACTACTGAGTACAAAGTCAAACTCAAATCCATACGATAAGGATAAACCCCAAAATCCCACGATATCGCCCAGTGTACGGAGCCCTCAGCAGATCACCCTCTCTGGATCACTCCGCAGTTCTCCTAACCTGCGAGGGATCTACAACACGGTATGAAACCGTTAGCTAACTATACACATATATAAGAAGATGCTAAAGCACAAACACACATAAGAAAGGATAAACACTTCAGCATGATATCAAACATTTACCCGGTTTATTATCTTTAATAAGTTGAATCACTTAAATGTATAAATAGATATATATATATATATATATATATATGAAGATAGGTGACACGAGGAATATAATCCCCGCCTCTGAGTACTCTAACCAGCTGGAGTAGTATCAACACACCTCCTGTGTACCCTGTGGGAATGGTGAGGGCCTTCCTTTATACCAGATCTAGCCTGACTACCGAGAACCTCTCAAACTCCACTACGGGATGAAATGGAAAGGTTATCACAACCACTACAATGAGCGGTCAATATAATATAGGTCGGTGACTATCATAATCATAAGCATGCTATAAAGCATATAACAAACACCACTCAAGCATACATCAAATATAAGGATAATAGCTAAGTAAGTCCTATGGACTTACCTCGATCTCAGAAGAACTCAAGTATGATCCACTCTCAAAAACGTCCACTCCAAACTGGAGGACAACACAACCTATACAAGACACATATATATCACAATCCTATCACACAAAGGGTCACACCTAGACCCAAGGGATCCATAAGGAATCATATCCAACTCATAACCTCAAGGCCGTAACCGGCATATCTATATCATACACATCATAAACCGATACCTAGCATGATACTAGTTCCCTCATACTAGAAAGGAAAGGAACTACCTAACTATAGGTAGTCCCGGGACAAGACGCACCTGCGTGAACGGAGGACGCAAAGGCGGAAAGTAAGCGGCCGCAGGCGCGGCGGGACGTAGCCGCGGGAGCGGTGACAAGGTCGCTGGCAAGCGCAGGCACGGAGCTGGCACGGCGCGGGCGCGGGGGCGGCGATAACGCAGAGCAAGATCCCGCGAATCCTCTTTCACTCTTCACGTGATTAATTCACGTCTTCACTCATCCAAAACCAAGCATATACATATACATACACATACCAACATTAATCTATACTCCATTCATCAAATCCTAAGCTAAGGAGGATGGATTAAGGGAAAGGAAGAAGAGAACAAGGGAAGAGGCTTACCACAGCTATGGCTATGCAAGGGAAGAACATAACTAAGGCCTCACAACTGGCTTCAAGCTCAGCAACATACATCACAAGCATCACAACCCAGAAAGCCACACAAAACTCTTCCACACATCCAAGAACACAAGCAAGATAAAGGAGGAGAGAAGGAAAGCAAGGGATCGTGAGAAGCTGGAAATGGGTGAGAAACCCTTGCTCATTCAGCCAAGGTGTAACTTAAAGAGGAAGGCAAAAGAAAGAGTAAAACACGGGTCAAAGAGGTCAACGAAAACGGCTGCAGCCGCAAGAACCCGCGGGGCGGCGGAGATGGCCGCGGGAGCGGCGACCCGCAGGTGCGGCGGAGATGGCCGCAGGAGCGACTGGGCCAATCTCGGCCAAAGTCGAGCTCGGTCAAAGATCAATCTCGGTCCGAAAGAAAAGGCTCTCACATCTCACCCCCCTAAAAACAAGTTTCGTCCCGAAACTTGCAAGATCCTAAAACCACTCGGACTCAGAAGCCGAGGTAAGACTCTCTATAACCTCAAACATAAGCATGGAGGAAATCATCAACTCCAGCAGCAAACTATACTATCCAGGGCCTAGAGAAACCATCTCTAGCCAGCTATAAACACATCACAAGGCATAGAGGAAGCATATCTCTAGCCGTATCATAACCATAACAGAAAGGCATGGAGGAAGTACATCTTCAACACTACTATGCCCATCAAAATAGCATGGAGGAAAGAACCATCTCCAGCTAAATCCTAAACGTAACGCAATAGCATGGAGGAAAGAACCATCTCCAGCTATAAATAGGAAATCATACTAGCATAACAAGATCTAATAAGATCATAATCACATCATAGCTAGCATGAAAATAAACACATCATAGCATATAAGCATATAAGCATATAAGACTCACCAAGCTAGTACTAAGATCTACTCGGTGATCCTACTGGTGCTCCTATCTCGGCATAGAACTCTGGATAGTTCCTCTGGATACTATCCTCAGTCTCCCATGTAGCCTCCTCAGGTCCTCGTTTCGACCACTGTATCCTAAGCATAGGTATGTCCTTCGAACGCAGGCGTCTCATACCTCGTTCTAGGACTGCAATCGGATGCTCAACAAAAGTGTGGTCCGGCTCAACCACCAAATCCTCATAACTCACGATGTGCCTCGGATCTGGTATGTACTCCCTCAGCTGAGTCACATGAAATACAGGGTGAACACCCTCTAATCTCGGAGACAAGACTAATATGTAAGCTGCACTCCCAACTCGATCCAAAATCTCGAACGGTCCGACATATCGGGGACTCAACTTTCCCTTAATGCCAAAACGCCTAACACCTCGTGTCGGGGACACTCTCAGCCATACATGGGCTCCAACCCTGAACTCTAGAGGTCTACACCTCCTGTCAGCATAAGAATTCTGACGGCTCTGTGCATTCAGCATACGCTCTCTAATCAATGCTACCCGAGCCATATCATCCTGAATCTGATCAGGTGCTAAACCACTAACACTACTCTACTCATCCCAACATAACGGGGTACAACATCTCTGTCCATACAATGCCTCATATGGGGCCATCCCAATAGATGCATGCCAACTGTTGTTGTAGGAGAACTCAACAAGTGGGAGATGATCCGTCCACACCTGTCCCCAATCCAACACACAAGCTCGCAACATATCCTCTAGGGTCTGAATGGTCCTCTCTAACTGACCATCTGTCTGAGGATGAAACGCAGTCGTAAAGTGTAAACTCGTCCCCAGGGCAGTCTGAATCTGCTGCCAGAACGTCGAGGTAAATCGTCCATCTCTGTCAGAGACGATCGTCCTCGGTACACCATGGAGTCTCACTATCTGCCTAGTGTACTCCTCTGCTAATCTGCTCACCGGCCACGTCTCTCGAATAGGAATGAAACGTGCCGTCTTCTTCAGTCTGTCAACTATGACCCAAATGGCATCAAAACTCCGGCTCAGCCTCAATCTAGTCACAAAATCCATGGTGACGTCCTCCCCTTTCTCTGGGGAACAGGAAGGGGATGAAGCTCACCTCCAGGTCGGAAATGCTCGATCTTGACCTGCTGACAGGTCGCACACTGAGCTACAAATCTGGCTACATCGGGGTTCAACCCTCCCCACCAATATTACGTCTCAAATCCTGATACATCTAACTCGTACCTGGATGTACAGAGTAAGGTGTACAGTGAGCCTCCTGTAAAATCCTCTGCCTCAACTCTATATCAGCAGGTACACAGACGCGACCGCGGCGCCTCAAAACTCCATCTGCTCCAAGCAGGAACTGTGGTGCCTCATCTCGAGACATCCTATCTCTAATCCTCTGTAAAGTCGGGCAGGTCTCCTGTTTTTGTCGGATCTCATCCAACAGATCAGGAAGAACCTCTAAAGTACGTAGTTGGGCATCGTCATCAGGAAACTGGATGTCCAACTCTAACCAGATCAGATCTCTCTACAACTGATGCTGAACTGTCAGCCTCGCAATCGCCTTCTCTCGAGGCGTCTTCCTGCTCAGGGCGTCGGAGACAACGTTCGCCTTCCCTGGATGGTACAAAATCTCTAAATCGAAGTCCTTGATCAGCTCAAGCCACCTACGCTGGCGGTTATTCAATTCCCGCTGCGTGAAAATATACTTAAGACTCTTATGGTTTGTGAAGATCTGACATGTAGCACCATACAGGTAATGTCTCCAGATCTTCAGTGCATGAACTACCGCTGCCAACTCCAGATCATGAGTCGGGTAGTTCTCCTCATACGTCTTCAACTGTCGAGACGCATAAGCAATAAATCTGCCTCGCTGCATCTAAACAAAAAATGTCATCAATAAAAACCCTCCACGAAGTCAAGGCCGTAACCGGCATATCTATATCATACGCATCATAAACCGATACCTAGCATGATACTAGTTCCCTCATACTAGAAAGGAAAGGAACTACCTAACTATAGGTAGTCCCGGGACAAGACGCACCTGCGTGAACGGAGACGCAGGGGCGGAAAGTAAGCGGCCGCAGGCGCGGCGGGACGTAGCCGCGGGAGCGGTGACAAGGTCGCTGGCAAGCGCAGGCACGGCGGTGGCAGGGCGCGGGCGCGGGCGCGGCGGCACGGTAGCCGCAGGGGCAGTGACTCTCGGCCACGGGGGCGGCGATAACGCAGAGAAAGATCCCGCGAATCCTCTTTCACTCTTCACGTGATCAATTCACGTCTTCACTCAGCCAAAACAAAGCATATACATATACATACACATACCAACATTAATCTATACTCCATTCATCTAACCCTAAGCTAAGGAGGATGGATTAAGGGAAAGGAAGAAGAGAACAAGGGAAGAAGCTTACCACAATTATGGCTTAGCAAGGGAAGAACATAACCAAAGCCTCATAGCTGGCTTCAAGCTCAACAACATACATCACAAGCATCACAACCCAGAAAGCCACACAAAACTCTTCCACACATCCAAGAACACAAGCAAGATCAAGGAGGAGAGAAGGAAAGCAAGGGATCGTGAGAAGCTGGAAATGGGTGAGAAACCCTTGCTCATTCAGCCAAGGTGTAACTTAATGAGGAAGACAAAAGAAAGAGTAAAACACGGGTCAAAGGGGTCAACGAGTTTGGCTGCAGCCGCAAGAACCCGCGGGGGCGGCGGAGATGGCCGCGGGAGCGGCGACCCGCAGGTGCGGCGGAGATGGCCGCAGGAGCGGCTGGGCCAATCTCGGCCAAAGTCGAGCTCGGTCAAAGATCAATCTCGGTCCGAAGGAAAAGGCTCTCACAATATCCATCAAAGGGGTCACACCTAGACCCAAGGGATCCATAAGGATCATATCCTAACTCATAAACCTCAAAGCCATAACCGGCATAAACGATATCATACTCATCATAATTCTAACCTCATACATGTACCTAGCATGCTACTAACCCACTCATACTAGGAAAGGAAATGATCTACCCTACTCTAGGTAGACCCGGGACAAGACGCACCTGCGTGACAAGAGAGACGCAGGGGCGGAGCAAGGCAACCCGCTGGCGCGGCAAGGTTCAGCCGCAAGCGCGGTGACAGTGGCCGCAGGCAACGCAGGCACAGCGCAGGCGCTGTGACACAGCTTCCGCAGGGACGGCGGCTTCTAGGCGCGGGGCGGCGACAGTGTAGAAAGTGATCCCGCGATTCCTCTTCGGCTTTCACGTGATCAAATCACGTCTTCTCCATTCCAAAGTCACACACATACATATACATACATATTCCAACATCAATCTACGTTCAATTCATCTAATCCTAAGCTAAGGAAGATGGAATCAAGGAAGAAGAGAAGAAGAAGAAAAAGAAGAAGACTTACCACACTTGTGGTCCTAGGCTGCAAAGAAGATCAACAACCAACCTCACTGACTTCCAAGCTCAGCAACACGTCACACAACATTCAACAACAATAAAGCCACACCCAACTCTTCCAAACTCAAGGAAACTAAGAACAAGATCAAGGAGCAAGAAGAAGAAGCAAGAAGGACGTAAGGCTGGGAAAGGAATGGAGAACACTTTCTCAATAAGCCAAAGCAAAGGAAATAGGTTAAGGAAGTGAAAGAGTAAAACACGGATCAAAGGTCAACAAAGCCGGCTACAGCCGCAAGAAACCGCAGGGGCGGAAAACACCACAAGCCGCAGGGGCGGCTCGTGGTGTTTTCCGGCTGGGAAATGAAGGTGCCCTTGCTCAGCAAGGCTGGGAAATGAAGGTGAAACCCTTGCTCAGCAAGGTAAGAAGAAAAGTAAGGAAAAGAGGGTAAAGCACGGTCAATAGGTCAACAAAACCGGCTGCAGCCGCAAGAAACTGCGGGGGCGGTTCCCTGGGCCGCGGGAGCAGAAACGCGCTGGGGCGGCACACAAGCCCGCGGGGGCGGCTAAAGTCAAATCTCGGCTAAAGCCAAATCTCGGCTAAGGCAAACTCGATCCAAAAGACTAAGGCTCTTACATCTCACCCCCCCTAAAAACAAGTTTCGTCCCGAAACTTGCAAAGTCCGGAAACCACTCGGACTCAAAAGCCGAGGTACAACTCTCCTATAACCTCAAACATAAGCTTGGAGGAAATCATCAACTCCAGCAACAAAACAGACGCGACCGCATCAGTGTAAGCCTTATTCAGACCTGATGTGGCCAGATTCGTGGCACACTGTAAGCCTTATTCAGGTCTGAAATGCTCAATTTTACAGGAGGCTCACTGTAAGCCTTATTCAGACCTGGAGTTCACCTCCAGGTCTGGGTGTACTGAATAAGGGTTACAGTGAGCCTCCTATAAAATCCTCCGACGTAGATCCGCATCAGCGGGTACACAGACGCGACCGCGGTGCCTCAAAACTCCATCTTCTCCTAGCAGGAACTGTGGTGCCTCATCCCGAGATATCCTATCTCGTATCCTCATCAGTGTCGTCAGGTCTCCTGCTTCTGTTGGATCTCACCCAACAGATCAGGAAGAACCTCTAAAGTACGCAGCTGGGCATCCTCATCAGGAAACTAGATGTCCAACTCTAACCAGATCAGGTCTCTCTGTAACTGATGCTGAACTATCAATCTCGCAATCGCCTGCTCTCGAGGCGTTGGCGACAACGTTCGCCTTCCCTGGATGATACAGAATCTCCAAATCAAAGTCCTTGATCAGCTCAAGCCACCTACGCTGGCGGTTATTCAATTTCCGCTGCGTGAAAATATATTTCAGACTCTTATGGTCTGTGAAGATCTGACATGTAGCACCATACAGGTAGGGGTGGGCAAAACCAATCCAATCCGTCGATCCGGCCCGAAAAATCCGTTGATCCGATCCAAAAAAACCCGATATTTTTGTATCCGTTTTGATTCGGTCCGAATCCGATCCGATCCGGGAGATTTTCCCGGATCACCGGATCAAATACGGATCGGTGTTTTAGGCATTCGGATATTTTTGGATATCCGCGGATCGCCGGATCGTCGGATATCCACGGATCATCGGATATCCGCGGATCGTTGGGTCATCGGATATCCGTGGATTAGTCGGATCATCGGATATCTGCGGATCGTCGGATCACCGGATATCCGCGGGTCGTCGGATATCCGGAAATATCCGGTTAAAAACATTTAATTGTAAAAAATATTTATATAAAATATTAATCAATAAACAATAAATTTATACTTAAATAGCATAAAAATATATGTATGTATACAATATAGTAATTTTGTACTAATATTCATATTTGACAATATTTAATCAAATAAACAATAAATTTATACTTTAAAAAGTTGTATTTTATCATTTTGTACTATTATTTGTATTTAAAAATATATTGCGTTGTAAAATTATTTGAGTTAGACAAATTAATGATTCGAAAATGTTCAAATCAACAAATGTTTATAAGAATCTTTTATAAATATGATTATATCTTTGCTATGATAATATTAGTTTCGATAATATATTTTATCATAAGCTGATCTCGTTTAAACTAACAAATTAATGCTCATAAAAATATTTTGATATAAGTTGATCTCGTTTTAACATATAGATGTTTATAAATATGATTATGTCTTTGTTTACAACTTAATAACTTATATATGTACAACTTAGTCTCGATAATGTATTTTATCATAAGTTGATCTCGTTTAAACTTTAAACTAACAAATGTTCATAATAATCTTATAATATAAGTTGATGTCATTCTAACATATAGACGTTTATAAATATGATTATGTCTTTGTTTACAACTTAATAACTTATATATGTACAACTTAGTCTCGATAATGTATTTTATCATAAGTTGATCTCGTTTAAACTTTAAACTAACAAATGTTCATAATAATCTTATAATATAAGTTGATGTCATTCTAACATATAGACGTTTATAAATATGATTATGTCTTTGTTTACAACTTAATAACTTATATATGTACAAGTTAGTCATAATAATGTATTTTATCATAAGTTGATCTCGTTTAAACTTTAAACTAACAAATGTTCATAATAATCTTTTAATATAAGTTAATGTCGTTCTAACATATATATGTTTATAAATATGATTATGTCTTTGTTCACAACTTAATAACTTATATATGTAAAAGTTAGTCTCGATAATGTATTTTATCATAAGTTGATCTCGTTTAAAATTAAACTAACAAATGTTCATAATAATCTTTTAACATAAGTTAATGTCGTTCTAACACATATATGTTTATAAATATGATTATGTCTTTGTTTACAGCTTAATAACTTATATATGTACAAGCTAGTCTTGACAATGTATTTTATCATAAGTTGATATCGTTTAAACTTTAAACTAACAAATGTTCATAATAATCTTTTAATATAAGTTGATGTCGTTCTAACATATATATGTTTATAAATATGATTATGTCTTTGTTTACAACTTAATAAATTATATATGTACAAGTTAATCTCAATAATAATCTTTTATTAGAAATTGGTAAAAGTTAAATATTTAAGCAAAACAATGAATAGATCACGTTAATTTTATTTACAACATACATAAACATATTTTATAAGTATGATCATAATCTGAATTGTTGTTTAATACATATTCTCATATTTTCTCTTAAATATAAGTTTCTCGTTATATAAATAATGATGTTGTGTGTTAAAATATTAAAAATAAGAAAGTATAAAAAATAAGATATGTAATAATATAAGTTTCTTATTATATAGTATAAGTTAGTATAATTATGTTTTAAAAGTCTAATTCTTTTAACAATGTTAGACATAAGATATGTGTTAAAGTCTTAAAAATAATTTTTTCAATAATATAAGTAATGATGATTATGATAACTATAACTTTAGTCATTTGTTCTTAGCAAATCAATCTTTTATTACAAGACGTCTCATTTCATGAAACCGCCTATATATGTATGTATATATAAAATATTTTTGTTTTAAAGTATAATTTTTTTTCCCATATTATATTAATTTTGTATTAATATCGTTTTTTCTTGTGCAATTCTTATTCATAATATTTTTAATAAAATTACAATCAAATAGATTTTATTACCTTAAAAATAAGTTAATTGACTTTGATAATATTAATGATAACATTTTCTATTTATTAATGTTTTCACCACTAAAAAAATTAAATATTTATCAAGATTAAAATTGTTTACTTTTACTTTAGCATGCTCAATCTTTTTTATATTGTATTTTATGAAGTAGTTATAAAGGGTAAAATTAGATATATTAATTTTTTTAAAAACCTTAATTTTATTTTCTTATCACAATGTACTTTAATGTTTTTTTAATAATCATATCTATGAATTAGCATTTTTATTTGGATTTTGTTTTGTGACTTTGAATTGTTTTTTATTTATTACGTTTAGTGTTAAACAAAGTAGGTAATACATGTTCGGATCAAACAGATATGCGGATCAAACGGATCAGTTGGCTATCCTGATCCGGATTAATTCATTTTCGGATCAAACGGATCAACCGGGTCAAACAAAGTCATTCGGATAAAACGGATCATCCGGATATCCGCGGATAATAATCCAGACCGATCCGGGTAAAAATCATTTTCGGATAGTATATTTTGGAATTCGGATCAATCGGATCAGCCGGATATCCGCGGATAATTATCCGATCCGATCCGGGAAAAAGTGTCGGATATCCGGCCGGATACGGATCGGATTCGGATCGGGGTTTTATGAAAATTTCTATTCGGATATCCGGATATTCGGATCGGGTCGGATCGATCCGTTGCCCACACCTACATATAGGTAATGTCTCCAGATCTTCAGTGCATGAACTGCCGCTGCCACCCCTACCTCGACCTACGCCTTTAATCCAACTAGACACACTTGGTTGGTATGTAAATGAGAGACCACCACTTTCAATAACACCCCAAGCTTATCGCCCGACCAACAAGTCTACCCCGATGGTAGTCAAGGTTAAAACAAAACCAATATAGTGTCCAACAATATAAACCATAGGGATGAGGCAAAGGCCTTGTACTCCCGATGAAAGCTCGAGCGACTAAGGCAAGGGCTTTGTACTCCCGATGAGTAAGGAGTTAATATTATTCCTACTAAGGCCTCGTACCTAGAATTCGGATAACCAAATTGTTGCAAAGTTTCTTTCATCGCTAAATTCTGATGTCGTCGAACATATTAGACACATGCATCATATCCAAAGGCATAAGGAAATGGACCTTCTCGGCGATAGTCAATGGGAACCCCAAACAAACGCTATGTGGAGTGTGTGAACACCAGTACCACATACCGTTGCACTAAAACCTGCCTTTGTGGCTTCAAACCACCCACAATCAATGTTGCATCCCCTACTTCGACCCTTGCTCCCAAAGCTAATAGTAGTAGGACACAAAAGGTCAATTGCTACAAGCGCTATTATACCCGTAATGTCCTAACGCCTACAAGTTTCCTTATATTATATGTAAATGAATAGGGATTTGTCAATTTTAGTTGTTGACGAAGTTATTTTTCATTTCTATTTAGTTTTCGAGCAACCCCACCTGCTTGTAGAGATGATTGGCCTCTTGTTTTGTAAGGGTTTTGCTAGTGTGTGCTTGCAATTGATTGCTTGAATGTCTTCCTTAGGTGACACCAATAGTAACAATCTTTATCGACACCCTTGAACATTTTCTAGCCACTACTTTCAATAACACCCCATGCTTAGCGCCCGAACAACAAGTCTACTCCAATAGTAGTCAAGGGTCCAATCAACCCATATAGTACCCAACATAAGAAACCATAAGAGGGACTGATGCAACAACATTGTACTCCCAATGAAAACTCGAGCGACTAAGTTAGGGCCTTCGACTCCCAATTAGTACAATTAGGTGTTAAGATCACTCCTACAAAGCCCGTACCCGGAATTTGGATAACTACATCGTTACAATATCATATATAAACCAATTAATATACTAATGAGAAATTCCGTTTCGTGCCCTCGTGGTTTTGCCTTTTCCGGTTGGTGACCACCAAGTTTTATTATTTCAGTTTGTACCCCTAGGGTTTTGCCTTTTCCGGTCTATGCCCATTCTTATCCAAAAATATTTCTTTCATCCATTTTATAACTAGAATAATAAAAGAAAATTGAGAAAAAGAAAAGAAACCAAGAATATTGTTCACTCCTTCCCGTGTGTTTCTTCGTAGTAGGCAAGAGGCAATAAGTTCTCTTCGGCGAAGTAGTTGGTTCCCTTCTGGTGAGAGGCAATTGCACACTACTTCCCCTTCTTCAACCCGTCATTTTGTTCATCATTTTTTCTTTAGCCTCATTGCAGAATCATAAATTCACAAGCCAAAATCACAAATTCAACCTCCACACGCTAACAAACATCAAAATACCTCCAAATTTTCACCAATACCATCAACCAAACGCATCTAAGCCAACTCATACGATCTACCCTGGTACCAAAGCAGCAGATTCCAGAGTTACAAAGCACCTCATTTTTCACAGGCATTTCATCAAACACATGAGCATCATTCTTATTCTCAGGTTTCACATAGATCATCAACAATCCAACATTGATACAATTATTTATTTTGTCAAACTTTTTTTCTAACAAATACCGGTGCACGGAACGGGTCATAAACTAGTAGAATAATTATTATTTCTTGATTTTTTATTAGCAAATTTACTATTATAATGAATAGGAATATTTCCTAAACCTTACCTCCCAAATTTCCGCATCAGGATGTTGTTCTAATGGATCAAGATTTTCTCTAACCGTTCCATCAAACATAGTAGGATCTTGTACTGCAAAAGAAACCAGTTATGCTTTTGGCCTTTACCCTAATCTGCTTGCCTTTTTCCAGGGAATGTGGGAGTGCGAGACACCGTATGGAATCTAGATAAACACCCATTGACATGTTGTATAATGGATTAGTAGCAAAACTATACCAGTGTATCCCTGCTGAAACCCCAAATAAACAAAGGTTCAATCTGCAGAAGTTGTTTTTCTTTGCTATAAAAGTGCATTACATTTGTATGACACATAGTGATATAGGCCATTGAACACTTTCATTCTGCAGAAACATGTATAGTCTGTTTTTTCCTGGGCTGGATTTTTTTATATGTGCTTTTACGATGAACTTAACTTTTCTTATTACTTTCTTCTCAGGTTTCATGTATTATCTGACTTTGATGAAGGTAAACATAGTTGTATAAGAAAATTAGAGCGTCACAACAAAAGGAAAAGAAGGAAGCCAGTTAACTCCGGTAGATCTGCTGGCAAGGAACTTCAGCTGGATCTGCAAGGTGAAGATGTGTCCTCTGATGGCGAAGATAGGAAAGGTAGGGACAATTTTTAAGATCACATTGATTTTTGGGTTTTTCATGTTTAATATTTTAAAGAACATACATGGGAAGGGAGCTTATGCATCCTTTTGTTATGCTTGAGAAGCTAACCAGGAATATATTCTCTTTTTGCACTTATAGGGGGATCGTTGCATCTTAGTGGCCTAACTTGTTCGGAAACTACCCTACTAATAATATATTTGTAACTACAAGGTAAATTTTTATAATTGGGCCCAACATAATAATGACAAATATTTCTGAAACAAAAATTCAAGCTGAAACAACAAACATGGTCAGTCGGAGGGAGCAAGTTCTGACACGCTCTACAAGTGTGAAACAGTAATGTGCTTTACTGCATTTCTTTATTAAAGTTACAGTTGCTAAAATTGTATTGCTTAGCCTTCCAATTGGTTTAAACTTTTTTTAAATGTCGGGGTACATTAGTGAAACAGGCTTTTAATCTGTTATGATATACGTGATCCTGATCAATTATGATCCCAGAAGAGAGATATGTTCACTTTATATATTAGGTCGATCATTAACCTCTCTTAGACCAGGGGAACAACTTCTGCTTCTTTGTTTGTCCGGTTGTTAAGGTCCTTGGTTTCTGCTTATCAACCTTCCCTTGCAGGTGACTTATCTTTGAGTACTCAAAACCTTGAAGGGAACAATGCAATAAGGCATATTATTGGTATGTATGTCTCCTATTTCAGTTCATATCAATATGTATGTGTGTATATATGTGCACATACAGTTTTTTGTAGAAGGAGTTTCATTTTACTTTAAGAAAGTCATTGCATCTAGAACTCATAAAAGGATGAAAAGTGTTGTGAATAGTACATTCCTTATCTACAGTATAATATTGATTTTACCCTTGTATTAAATGTGTTATCTGTAACACCCCAAATCCGCGGGACTCGGGGTGCTACGGGCGAGACCTCACAATGGGTCCCGACCCTTAGCCTGACAACAATTTCACCGGACCTTCCAACAAGGCACAAATAAACGTGAAAACTCAATACGTTTTTAAAGTATGCGGAAACCGAAAAATAAGAAACTACAACTTGGAAACTCAGCCGAGTCCTCAAAACAACATAATCTGATACGAAGTCTAAACGTACGACAACATTCATAAACAAGAACATGAAACATGACTCAAAACATCCCCGTCCTATAATGTACGGAGACCCCGGCTGCCCACTCCTCCACCTCACTCGGCGGCATCCCTAACCTGCAAGTCATCTACACAACGGTTTTAAACCGTTAGCTCATATTCTAGGTATTAGAAAAGCGGTGAAGGCACAAACACATCCATAGCACAAAACATAAACCACACAAGTCCGGTTTATTATCTTTCGTTATTAAGTCGTATTCCTTTCTAGTTCAACTTCTGTTGTGACACGAGACCCCAATGGTCTCGCCTCGGTCCCTACTTAGCGGCAAGGAATGGTACGGATGCACCCGACCATCTAACTTGCCGGGCTAGTCGCCGAGAACCTCCTAGACTACCTTGGTCGTAGGCAGTGATGTCACCGCCCGTTCTCATACACTTGGGCCAACATATACATATAGGGTCGGTGGTCCTAATTACCGGTTTAATTGTTATAACATAACATAAACACACACCACCAAACACACAACAATGACAATACATAAAATACGAGCTAAGTAAGTCCGGAGACTTACCTCGTCCCAAACGCTAACTCACACAACGCTCTCATTCCCTTGGGAAGAAGCGCAGAACTTGCTCACAACAAGGTATCCATAAAAACCCGCTCAACTCAAGAAGTCTAGGACTTCTACACAAATGATCTATGCAGGATCATTTGACTCACATTTTAGGACCGCATCCTAGATTCTATCATAATCACAGTCAATAATGACGTAAAAGCCAACGAGGTCTAACACGCGCATCACATTCTCCTAAGGTCCCAAAAGCCACTACTTGGCATTTCTTCTAAGTTATGCTAGTTCCAACCTATCATGATACTACTAAAACATAACTAGATCGAGATAAGATTATTAGCTCGAGGGAGAGGTTACTCACGGGACGTCAAAGGATGGAAGACGATCTATGAATATCGATATGGCTTCGTGGCCTTTATCGGGCTTCGGAACCTAGCATCAAAACTACACAATTTAGCCCATACGCTAAATTGATCACAAAATATAGTATATATAAAAACCTAAGATAAAACTCGTTTACAAAATCCGAAGTTAAAAACCGCTAACACATTTTCCGGGGCAAGTATACAATTTCCAAACATATGGGTCATCAACCGTAATTAAAACCTTGAGGTAATTTCCAACGAAAAACCCAACAGAGGGTATAAATGCAACAAATCAAGAAATCTGGGTCAAAACTGCAATAACTAAAACTCTGGGTATAAACTGCAATTAACACAAAACTGAGGGGGCCGAAATGCAATTATACCAAATAAGAGGGGGCCCGATTTAAATAGCCAAAAGGGATGTTCCAGGACCGCGGCGGCAGGAAGGACGCAGGCGCGGCAGGGCTCCCGCCGGGAGGAAGGCGGCTCCGCTGGCGGCTGCAGGGGGGTGGCGGCCGGCCTCTAGCTCCGGCGAGGACAGCGCAGGGGAGGGGTGCACAGAGCAGCTCGGCCGAGGGAAGAAGAGGGCGAGGCGAAAGGAGGGGTGGCCGGGCGTCGGCGGCTCCGGTTGGGCTTGTGCAGGCAGGGCATGGCGAGGCGAGGGCCGGGGCTTCTCTGGCTTTGACGGCAGAGTCGAGGAGAGCCCCAGTCCGGAGGAGAGGGCGGTGGTGCTGCTCCCGGCGGTGGTGCTGCTCCCGGCGGTGTTGATTGAATCGAGAGGCAAGAAGAAACGGTGGAGTGATGGTGGTGCTCCGCTGAGCGAGGTGAAGAGACAGAGTGGTGGTGGTGGCCGGCGGAAGGGTGAAGAAAGGCACGGTGAAAGAGTGAGGCGGGAGAGAAGAGCTGCAGAAGAAGGATAGAGCAGAGGGAGAGAGGGAGATGAAGGAGGGATGGAGTGAGAGCATGGTGAAGAGAGGGCGTGCAGGGGAGGGACGAGTAGTCAGCTGTGCTCATGCAGAGCTAGCTAGGCGGGCGGGAGGGAGCAGCTAGGCGGGCGACTCCTGTAGGGCTATGTAGGCGGGCGGCACAGCTAGGCGGCGGGAAGCAGCTCCCAACCAAAGAAAGGAAGAAAAAGAAGAAAGAAAGAAAAAAAAGAAAAAGAAAAGAAAAGAAAAAGAAAAATAAATAAAAACTAAATAATTAATAATAAATAATTTAAAATAGGAGAAGTAACCCGAAAACCGGAACCGGAATTATTTTGACTCGGGAAAATTTTCCGACGTTTTTACGAAAATAATAATACGGATATACGTGAACGTATTCAAAACAAAATAAATACTCGGGAAAGATCCGCAAAACGCTCTTAGTCCGGAATAAAATTCCCGGACGTTACATTATCTGCTTGTAATTGCGTTCTTGCCCCTGGGTCCATTCGTCTCTAGGTTTACGAGTTCCTTCTTCCCTCTCTCTAACGCGTTTTTTCCCCTGAGTCCATCCGTCTCTAGGTTTACGGGTTCCTTCTTCCTTCTCTCTAACGAAATTCGTCTCATCTCTTCTCACATACAATAGATCTAGAACAGAATCGTTCTTTGATGAGTCTATCCATCTCTAGGTTTACGGTTTCTTCCTTCTCTCTTCTCGGAATGGTTCTTTGATGAGTTCCTTCATCCTTCTCTCTAACGAATTTGGTAGCGCGAGGATGCGTCTTTGGCGGCTTACATGTGGACAGAAGAATAAAGAGAGAGATAAAAGCTTGCTTTCTTATTCGAAGGAAACGATATATATATATATATATATATATATATATATATATATATATATATATATATACATATATACATAAATATAAATAGATTAATAAGACTCAGTAGAGATCTCTAACCTAATCCTAGAATCTCTCTAACTGCAAGATATTAAATAACACAAAATAATATCGTTTACATTCCCCCTCAAGTGAAGCTAGTTGATGAGAGTTGTAACTTGTTGAGAAGAAGTTGAAAACGTTGCCGTAGAAGCGGTTTGGTAAATATCAGCCAATTGATCATCAGTCGATACATAACTAACTCGTAGTCTACCCTTCTGGACTTGTTCTCTTACGAAATGATACGCCAACGCAATATGTTTCATCCTAGAATGAAATACAGGATTTGTTGATAAGCTTGTTGCCCCTAAATTGTCACAATAAATCACTGGAGGTAATGTCGAAGCTTGTTTTAATTCATGCAGAAGCTGTGTAACCCATAGCAGTTCTGATGAAGTTTCAGCTATAGCCTTGTACTCATCCTCAGTTGATGATCTGGCAACAAATGTTTGTTTCTTCGAGCTCCAACTCATTGGTGTAGAACTAATATAAGCGATGTAACTTGTGGTTGATACATAGTCATCTTTGTATCCTTTCCAGTCAGCATCAGAGTATGCATGTAGACCTATAGTGGGGGCAGGCTTGATTTGTATACCCAGATTCAATGAGCCAGCTAGATAACGAAGTAGACGTTTCAAAGAAGCCCAGTGATGTGTAGTAGGATTTTGCAAAAACTGAGATAGCTTGTTAATAGTGAAACCTACATCCGGACGAGTAAGATATAGATATTGTAAACTTCCTACTAGTGAACGATAATCAGTTATTGTTGGTAGAAGGTCACCTGACCCACGAGGAACCAAGTCACTTTGAGGCATTGGTGTCGACACTGATTTTGCATCTATCATACCAACCTTAGTCAACAGATCCAATATGTATTTTTTTGTGATAAAAAAACTCCATGCACACTGGGTGTGACCTCAACACCCAGAAAGTAAGCGAAGTTTATTAGATCTTTTAGAGAAAATCTAGTTGTTAATAGCTGAATGAGCTTGTCCACTTGTATGTTATTATTTTCAATTATTATAATGTCATCCACATATACTAGAATGTACAACACATGCTAATTATGAGAGTAGATGAACAAACAAGCATCAGAGACTGAGTTTAAGAAGCCAATACTGAGAAGAAATAACCTTAATTCGTTGTACCAAGCCCGGGGTGCTTGCTTCAAACCATAAATTGCCTTGTTGAGCTTGTACACATGATCAAGCTGATCCTTGTCTATGAAGCCAGGTGGTTGAGACATATAAACATCTTCATAGAGTCGACCTTGCAAAAAAGCATTATTTATGTCAACTTGACGTAAAGACCATCCATTGGAAACTACTAGGACAAGAACAACTCGAACTGTGATTGGCTTAACCACCGGGCTAAAAGTTTATGTATAATCACAGCCTGGTCTCTGAGTGTAGCTCTTTGCAACGAGACGAGCTTTATACCTGTCTACTTGTTCATCAGGTAGATATTTGACTCGAAATATCCATTTACATCCCACCAAGTTTGTACTAGTAGTCGATGAAACCAGCTCCCAAGTCCTGTTAAGACAAAGTGCATCATACTCGAAATATCCATTTACATCCCACCAAGTGCATCATACTCCATTTTCAGAGTATAGCACTTTGATTTTGTGTTTAAAATAGTTCTCAACTAGGCCCTTAAATCGAATGAAAATGCTTTTAGTGTCCGACTTAAACCTCATAGGATATAGCCACGTATACTTTGTATAGTGATCAACAAACAAGACATAATATATATGACCATCAAATGTGGGAACAGGAGAGCTCCATACATCACTGTATATGACTTCAAGAGAGTATGAAGACTTAATAGACGAAGTATGAAATGGTAGTTTATGTGTCTTATTGAGATTGCAAGCAGTACAAGCATTTTGATGATAAAGAGTAGAGCCTAGTCGAACACACTTATTGATGTAATAGAATACTTCAGTAGAGGGATGCCCTAGCTTGTGGTGTATTATTTATGGACTGACTCGAACACTTGTGTTGACCATTGGTTGTCACTGAGGCCAAACATAGACACCATCAACACAGGAACCCTTAAGGAGTTGTGTTTTGCTCTTGAGGTCCTGCACCACAAAACCGTCAGAGTTAAAAATGACTTCATAAGGATGTTCTTTTGTGAGTTTAGAAACCGAAACTATGTTTTTAGCCATGGAGGGAACACATAACACATTAGATATTGGAATGCGATTATGATTAGATGAGAAAGTATATGAGCCAAAGTGAGTAATGGGTACACTCTTACCATTGCCTACAATCATTTCATCCGAGCCATTGTATGGGTAGTATAGGGCAAGATTGGATAGGTCATTTGTTACATGATGTGAGGCACCACTATCCACTAACAAGGGTGAGGTTGAAGGGTTTGCCATAGCCACATTGGTTTGAGCAGGTGTAGATGGAAAGCGTGCCGAGGAAGGTACTTCAATAGTCGGATGTAAGGATTTGTACACTCGACATTGAGCTAAGACATGTCCCGCTTGACGACACCATTGACAACGCCCTTTGAAGGACTTAGGTGCATTTGGCTGGATGGGAGAGGGAACGTACGGTTGGGTCTGAGTTTGATTGGGATTTGAGCGAGTTTGTGATTGAGTGGTTTGCGAGTAGGCATTGTAGTTAGAAGACTTACCATTGTCTTTTGAAGACTTGAATTGAGCATTGAAAGTCGTCATCACTCCTCCTGCCTCCTTATGTTTGTGTTTCAATGACAACTCGTGATTGATCACCTTCTCATGAAGCTCTTCAAAGCAAATCGACGAGTCTCTTGCATTGATTGCATGAACCACCGGTTGGTAAGGTTCATCTAGGCCGCGAAGTATGTAGTCCGTGAGGTCCTCATTGGACACAGGAGAATCAAGTGATGCAAGAAGATTCGTAGCAGTTCGAACATTCTGCATATAAACTAAGATGGTGTATGTGCCTTTGGTCATTGATCTTAGCCTCTCCTTTATTTGTTTGACATGTCCTCTAGAAGGATTGCCATAAGTGAGTCTCAATGCTTCCCAGACCTCTCTGGATGTCTTCGTTGTTGCTACAAAGCTAGCAACATCTCACGATAGTGTGCCCAATAAAGCTCCGTAGAGTAGTCTGTCTTGTCTCGTATATGTTTTGTAGGTGGGATTTATAGTGGTGGAATCTGGAAGGGTTCTTTCTGGGATTGCAACTGTGCCAAGGATATACTCATCTAGATCATATCCCTCCAAAGTGGCAAGAATTGTTTGCTTCTAGATGACATAATTCGTTGGTGTGAGTTTGATAATGTTTGTGAGTATCACAATTGTAAATGGTTTTGTAGGCTCGTGAGGGTTAACCAAGGTTGAAGCATATTCAGCCATGACTGAGGAGTGGATTGAATGGATCGTTATACTGATACCATATAAAGAGATAGATAAAAGCTTGCTTTCTTATTCAGAGGAAACGATATATATATATATATATAGATAGATAGATTGATAAGACTCAGTAGAGATCTCTAACTTAATCCTAGAATTTCTCTAACACAAAATAATATCGTTTACAAGAAGTCCATCGACGAAGGCTTGGAGAGAGAGAGCCGTAGCTAATGTCTAGATATTGAATAACACAAAATAATATCGTTTACAAGAAGTCCATCGACGAAGGTTTGGAGAGAGAGAGCCGTAGCTAATGTCTAGAGGAATGCGGCCCCGATGCTTCGACAACCTCAGGATCTAACAAAAGTCATCAATAGAGGCTTGGAGAGAGGCAGTCCTAGCTAATGTCTAGAGGCCTTCGACAACCTCAAGATCTAAGGAAATTCGTCTCATTGCTCAAATATAGATCCGCGAATTTGGTAGCGCTAAGATGCGCCTTCAACTTGTGGACAAAAGCCCATCGATAGAGGCTTGGTGAGAGAAAGTCGTAGCTGATGTCTAATGGAATGCGGCCACGATCCTTCGACAACCTCAGGATCTAACGAGATTCGCTATCCCTAATCAACTTCCGGTCTCACTGCTCACAATTTACCGTATCACAATGTCTGCTATAATAGAGTTGGTCATACAGTGAAGCCATCGACAGGTCCTTGGACTAATCAATCTCGCTTTTCGCAATCAGGTATGGATTTTTCATCGATAGATTCAAATCTAATTCGAACACCATCTTCAAATCGCATAAAGCGTTTTTGTCTGCAATACTCCAATTGGACAAATTTTAGATCCAACAACGACCTCGTGATCGAATCAAATTAAATTTACCGGCCAATTTCGGAATCGCAAGGTGAGTATCACTTATGCTTTTGGTGTTTTGTTGGTTCTAACTGTTAATTGTGTTGTTTGGTTTTTCATCGATAGATATATATACCCTCGTCCCTAGGTATGCTCAAGGAATGATGCATTCTTATAGTTTCATTGTAATGGTGTTCATTCAACTATTAAAGTACTGTAAAATAAAGGAACAAATATTTGAACTGTAAGCTGCATCAAATTAACTTCTTAAAAAAAAATTCTATTCAAAGACTAATGTTCATGTTTGAATGTGAAGATACATGTTTGGCAGGAGGAAGTTGAACGTGCTCGTCAGGGGCAAAGAGATGTTAAGAGCAAGCTTTCTTCTCTTGAAGTGGGTTGTTTTAGCTTTAAAGCTCTTATGGAGTTTATATCAGGAATTATGGTTGGATCTCTAAGTACTTTCTTTATTTTTTATATTCATAGGCTGAAGTGCAAAAAATGAGAGTTGAAATGGCTGCCATGAAGAGAGACGCAGAGCATCATTCACTTCAGGTGTAGATTATTGTCATTTCTTTTCTTCTTTTTCTATTTTTCCTTTTCGTTTTGATGAAAGGGGTAGCTAATTTTCTCTACATTACCTATTCACGTCATTGTTTTATACTTTCTCTTTCTTCTTAGATGATTACTTAGTTCAATTTGATGATAACCTTTTTTTATTGTTCGACACGTTTAGCTATTGTTTCCATCATTGGTCGATTTTTTTCTATGAGCAATTGGTTGTAGTGTATATTTTTATTATCTCTCAAGTATATTTAATTATTTACATCAAAGCAATAAACGTAATATCATACTCCCTTGAATGGTTGTTTAAACTTTGATGCGTGATTCGAGACTAATTATGTCCCCTTGGCGCTTGTGTATTCATTGATACAAAAATATGTGATAGATGTAACACCCTAAATTCGTAGGACTCGGAGTGTTACTGGGCTAGGATCTCACAATGAATCCTGATCCTAGTCTGACAACAACTTTACTGAATCTTACAACAAGGCACCAATAGATTAAGACAAAACATAGAAACTAATATATATATATACATGTCAAAAGGATGATACAGAGTACTATTGAGTACAAAGTCAAATTGAAATCCGTACAATAATGATAAACCCAAAATCCCACGAATACGCCTAGTGTACGGAACCCTCAGCAGATCACCCCTTGTAACCTAGACCCAAGGGATCACACCTATCACACAAAGGGGTCACACCTAGACCCAAGGGATCCATAAGGATCATATCCAACTCGTAACCTCAAGGCCGTAACCGGCATATCTATATCATACTCATCAAAAACCGATACCTAGCATGGTACTAGTTCCTTCATACTAGGAAAAGAAATGAGCTACCCAACTATGGGTAGTCCCGGGACAAGACGCACCTGCGTGATCAAGGGACGCAGGGGCGGAATGGATAACCCGCAGGCGCGGCAGGTAGAAGCCGCAGGGGCGGTGACAAGGCTGCAGGCTAACGCAGGAATTACGCAGGCGCTGGCGCGGGCACGATGGCACGGTCTCCGCAGGGGCGGCGGTTTCCAAGCGCGGGGGCGGCGACAGTGCAGAATGCAATCTCGCGGCTCCTCTTTAGCTCTTCACGTGATCAACTCACGTCTTCTCTCCATCACAACACACACATGCCACAATATACACACTCCATCAACATCCTATGTCCAAACATCTAATCCTAAGCTAAAGGAATGGAGTCCAAGAAGAAAGAAGAGAAGAGGAAGAAGGAAGCTTACCACAGCTGTGGTCCTAGGCTGCAGGGAAGATCAACACACACTAAAGCTGGCTACCAAGCTCAACAACACACATCACTAGCATATCAACAACCACCAAGCACAACTTCCAAGCAAAACTCCAAGAGAAACTCAAGCAAGATCAAGGGAAGGGATGAAGAAGCAAGAAGGATGTAGAGCTGGAT
This sequence comes from Fagopyrum tataricum, assembly GCA_002319775.1. Classification (NCBI taxonomy): domain Eukaryota; kingdom Viridiplantae; phylum Streptophyta; class Magnoliopsida; order Caryophyllales; family Polygonaceae; genus Fagopyrum; species Fagopyrum tataricum. The sequence continues at coordinate 19,033,152 of CM008285.1, forward strand.
TGGAAATGTGAAGAAGTAACCTTGATCAGCCAAGGGAAGGAAAGAAGTAAGGAAAGGAAAAGCACGGTCAAGAGAGTCAACAAAACCGGCTGCAATCGCCGGAAACCGCAGGGGCGGTTCCATGAGCCGCAGGGGCGGCGGTCATTCCCGCGGGTGCGGAAAGGCTAGTCTCGGCCCAAAGCCAATCTCGGCTATGGTCCGACTCGGTCCGAAAGAATAGGGGTCTCACATCTCACCCCCTAAAAACAAGTTTCGTCCCGAAACTTGCAAAGTCCTGAAACCACTCGGCCTCAAAAGCCGAGGTAAAACTCTCTATAACCTCAAACATAAGCATGGAGGAAATCATCAACTCCAGCAACAAACTATACTATCCGGGGCCTAGAGAAACCATCTCTAGCCAGCTATAAACACATCACAAGGCATAGAGGAATCATATCTCTAGCCATATCATAACCATAACAGAAAGGCATGGAGGGAGAACATCTTCAGCACTACTATGTCCATCAAAATAGCATGGAGGGAAGAACCATCTCCACCTAAACCTAAACGTATCACAATAGCATGTAGGAAAGAGCCATCTCCAGCTATAAACAAGAATCATACTAGCACAACAAGATCTAATAAGATCATAATCATATCAAAGCTAGTATGAAATAAACACATCATAGCATATAAGCATATAAGCAGATAAGACTCACCAAGCTAGTTTTAAGATCTACTCGGTGATCCTACTGGTGCACCTATCTCGGCATAGAACTCTGGATAGTTCCTCTGGATACTATCCTCAGTCTCTCATGTAGCCTCCTCGGGTCCTCGTCTCGACCATTGTATCTTCAACATGGGAATGTCCTTCGAACGCAGGCGTCTCATACCTCGCTCTAGGACTGCAATAGGATGCTCAACAAACGTGTGGTCCGGCTCAACCACCAAATCCTCATAACTCACAATGTGCCTCGGATCTGGTATGTACTCCCTCAACTGAGACACGTGAAAAGCAGGGTGAACACCCTCTAATCTCGGAGGCAAGGCTAATCTGTAAGCTGCGCTCCCAACCCGATCCAGAATCTCGAACGGTCCGACATATCGGGGACTCAACTTCCCCTTAATGTCAAAACGCCTAACACCTCGTGTCGGGGACACTCTCAGCCACACATGGGCTCCAACCCTGAACTCTAGAGGTCTACGCCTCCTGTCAGCATAAGACTTCTGACGGCTCTGTGCAGTCAGCATACGCTCTCTCAATGCTACTCGAGCCATATCATCCTGAATCTGATAAGGTGCTAAACCAATGACACTGCTCTGCTCATCCCATCATAACGGGGTACGACATCTCTGTCCATACAGTGCCCATTATGGGGTCATCCCAATAGATGCATGTCAGCTGTTGTTGTAGGAGAACTCAACAAGTGGGAGATGATTCGTCCACACTTGCCCCCAATCCAACACACAAGCTCGCAGCATATCCTCAGCGTCTAAATGGTCCTCTCTGACTGACCATCTTTCTGAGGATGGTTTGTAGTCGTGAAGTGCAAACTCGTCCCCAGGGCAGTCTGAATCTGCTGCTAGAATCTCGAGGTAAATCGTCCATCTTTGTCACAGACGATCGTCCTCGGTACACCATGGAGTCTCACTATCTGCCTAGTGTACTCCTCAGCTAATCTACTCACCGGCCACGTCTCCCTAATAGGAATGACACGTGCCGTCTTCGTCAATCTGTCTACTATGACCCAGATGGCATCAAAACTCCGGCTCAGCCTCAAGTCAGTCACAAAATCCATGGTGACGTCCTCCCACTTCCTCTGTGGAACAGGAAGGGGATGGAGCTCACCTCCAGGTCGGAAATTCTCGATCTTGACCTGCTGGCAGGTCGCACACTGAGCTACAAATCTGGCTACATTGGGCTTCAGCCCTATTCACCAATATACACGTCTCTCAAGTCCTGATACATCTTACTCGTACCTGGATGTACGAGTAAGGTGTACAGTGAGCCTCCTGTAAAATCCTCTGCCTCAGCTCTGTATCAGCAGGTACACAGACGCGACCGCGGCGCCTCAAAAACTCCATCTGCTCCAAGCAGGAACTGTGGTGCCTCATCCCGAGACATCCTATCTCGTATCCTCATCAAAGTCGGGCAGGTCTCCTGCTTTCTTTGGATCTCGCCCAACAGATCAGGAAAGACCTCTAAGTACGCAGCTGGGCATCCTCATCAGGAAACTGGATGTCCAACTCTAACCAGATCAGATCTCTCTGCAACTGATGTTGAACTGTCAATCTAGCAATCGCCTGCTCTCGAGGCGTCTTCCTGCTCAGGGCGTCGGCGACAACGTTCGCCTTCCCTGGATGGTACAGAATCTCCAGATCAAAATCCTTGATCAGCTCGAGCCACCTACGCTGGCGGTTATTCAATTCCCGCTGCGTGAAAATATACTTCAGACTCTTATGGTCTGTGAAGATCTGACATGTAGCACCATACAGGTAATGTCTCCAGATCTTCAGTGCATGAACTACCGCTGCCAACTCCAGATCATGAGTCGGGTAGTTCTCCTCATACGTCTTCAACTGTCGAGACGCATAAGCAATAACTCTGCCTCGCTGCATCAAAACACATCCCAAGCCTAGCTTGGATGCATCACTGTAAACCACAAAATCCTCAGTACCCTCTGGTTGTGCCAAAATAGGAGCAGAAGTCAAACGCCTCTTCAACTCCTCAAAACTCTGCCTGCTGATCAGACCACACAAATCTGGTAGTCTTCCTCAGCAAACTCGTCAGTGGACGGGCAATCACAGAAAATCCCTCCACAAAGTCTGTAATAACCGGCTAGGCCAAGGAAACTACGTACTTCCTTGACGTTCGTCGGTGTAGTCCATGCTGCTACTGCCTCAATCTTCGCTGGATCCACCTTGATCCCCTCAGCTGAAACCACATGACCCAGGAATGCTACCTCTGGCATCCAGAACTCACACTTAGAGAACTTAGCATAAAGTTCTCTATCCCGCAAAACCTGCAATACAGTCCTCAGATGTCCTGCATGCTCCTCTCCACTGCGAGAGTATACCAGAATGTCATCAATAAAAACCACCACAAACTGATCCAGGAAGTCGATGAAGATACTGTTCATCAACTCCATAAAGACGGTGGGGCATTCGTAAGCCCAAATGGCATCACTACAAACTCGTAGTGGCCATATCTGGTCCGGAATGCTGTGTCTGTGCACATCCTGCTCCCTCACCCTCAGCTGGTGATACCCGGAACGCAGGTCAATCCTGGAGAACACAGTCGCTCCCTGTAGCTGATCTAACAAATCATCAATGCGCGGCAGTGGATACTTGTTCTTGATGGTCACCTTGTTCAGCTCTCTGTAATCTATGCATAACCTCAGTGATCCGTCCTTCTTCCGTACGAAGAGGACAGGTGCCCCATGGGACACGCTAGGGCGAATAAAGCCCTTCTCAGCCAACTCCTCGAGTTGCTTCTTCAGCTCCAGCATCTCGACAGCGCCATCCGGTATGGGGCCTTCGAGATGGGTCTCGTACCAGGCTCTAACTCGATACTGAAATCCACACTCCTCTGAGGTGGCAAACTGGACGGCTCAGCAAAAACATCAGTAAAACTCACAACAACTGGGATATCCTCTAATCTGGACTCTCCCCTCCTTCATGGCATAACACCAGAAGGCCTCGCAACCCTGTGCAATCAATCTAGCTGCCCGTATAGCGCTGATAATTGTGCCTATCTTTCAAGGTCCCAACCTCGGAAAACCTCTATCTGGCCTAACTCGGTAGAGAGGGTAACAGTCCTCCTACCTACATCTAGGACTGCAGAATGTCTAGCCATCCAATCCATACCTAGAATGACTTCTTCATGCTCTAATGGCATGAAAGAAGTCAACTAGTAACACACGGGTCCCTACAGAAATGGGACAACCGTGAATCTCACGGGTACCTCTGACCCTACCACCATCGGGTAACCCTATAATAAAGGGCATCCCCTCAACTGTATCTAACCAAGACGCTCTACACAAGCATCAGAAATAAAAGAGTGCGTAGCACCAGTATCAAATAAAACTCTAACAGGTAAATCATGAATCAGAATGGTACCTGTAGCAGTAGGTGCAGCTGGCTCCTCTGCACTCAGCTCAAAAACACGACCCTGTGGGCCTCTGGTATCAGTGGTGCCCCCACCACGGCCTCTGCCTCTACTCGGCCCAGAGCAGATCCCTGAGTCGTAGGGCGATCTGGGACTCTCTGTTGTCCCTGTATCTGCTGTTGTTGTTGAGGTGGCCTCTGCCCACCTCCCGCTACACTGGCAGGAGAAGAACCCTGCTGAGATGCAGCTCCGCCCTGGCGGCAGTAAACGGATCTATGACCCTGTCTACCACAGGTAAACACGTCACTAATGGCCTCGTGCACTCGGGCTTCAGATGCCCTGGATCTCCACAGTTAAAAATATTGTCGTCCCTCTCGGCAACCGGTGCAGATGAAGGCTGACCCTGGCGTCTCTGACCACGCCAATCACTAGCAAAACCACAGCACCACTGGTCTGCTCTGTACGCTGCCTCTTCTCAGACCCTCCGGTCTGAGAAGCTCTCCTCTGACTCGCCGCTCTCGCTCATAGTCGGCGGCTCTATCCTGTAGTCCATCAAGGACTCACAATGAAATCCCGCCATATAGGCCGGGTAGTATCCTCAGTCATCGGGAAAAGATATAAACGTGTTGGTCTGCAAAAGGTGCAGCTGGTCCCAGTAATGCCAGCTCCTCCTGAAACCTCCTGATGGCCTCTGAGACTGTCAAACCCAACCTCAACAAAATCTCGCAGTTTCTCCCTCCTCAGTGAGGCAGGGCAGAAACGCTCTCTGATCATCGTCCTCATCTGATCATAACTGGTAACCTGACCCCGTACTGATCTCCACCAGTTTTGTGCCAAGTCCCGGAATAAAATTCTGAACAGCTCGATCTGTCTGTCAGCTGGACATCGAATAGACTCCAGAGCTGAGTCTACATGCCGATCCAGAGCTCAACCTCCAATCCCACCTTTCCAATGAAAGGGGGTACACCCATCTGATGGAATGCCTTCAACCAGGTATCTGGTCTAGGCCCTCTATGCTCCTCTGGTGCTTAGGCAATCTCAGCAGCAGGTACCTGTACAGTTGGTACCTGAGTAACGGTGTGGGACCTCTTAGATGGTCCCTCCTTGTGCCTGTAAATTTGGGGCACGTCTACCGGCTCTGGCAGCCTCCTCTATACGTATGATATATGCTCGGAACTCTGATCCCCCCATGGAGACACGATCAGACTCGCCAGAATGGGGCTCTCTGTGCCCCTGTCTCTCAGCTGCCCCTGTTCCCAGTCTCAGGAACGACGCTCTCAGCAACCTCCTCATGTATCTCTCCTGCATGTGAACCGTCAGCAGGAGTCCTACCCCGTCCTCTACCTAGAGGGGTCTACCTCGTCTAGTTGCAGGTAAGGCTCTAGTCTGAACCATCTGCAAAAGACGTAAACCTATCTTAGAAGGCTATATATATATATGCCATACGTATAGATATATAACAGATCAATCACAGCAGAATATCTATATATATCTATACTGTCGAGATCTTCAGAGGGGCGATGGTTCACGTACACGATAACCCAAAACATTTGTACTCATTTCAAAACCAAAACCTTTTGAAAAGTCAGACCCTTTCGGGTTCTGTTTATTTATCTATTCGAACTTTATTGCAGATTACTAGTGCCATTGTTGTCAACCTGGCTCTGATACCAACTTTGTAACACCCCAAATCCGTAGGACTCGGAGTGCTACTAGGCTGGATCTCACAATGGATCTTGACCCTAGCCTGACAACAATTCACTGAATCTTACAACAAGGCACCAATAGATTAAGACAAAACATAGAAGCTGATATATATATATGTCAAAGGATGATCAGAGTACTGTTGAGTACAAAAGTCAAACTGAAATCCGTACAATAATGATAAACCCAAAATCCCACGAATACGCCCAGTGTACGGAACCCTCAGCAGATCACCCCTCTGGATCACTCTGCAGCTCTCCTAACCTGCAAAGGATCTACAACAATACATATAAAACCGTTAGCTAAGTATACACATATATAAGAAGATGCTAGAGCACAAACACACATCAATATATTAACACATCATCATGATATCAACATTTACCCGGTTTATTATCTTTAAAAAGTTAAATCACTCAATCGTATAAATAGATGTATATGAAGATATGTGACACGAGGAATATAATCCCCGCCTCTAAGTGCTCTAGCTAGCTGGATTAGTATCAACACACCTCCCGTGTACCCTATGGGAGTGGTGAGGTCCTTCCCGTATATCAGATCTGGCCTGACTACAGAGAACCTCCCAGACTCCACTACGCGGATGAAGGGGGAAAGGTTATCACGGCCACTACAATGGGCGGTCAATATAAATAGGTCGGTGACCATAGTAACACATGCTATAAAGCATATAATACACACACACACACATATGCATACAAATATAAGGATAGTAGCTAAGTAAGTCCTATGGACTTTACCTCAATCTCAGGAGTAAACTCAAGTACGATTAACTCTCGCTGACTGATCTACTCCACACTGGAGGACAACACGGCCTATACAAGGCATACATATATATATATATATATATATCAAACTCCTATCACACAAAAGGGGTCACACCTAGACCCAAGGGATCCATAAGGATCATATCCAACTCGTATCCTCAAGGCCGTAACCGGCATATCTATATCATACTCATCAAAAACCGATACCTAGCATGTACAAGTTCCTCTCATACTAGGAAAGGAAAGGAGCTACCTAACTATGGGTAGTCCTGGGACAAGATGCATCTGCGTGATCAAGGGACACAGGGGCGGAATGGATAACCGCAGGCACGGCAGGTAGAAGCCGCAAGGGCGGTGACAAGGTTGCAGGCTAATGGCAGGCACGGCGCAAGCGCTGGCGCGGGTGCAATGGCATAGTCTCCGCAGGGGCGGCGGTTTCCCAGGCGCGGGGGCGCGACAGTGCAGAATGCAATCTCGGCTCCTCTTTACCTCTTCACGTGATCAACTCACGTCTTCTCTCCATCACACACACACATGCCACAATATACATATTCCATCAACATCCTATGTCCAAACATCTAATCTAAGCTAAAGGAATGGAAAAGAAGAAGAGAGAGAAAGAGGAAGAAGGAAGCTTACCACAGCTGTGGTCTTTGCAGGAAGATCAACACACACCAAAGCTGGCTTCCAAGCTCAGCAACACACATCACTAGCATATCAACAACCACCAAGCACAAACTTCCAAGCAAAACTCCAAGAGAAACTCAAGCAAGATCAAGGGAAGGGATGAAGAAGCAAGAAGGACGTAGAGCTGGATTGGAAATGTGAAGAAGTAACCTTGATCAGCCAAGGGAAGGAAAGAAGTAAGGAAAGGTAAAGCACGGTCAAGAGAGTCAACAAAACCAGCTGCAGCCGCCGGAAATCGCAGGGGCGGTTCCATGAGCCGCAGGGGCGGGAACCTGCAGGGGCGGCGGTCATGCCCGCGGGTGCGGAAAGGCCAGTCTCGGCCCAAAGCCAATCTCGGCTATGGTCCGATCTCGGTCCGAAAGAATAGGGTCTCACAATAATTTGTTTGTTGATTGTTGGATGGTTATCTTTTAAATCTTAGGGCCTATTTACTGATGGTAGATTTGAGGAGACTTTAGGTTATTTTAGATTTCGAGTGGACCCCACATTTTAGTAACTGCGTTTAGTTGAGGATTTTTAGAATTGTATTATCGTTTTGTTTTGTGTTTTATTGTGTTTAAAATCGAGGTTTTAGAAATCTAGTATTTTCAGATTGAGAGATTTGGATATTTTTAGGTCATCTCTATCCTCGGTCCTCTCCTCATCTGATGAACATGTTCTTTTCTGTTCACCCTGTTCACCTTCTTCTTCCTTAAACAGCACATTTGCCTTCTACTTTATTCTCTTTCTTCTACAATCTCTACCCTAATTTGATTTTCTCGTTCTCGTCCTTTGCTAATCTCTCCCTAATCCCCTTTTAGAGATTCCGATGTAGAAATACTTCTTCTTCCCGCCTCCATTACCATGTCGATGTATTCTCACAAGGAGTAAAGAAATGCTCCCTTCTCTTTTTGGACTGCTAATCTCCAATCGCTCGTTCTCTTTCCCAATTGTAAACCCTAAAATTTTGATTCGATTACAGATCTCGATTAGCCGTTTGTTTCCCTATAACTTGAAGCGGGATAGAAGTACAAGGAGTGATAATGGCATAGCTAGGGAAACAACCGATTCTTCACTTTTTTACAGCCGATGGAGTTCTCTTTCTTTTGTAATTTCTCAATGGCTTCTTCGAAGAACAGCAACATCAAAATCTGCCCTAGATCTTAATTGTGTGCATCCAATGGAGTTCTCATCAAATACAATCTATGGATATCTCTTCCTTCTCTAATTTCTCGTCGGCTTCTTTGAATAACAGCACCATCAAATTCTATCCTAGATCTGACTTTGTACAGCAGATGGAGTTCTCATCAAAAATTCTACCCCAATTTCTTCGTTGGCTTCTATACAACCGATTGAGCTCTCTTTTTGTACAAACAATCAGCAGCAGGAACATCCAACGGGAACATCCATGTCGCTGCTTATGTTCTTAGAACAATGAACACATAACATGTTTATCGATTTTCTGGGATGAGGGGTATTTAAGTCTTTTACTATTTATAAACCCTCGTAACTCTCTTTTTACTAAACACGTTACATATTTATATACAGTATTTTTCAAAAAATTAAAACCTACAAAAAAACCTGCTACAAACCACAACTACGACTACAAACCACAACTACGACTACGAATCCTGCACCACTAAACACGGCCTTAATGAAAGGAATGTGTATTCTATGTAGCTTTTGCTTGTATTTGACAGTTCGTTTTCAGGATACTAAATAGTACAAGTTTTAATTCTAATTAAATCAGTTTGGAAGAGGAAATCGATGGTAGTCAGAAGCGGCATCATTGTTCATGAAAGATCTTTTCTATGTGATGATGTAGTGAAATTTTGAACTGTTTGTATCCTTGAGTAGCTTCAATATATTTTTTTCCAGCCCTTCTTCTGTAGCAAGAGTAAACTAAAGGTTGTTTACTCGGCATTGTTTGTTGCAATTTGTCTTTGTTGAGTAGGATACTTGAAACTGCAAGGGCTGATTATAATAATATTTGTCATATCGGTAGAACTGAACCTGATGAGTATCAAGAATAGTTTGTTTTCAAGCTGAGTCAATTGATTATGGAGCTTTTTCTCCAGTTGTGTGATTAGTGTGTCACCTGTGATATTTTCTATTGACGTCTACCTCTGTTGAATGGGATATTTTGAAGCTGCGAGTGTTAATTATAATGTATATATTAGGCTCCAGTTTACTGGACTTAATAAAATTTTGACTCCAATGTCTTTGGAGAATAAGGAGGATTAAACAATGATATAGAGAGAAATAAATTCGGATGATTATCAAAGATGTTCTTAATCTTTTTAATATCTTTTTTTTGAAGGTATTAAGGATCCAGTTGCAACCATAGAACAAGCAAGCATGGAGGAGCCCAAAAGTGTTGATGCTCTAGTCGTGGTTGTCACAAGAGCATCCAGAGGAATTGGTAAAGCAATGGCTTTGGCTTTTGAAAAAGCTGGTTGCAAGAAACTATTAATTAGGACAGGTTTTGTAGACTCTGAGGAATGTGATGAAAAGATGTACGCTTATGTGTTTCAATTTCTTGTGGCTTTTCTACGTACATGTTTATTTAAAAAGATCCTGCTTGTCCAATTTGTTTTCTTTTTCAACAATTTAGTCTTTTGATTGAATTGTACATTTTTCTTGATGGTTGTTGTCCTTTTCTACAGGGAAAGGATTGTGAGAAGAGTTACATGAAGCAATAGAGCAACATAGAATAAGCATGTCACTAGATAAGATTATCACTTAATTGCAAGTTAAGTGCGTGTAATTGTTTTTGCAGATCCAATTTGAGGAAGCTAAAGATAGAATTGTCATTTAACTCTAAATGCTTTGTAATTGTTTTTGCAGTCCAATTTGAGGAAAGTAAAGAGCCGCAAAGAAGTGTAAAATAAGAGTAATGGTTTTATACATAACTTCCATATTTGCTTTGTCTAAGGGTACATCAACACTAGATCTTGTTGTGGTGGAATGTAGAATGTAGAGAGTCCAAAGTTGAAACTATTGGCTCCAATTTATTGAAAACTTATTTATATGGGTTTTTAATAATTTTTTGGGGTTCTATTCTATTTTTCTGAAATATATCCTTTAAATTTTACTGAAAATTTATCATTATTTTTTATGAATTTCATGTGCGAAGCACATGGTTTGCGCCTAGTGTGTTAAAAAGGACATACATGTACAAGAAGCTAATATGAAAGTAACACAAAAAATAATGTTGCATGAAGCAAAAGACTACCAGCATAAGTATAAGGTGTAGGTGAAGCTTATGTCCCTTCTCACAAAAATAAGAGTTCTCTATCTTCTTTCCATCAATCAATTATAAATACAACACATACAACCCCTTTTTGTGATTTTCACCGAAAATTGGTGTGCAATTATTTTTCTTCATGCCATTTAGAGACGGCAAGGAAAGGATTCAATTGATTACATAGTCGTTGTACATGTTGTCATAATTATGTACTTGAATCCTGCAGTAAAATGACTGTGAAGTTGCCTGAGTTTATAAAACTTGACATTGAAATATTAATTTCCGTTGAGGATCATAGTTGTATTGCCATCTTAGTGATGCTTTATCGTAATCTTGTTGGACTGAAATTTCTCGTAGTTTTCGTGGAAAGTTTCATGTTTTGAGTTACATTTGGAAAGGACTCAGTATTGCTTAATACATATCGTTATTTTTTTCATGATGTCTAACATTGTCACCTATTTATGTCTTTTTTTTCTTTATTTCTTTCTTTGTCTTTTGAAGCATTACATTTGGAAAGGACTCAATATTGCTTAGTACATATCGTTATTTCCTTCATGATGTCTAATATTGTCACCTATTTATGTCTTTTCTTTCTTTCTTTCTTTGTCTTTTGAAACAATCACTGGTTGGTGAGAGCTTGAGTGAAGAACAACATTTTTCACCAGAAATTCACTTTGCACGTGATAGTTTTAGTGGAGAGCTTGATAGCTATCTAAGAAAGCTCAAGGTATGCGTCAAACCTTTCAAGCATATTCTTGTACCTTCCTTCTACACCATTTTGTATTTTTTACATAGATGATTATATTATATAAGTTGGGTTTCATGAAACAATTTACAAAGCTAGCAACAATTTCATATCTACTGATTATCAAAGTTGGACAGAGTTCTGAAATTGTTATTTTGTAATTTTTCATATATTACTGAGAGGAAAAGTGAGCTTATATATCAACATTATCGAGACTGTAGTCTTTGATCGGGATGTTGACATTATTTGTCCTTATATACAGGAACATTATGGCGTTGCTTGTTCCGATGCCGATATGCAATCAAGTCCCGTTTATGCAGATTTCAAGTATTCTTGAAGACTTCACATTACCTGTAATCTTTGAATATTATATATATATATATATATATATATATATATAAAAATTTATAACCGAAAACCATAAATTTTGTTTGTTGTATATATATATATATTAAAATAGTTGATGCTAAAGTGGTGGCCTCAAGATTTTTTTCGAAATAAATTTTATACTAAATTACTAATTAAACATATTACTAAAACTATATTCTAAAAAATAAATTGGGCAGATTATCCTTGTTACGTAGCATAAAGATTTTATCCATAACAATCTTGATAGAGAAGCTGTATATTAACTTAAAATTTTAGTATAAAAAAATATTAAAACTTTTGGTATAATCACAAAAAATAAAAATTCTCATATTAGCTATTTTCTAACGTAAAACTTGTGAGATAAGCTTTATTGTAATTCCTCTTTACTTTCCGTTATATATATACAGACCACCTAATTGGCTAATTGTGGTGCATTCTTGAATCTCTCACGTTCCTATGAGTGTGATAAACGAGCCCATGGATTTCGTGAAGAATGTTGTGACCAACAACTTTGCCAACATTGAAGCTTGAATGTTCGATATGTCTTGTCGCAATGTTAGCAACTATTTTCCGGGTGAAAATTTTAATAATCCAAAAATTATAGTTGTAAAATTCGGAACCATTTAACAGTGTTTCTTTCAAGAAACTTGAACCTTAGTGTTCTATATGTAGTGAAAAGAGCTCCGGCATGAATCATTCACAATATGCTTTCAAGTCCCAATTTCTACATGGCTCAAATCTGCTATTCTTTTGTTATTTTGGGTTGAAGCAAATGTATCTTTTACATGTTCTAATAAGATTGATGTGTACTTTGCAGTGTGTCTGACTACTCTCAAGTTGATATGCAGGCAACACGGGATCACACGTTGGCCAATAAGAAATACAAGAGTAATATTCGTTTTTTATCATCAACATACGTAAATTTCAAATGTTTTTCTTAACAAATATCCTGCAATACACAGGCTATAAACTAGTTAGTGATAAATAGCAAATGTTTATATGGGACATTTATTCCATGCTAGTATGTTTATACTTGTCCTTATTACAAAATTTACAGTTGTGTATCTCGATGTCCTCCTTCCAAAATAACATGCAACCCTCAAGGTATGCCCCAATTTTTTTTCCATTGACATTTGTAGATGTCGTACAAGTTTCTTTGACTAGTAATAATTGTCAAGAAAGGAATGATCGTGAGGCAAGAACATTCTCATCCATTGAGAAATTTTTTTGTAACAATTTATTAACAAGTTAAACTCACACTTAATGCTTAGTAGATCCACAACAAAAGATAACAAAGTTTCGTCTTCACACCCACCCACAATGACTTATTTGCAACTTGTAGAGCTTCCTAATATCTTTTCGATGAGGTGATGTGTTAATCCATATTAATTTAACTCCGGGTTCACTAGTGGGAGATGTTATATTCAGATTGTCCGATCAAGGGAATATCATGTGTTTCATGTTGAATTGAGCTAGTGTGATTATTGACGTTCACCAAAAAGGATCTTACGTTGGAGTAGTTGCATCAAACATCATATTTTGTTGTGGATTAAGACGATCATATTCTATCTCATTTACGAATTTTGGTGGGATAGAGTGCAACTAGGAATTGACAGGCTCAAACAGGATTCTCCGTGACAAGTCCAACGAGGGTGATTCACATAAAACCTTTTTAAAATAAGTGTCTCTAAACATCTTTTAGCGTGTGGTCTTCTAAGTTCGCATTTACTGCATGGACATTGAACTTCAAGTGAATTTGTGTGACAATACAAACTCAATAAATTCATCGATCCCTTTATAAATTATTCCCTTATACTCATACATACGAGCTCTAATTTATTCTACACACAATTCGGATCATTCATTGTTTTGTCCAAATATAAATAACATATATATACCATTGTAAAGTAAATTTTAATTGTAGAACAATATTATATATAAACCCATTAAAATAGTTGTTAATGCATTCATTTCGAGAGTATATATAATATTTACGTGTCTTGATATTTCATGATTTTGATAATATTATTAGAAAAACATATTTATATTATATGTTTTTATATCGGATATCAACTATTGATATAGGCAACATATTTCATAATTTTTACTTCATTCTCTTAATTGTACTTTATCTATCCCACAATTATTTTGTGGGTATTTAACTACACAAGAGTGTAAGCATAAGATACAAGACATGCAATATTAATAGGGCATTATTTAGTTTAGAGGATGATCATGGTGAACAAAAATTACCATATAACTATCACGTGAGAGGTTAACATACATTTATTAACTTGAAGACGGAAATAAAAAGAATGAGGTTAACGAATATATGCATCAACACGGCGTCGAGTCCACCATATATATTAAACTCAAAGATGACAAGAGCATTGTAACACTCCGAATCCGCGGGACTCGGGATGCTACGGGCGAGACCTTACAGTGGGTCCCGACCCTTAGCTTGACAACAGTTTCACCGGACCTTTCCAACAAGGCACAAATAAAGGCAAATTTCAAACCGTTTATAATGTATGCGAAAACGAAAATGTAAAGATACAAGGTGGAAACTCAACCGAGTCCTCAAAACGACACAACTCCGATAAGAAAAACCCAAACCGTACAACATAATCCACAATCCAACAATACAAAGACATAACCCCAAAAACGTCCCGGTCCTATAATGTACAGAGACTCCGGTTGTCCACTCCTCCACCTCACTCGGCGGCGTCCCTAACCTGCAAGACATCTACACAAACGGTTTAAAACCGTTAGCTCATATTCGAAGCATTAGAAACGAGGTGAAGGCACATACACACATACATCAACATAACACATACGTACTCCAAAACACACAAGTCCGGTTTATTATCTTTTTATTATTAAGTCGTATCCCGTTCTAATTCAACTTAGGTTTGTGACACGAGAACCATCGTGGTCTCGCCTCGGTCCCTACTTACCGGCAAGGAATGGTACTGATGCATCCGACCGTCTACCCGCACGGGCTAGTCGCCGAGAACCTCCTAGACTCTCGCAAGAGCTAGGCAGATGATGTCATCGCCCGTTGATAATACACTTGGGCCAAAATAATATAAAGTCGGTGGTCCTATTACCGGTTTAGTTGTTTATAACATAAACAATAACACACACACACACACCACCAACACACATCGATGCTAATACGTAAAATACGAGCTAAGTAAGTCCGGAGACTTACCTCGTCACCACACTCAACTCACAACACTCTCGCTTCCTTAGGGAGGAAGCCCACAACCTGCTCACAAGAGAATATACATATCAACACATGCTCACGCTCAAGAAGTCTTAGACTTCACTCTAGTGATCTAAGCAAGATCACTTAACCCTCAAGCTAGGAATGCATCCTAGGGTCCAAGGTACTCACCACACTCTCAGCACATGAAAGCAACTCACAACAGTTTATAACCTCACATGATCTTAAACCTCAGCCAAGAAGGAACAAGCTAGCCTAGAAGGTCCATCATGCTCAACACACTCGTAACCATCGACTACATCGAGCCTTAAGGGCTCCTAGGTTCACAACCATTAAGTGGCATCTCAAGCTACTCTAGATCCATCCTAGGCATGCTACTAACATGATACAACTACATAACTAAGGAAGGAACGAAAAGGAAGGGAGAGGAGAAGCCTAGTGTCGAAAAAAACGCAGCCGCGGAGTCAAGCTGGCGCCCCTGCGGAGCAGTCACCGCCCCTGCGGCCTCCTGGCGCCGCCCCTACGGCTCCTGGCGTCCTGGAGCCGCCCCCTACGGTGGCCTGCACCGCCCCTACGGTGGCCTGGGTCCGCCCCTGCGGCTCTGATGATCCGCCCCCGCGGTTTAGCAGCAGAACGTCGTCTTCGACTGTGGATCCTTGGCTCCAACGTCCTCCTCTCTTTGCTGGGTCTTCTCCAAACACCAACCACTGATCTTAGACTCCTTTCTACGACCTAAACGAGCTAAGAACACATTCATGCAAGGATTCAAGGGAAAAGCTTCCTCAAGAGCTTCATCCATGGCAATGAATGAAGGAGATGGAAAGAAAGAGTAAGCAGCAAAGAAGAGAAGGGAGGGAGAAGAATAAGCTTACCAAACCGGATCTGATTCTCCTCCACTGCAGTCCACAAATCCAAGAGCTCCCAAGGTGGAAGAAGGGAAAAGAGAGAGAAGAGAGGAAGAGAGGAACAAAGAACGTGAAATGAAAAGAGGAGAGAGAGAGAGAGAGAGAGGGAGGGAAAAGGAGCTGCCAAAAGGGAGAGGGGATCAATGGGTCAGCTGACTTCTTGTCACCTCAGCTAGGAACGAGGGGTCAGCTGTCCTCTTGTCACCTCAGCTTGGAACGAAGGGTCGGAAAGCGGAAAAGAGAATAACGAAGAGTCGACTCGGGATTTAGGAATAAATCCCGACACTCAGCACCTCGTGCCTGCGGCAAACTGAGCCGCTAACGCGGGAAGATTGACAAAACGCTCTAAGTCTGGAATAGAAATTCCGGATGTTACAAGCATATCGAGCCTCGCAAATATATGAACGGTGCACCAACACAACTGCAACAAATTACACCTACAAGTTTAGACTTGATATTGTCACTTGTTGTATAATTATATTAATTGGTTTATGAATAATTCAAAATAAATTATCACGTATGTTTATGAAAAATATAGTGATTGAGTCCACATATGTTTACACCAACATCAATATGACCGGTGCACGATCTACCATAAATACAAATCACGGATTTGATCATTAGAGTTCTCTTAAAATGATACAAAGAACACCATTCAATTTCTATATTACTAATTTGTAAAATTGAAGAATGCTCATCAATAATGATCATCACCAATATTTATACAATTTTTTTATTGATAAAATTTTGTTAAAAAAACTCATGAAAATCAGGTTTTAACAATCACTATACTCAAACATCGTGGAGATTAGTTACCTAATGTTGGAATTTTTAACATTTTTTGACAAATAATTTTTACCGTTGGTTGTCGATCGGTTCACGATAATATCCGCTTGTATCTCATCCAAAACATGTATCAACACAATTTATATTGTATAAATAAACAAGAAAACGGAAAAGTGTGCATTAACAAACTTTGAATGTCACCTTATACTGTATAAATTAGATACAAATGGAATTTACTAGATGGATCTTTCTTCAAGAGTTGTATTGCATCAGAAAGATTAATTATAGCTTCAGTACAAATATATACATCAAATATTATGGTTCAGATCAGTCAACACTTTTCGTGTACTTATTCAAATATCTCAAGCTGGAGAGCTCATAATAAATTTCAGTCTTGATCAAAAAAGTGTCAAAGGATAAAACAAGATTTTCTTTTAAAAAGTAACAGCCTAGTAGGTAATACGAAGTGCAAAGATTGAATAACCTTGTCACTCTCATGTATTGTTCCGCTAACAAGTATGCACTGTGTTCGTTTCATCGTTTTCCTTCCTCAAAGTCTGCAGTCTCTCTCGCAGTTTTTTGCTCTCCTCAAAGTTAGCCTTCCGTTTCAAAGCTTTCTGAAATCAACAATACAGATCTTTAATCAAAATAAATTCCACTTGTAGCAAAACAACACTGCATGAGAAGGAAGAGAGCACTAGCCTCCTGCCTGAAGCAACGGTCAAGTTTTATCTTGAGTTGTGTACATTCACCAAAAAACTTCCTAACCGGATGCTCTGAATGGCACCTTGTGAACTCTTCAATGATCTGCATCAAGGAAGGTAATCAAGATTGCATATTGATCTCCAACGAGGTTAATACTTTTGTTGCCCTTGTTCTGGCATTTTAGGCATCCTGATCCTCGCACTCTTGATCACTTCACAACAAGGATCATACACAAGTGATCACTTCACAACAAGGAAGGTAATCAGGATTGCATATTGATCTCCAACGAGGCTAATACTTTTGTTGCCCTTGTTCTGGCATTTTAGGCATCCTGATCCTCGCACTCTTGATCACTTCACAACAAGGATCATACACAAGTGATTACAGGGTTCTGGATTCAGTTATGGGTTACCGAAATTAAATTTTTCACGAGAAAGTTTGGTTCATATAGGGTACATTTTTTCATAACTTTAGCTCTTGACCCCAAAGTTGCCATTTGCCCATTGAAATCAGTTTTTCCTAATCATGTATCCAAATTAAGTATGTAGAAGTTCCATATAGCATCAATAGGGGATCAATCTCAGCTACACTAGTATATTGTTGTATGATATTTCCCTACTTTCTTCCATTATCAATGTTTACGCAAAGAAGAGGATGCTTTAAAAGGAGTCGGGATACACCAGCGAAACTGCGTGAACTACATATCTTTAATGTCAGACACTCCAATTTAGATATCTAACAAGCTTTTGGCATTAAGACAGCATTCTCAAAATAGTGAATATATTTTCAAGTATTAGCTTTCAGATAAGAATTAACTACAGTTTCAATTTCTCTGGAGCAATGGACACATATTAGCATATTTTCATATCGTGAAAAAGTAACATTCAGAAAGAAACTGAACTTACTTCAGCACACATGGGATGCCTATGTAACGTCAATGGCGGATGCATTTCTTCTAGAAACTGCAATGTGAAAATACCAACAAAAATCATCAGAAGAAGAAAAAACCCCTAGATTCACAAGATACAAAAGATAAACAACTATTCTCCATTCTTTCATCACAAAGTAAGAGAGAGAAAAAAATACCCTAAATTATATGTTCTAACTTCTAAGTTAAAGCACAATCAATAATAATTACAATACTCCCAAAGGAGAGGAAATTATCCAACCTTAAAACCAAGAAAAGAAGTTGCTGCTGTACAGAACTCGAGTTCCTTTGCAAAGGTCATAATTGTACTTATATGAGTTAATGGGTGCATCCGGAACACCTCAGTTACTCACTAGTGTGCTGAACTATATACTTTATGTAATATTAGTTTTTGGGCTCTATTGGATTGCTGATATGATATTTTGTGCAGAAAGTAAAATTTCAGTGTCATTTACCAGCTCTGGAAAAAGAAGGAAAAAAAAAAAGACCTAAAGCTGTATTTTTACTTGAGACCTGGTACATTTTGAGGATGAATTATGGATTAGATTCCTACCGGCTAACCTTCGTCTAATCCTTCTCTAGTCAGTTTCATGTTTTATTAAATGAGAGAAATTAAGAAGGAATCCTAGACAAAACCACCCACACAAACTATACAGTGAAAACAAATAGAAGTTACAAAATTCAGAACAAAAATATATTAGAAGTTCACACACCTACTCAAGTCAAGGACCGGATATAATTCAGCAATTCAATAATTTCACAATTTTAAGGAGACAACAATAACAATTCAGCGATTCACAAATACAATGCCAAGTTTCAATTTCATGACCTAACAGTTATTTGTCGACTGGTCGGCGAGCAGAAGGAGCAGTTGAACTGGATGAATGGTCCGAATAGAACTGGATTCGAGTAAATCGATTGATGAAAGTGTACCGGAGGAGGAATGGAACCAGAACTCAGGAGGCGCCGCGAGGAAGACTGAAAGAGGAAGCCATGAACTCAGGAGGAAAGAGGAAAGAGGGAAGGACAACTCACGAGTCGCGATTGAATGAACGAAGGGTGGAGGTTCTAAAGAAGGACGAAGGGACTGCCGATTTGAATCTGGATGGAAGGAAGTGTGGAATATGAAACTCCGGAGGGAGGAGGACCGAAGGGAGTCACGATTGGACGAAGCACGAAGGGCAAACGACCAAAGAGACAGGCAGGGTAAACCGAACCGCACATAAATGGTTCTGGTTCGATATTACCCAAAGCCAAAGGGCCAAAACGGTCCAGTTCTGTTCGGTTTTGAAAATATGAAGCTATAGGACCACTCACATGTGGAGAATTATTCTTTTGCATTTTGTGACTTGCAAAGCCCAACATTGGACCCTTAGACCCCTCTTGCGGGACAATAGAGTCGTTGATTTACAATTTAATTATTTTGCAGCGTTGGACAATATTCAGGCTTTCATTCCTAGTATTAATATTTTTTGTTTACTATCAAGATCACCGTTCCCCTAAAGCCCAACATGCTTTAGCGATTACTCTTTTCGGTAAGACAATGCAGGTGATGGAAGCGACTTTTTATTTAATCCTTAGACAAAAAGCAATCTTTTAAGTGTTTGCAGTCAGCGCATAGTCAATACTTTCTTCTTGTCATACTCATTGAGGGGTATGAACAATGTATGTCTCTAGTTGAGTATCGCATGATACTTAAGTATCGCCTTATGATTCATTTGTTCTCGGTTGATGCGATTTGTCCTATGTCCAGTTGTCGGAGGACTTTGGATATTTTGGGGAGCATGTGGTTCACTATATAGAACTCCCTGATTTTAAATATAGGCATGATCTAATTCGTGATGTTTTATGTGACGTATTTAGGAGAGCAGAAGTTTCGGTTAAGAATGATGCACATGTGACCTTGTTAATTGATCCACGTAAGGGGAGATCTACGTTGAGGCCCGCAAATGTGCTAGTGTTTGGATGGATCGGTGGCAAACATGCTTGTATTGATTTGACGTGGTCTCTCCTCTGATTTGTTTGGGTACCGGACCTTTTGTTGTGGGTAAGGCGGCCCTTATCGCGGCCTCTGCGAAGGTGGCTAAGTATGAAAGGACTTGCATTGAAAACCAACAAGTGTTTTTTCCATTCGTTTTTGACACATTCAATTTTCTTGAGCCCGATGCTATTGAGATTCTCAAGAGCGTGTAACGGGTCTTACATGGTAATGTTGTGTCTCCTAGATCTTCATACGTAGTTTTAGAAGGACCGGTTTTGGTATCCATAAAGGGTTGGATGCGCACCTTGTTGCCCGCCCACCTTCTAGCTCGATGTAAATAATATTTATTTATGAAAGTTTAAAAACTTACTACATAAAAAAACTGACGGTACACAATTTTTGAAAGAATATAATCTACATACCTTTACAATAGGAGGTGACTTGGCGGCCTCATGATTTTTCTTGAAATAAGTTTTTTAAATAACTAATTAAGCAAGTAAAAAAATTTTTTATTAAAACTAGATTTTAAAAAATAATTGTGTCGGTTATCCTTGTAACGTAATGTAAAGATTATATCAATAACAATCTTGTTGAAGAAACTCTATTTTAACCTAAAATTTTAATTTAAAAAATTGTAAAACTGGTTCACAAATACAAAACTTCTCAAATAAGTTATTTTCTAAAGTAAAACTTGTGAGAGAAGGTCTATTGTAACTCCATTTTTCTTTCTGTTATATATGTATATGGATTATCTAATTGTGGTAGATTTATCAATCTCTCATGTTCCTATAAGCAGGAATCTTTTTTTGTTATTTCAGGTAAACAATCGATCGCTTCATCTTGGGAAAAAAATTTCATTGTTGTGTATCCTTAATGAGTTCTCATAATCATTCGATTCTAAAGGGTTCAATACAATCAAGTATCGGTGATATATTATTAGTTTTATGTTATCGGTTCATTATGACATACAAAACTTTATTGATATCTATGTTATTGCAAATAAAAAGCTAGAATTTCCGTTGATCTTTATATCAAACAAATTATATACATTTACATTATTTGGTTTATTTAAGGGAAATTCCGGATGATACCCCTGTGATTTGTGGTTTTCCGGATTTTGCCCAAGCGTTTTTTAGAGTTTGAACAGTACCTTAAGTTTTATATTTTTCCGGAATTTGCCCTGTTTCACTATACATGCCAAACACTCTCTATCTTTAAATTTAAAAAATTATGAAGAAAAAAATAAAATAAATGAAAATGTAAAGAACAGAAAATCAAAACAAAATTTGCCATGTTCTCCGATTGATCTTTTAGTCCAACACAACAGCAAAACAGCAATCAATTGAGTAATAATAGATCTAGATCTAGCTAATAATCATTCAAAGTGAAAGATTATCCTCTTCAGTGATCAAGATGTTGAAGACAATCATAAATTTATCCATATGAGCCTCAGATATTCAACCATTATTGGCTTTTGACAAAGCTAGATAGCTAATTTAAAGGAAAACCGAGAAAATTTTAGTTAATTGATTGTAAATTATCACACCTACAATGCTAATGGATTTCAGTCAAGCTTAACTAATTTGAAGGAAACTCAGAAAGAGAGTATGCCAATTGCAGAATTTTGAGTTCTTGATAAGCTTTCTACTTCATTTCAAATCCACACAGATTGTCAACCAAACTATACACAGAAAAACCGAATTTCACACAGAAAAATTAGATACAAGTTTAGCTCTGATTCCGCCCTGAAAAATCCAAATCTTTGAAAAAGATGCCACCATAACTTAAGTTCAGTTTCAATTTTTATATGAAGACACAGGGAGAAGATACGAGAGAAAGCAAGGATTAGGGTTCAAAATTTTCAAACAAACCCCTAACCCTGCGATGGAGCAAGGAGTGATGGAGGAGAAACGAGCCCTGGCCCTGAGATGGAGTGACGAAGGAGAAAGTCTGCCTTGCGATGGAGCGCCGAGCCAAGTAGAAGGCGACAAGCGAATGGAGAAGAAGAAGCCCTGCGTTAATTTTTTATTTTTCAATAATTTTTTTTGTAAATCTAAAGGTAAGCAGTGTTTGGCTTTTTTAGTAAAATTGGGCAAATTCCGAAAAAGTATAAAACTTAAGGGTACCAAAAAAAGATGAACCCAAGAAAAACCCTAACGCAGCAAAAGAACGCGCTTCACACGCTAGAAAACCCTTTGCCTACGCTGCCACACACAACTCAAAACCCTAGATCTCATAACCCTTTACCTTGGCGTTTCCGATATGTGAGAAGCTTTCAATACCATGAAGCCACCGAAATCGGATGTGATGTCTTATGTAGTCTCAAGGTGCGCTTCGGTTACTACCTGTACTACTACAAAATCAAGAAAAAGAAGAAGAAAGGCAAAGGATGTAGCCAATGCTCCTGGACGTTCCGGTTGAATGTTGGTGTCACGCTCGCGGATTTGGAATGGGAAACTTGTCCTAGTATTGATGCTAATCGGCGAGATCCTAAGGCCCAAGATGTACATGTATCTGAAATAAGTAAGCAGTCCTTGCTCCTCTGGTACATAACTTCGCAGAAAGATCGAAAAAAAGAAGGAAAAAATAGTCTCGCGAAATCAACTCTGGATCTGGGAAGAAAAGACTCCGGAGAATGCCTTTTAGCTATCGATGACTATCCGGCAGAGGAGGTATTTCAAAAGTCTGGTCTCTATTTTAATTTCCGGTGGTGTTGTTTTCCATTAGTGGGATGGAGAAACAATCAATTTGATTGTTCATGGACCTTGGATTGGGGGTCATGGATGGGCAATAGAAGTCTTCTGGTAAGAACTCTCTTAACTACTGTTTTTCAAAATCTGATGCATAAGCAAACAAAGGAAATAAGGTCCATTAAAAGGTATCCTCTGCTCCCAGCTTTTTTGATAATCACTAAATCTATAAGCGACCAAAGAACTCTTGATAAGATTTCCATTAAACAGAACGAATATGAACCTTATCTTGCCCATATGCTTGATTGTTGGTGCGTTTTGAAACTTACTGTTGTTTATATGATGCTACTACTGTCAACTATGATTGATCTAGAAATCTTGATTGTGTCTAATTTGCCTTCTGCCCTACTTTGTGTATGTTCGGAATGGCATATTCATTTTATATGAAATTTGAGCAAAAGAAATCCATAACCCCCTTACTGAATTTTGCCATTCAAACCAGAACCTCTCACTTTGCTCTAACCAATATTGGTATAGGCCTATGTGGGATCCTATTAACAGAGGCCAAGAATTATTGGCATATGCTATTATATGCCAATGATGTCTTATATTTCCTTAACATGTTATATCGAGATTGTCGCTTACAAATCTCTCATATCCTAGTATGTATGTGTTTGCTATTGCAGGTAAATGAGAAACAAGTTGATCCCAAAAAACACAAAGCAACTCTCATGAGTGCAACAAACAACATAGGAGGAAATTTGGCCTTCCTAACCCTTTCTCACCTAGAGAACAAAGCCGAAATGGTCTTTCCAGAAAACCTCCGTTGGGAAACTCCATCAAATCAAGAACAAAATTTTGGCTCTAATGTGTCTATAAAATTCAGCTACAAGAACAATGTTATTATCAATACTATATTGTTGAAACTAGCAATTGCTGATTGTAGACACATTTTGTACCTATATGAATCATGTAAACTACTTCTTTCATGTTGGCAATGTCTTTATCCCTATGTAGCATATAAACTGCTAAATGCTTGGAACTTAGATCGCTATCTTTGTATAACCTTGAAATTGAAATCCCAAAGGGATTTCATGGACAAAACAAAGAGAACTTGTCCGTCTCACAAAACAAACAAAATACCATAAAGGGATTTCAGGAACAAAACAAAGAGAACTTGTCCGCTTCACAAAACAAATACAATACTCGAAAATAGAGAAATATTCTCCAAATATCACTATTTGAACCATAGCACAATTTCCAGATTGTCTTGGAAGTGTACTACTCATACCAACCTGAAACGAGTTTTTGCTAAGGTTATAAATCAACCTTCTAAAACTAATAAAATTGAATGCATGTACCATCAATATAATCATATTGAAACACGACACTACCTTGAGCTCTCCCAAGGAGTATCATGTAAAAGTCCGGCCAAGAGCACCAAAATGACAACAAATGTAACCGATTGGAATAAGGTACAAACAATGGGAATTCTACCACCCACCATAAAAAATAGTTATACATGAAGATAGCATTTTGGAATTATAGGGGGATGAAAAAAAAGAACTTTTGGACAGACATCAACTTAACATGTAAAAATGAGAATATCCAAATTATTATGCTGGCCGAAACCAAATCAAGCACCGAGCCGGTTGAAGCAATTTGGAAAAATGCGGGATTTGATAATATTTGTTTCATCCCAGCCAATGGATTCGCCGGGGGACTATGTCTCTTATGCAAAGAATTCCAAATGAAGGACGAAAAAATTAAAATAATAAAAAAGGAAAGCAGATATGTCATAATTAAGCACTCAAATCTACGAACAACCTTTGAGATGAATATTTTCTTTATTTATGCTCCATCAAACGAGTAAAACAAAGATGAGTTTTGGAACCAACTTACAAAGGAAATAAATTGTAGTAATATTCCGGTACTAGTTATTGGAGACTACAATGAAATCCTAAATCATACGGACAAAAAAGGGGGAGCTCCAATAACCAATCATAGGTTTGAAAGACTCCAAAATTTTGTATAACAATATAACGTGATTGATCTCGATACAAAAGGAAATGAGTTCACTTGGAAAAGGAAAAAGGATGGCGAGGATAACACATATGAAAAACTAGACCGAATTTTGACCTCGATGGAAGTAATCCAAGAATATCCTCAAATTCACACTCGAAATCATGCGTTTACGTCCTCGGACCATTGCATGATTTCTTTCAACCTACATAACTCATCAATAGCTTATAGAAACAAACCGTTTAGATTCGAATCAATGTGGATGCAACAGCATGATTGTGAAAACATCATAAAACAAACATGGAGAACACAATTTTCAGGAAATCATATGTTCAATCTAGTTAAAAAAACTAAACTACTTAAAACCAAATTAAAACAATGGAGTAAAGAGAATTTTGGAAACATAAATAGACACCTTAAAGAAATTGATGAGCAAATTGAAACTCTTCAAAAACAAACATTTAGGGTTTTTAACCGACAAAAAAATGATAAACTTAATAGACTCAATAAAAAAAGGGAGTGCTTGTTGGACTACCAACATAAATATTGGGTGCAAAGAGCAAAAACAGCCAACTTA
Source organism: Fagopyrum tataricum (assembly GCA_002319775.1). NCBI lineage: Eukaryota > Viridiplantae > Streptophyta > Magnoliopsida > Caryophyllales > Polygonaceae > Fagopyrum > Fagopyrum tataricum. The sequence continues at coordinate 19,058,578 of CM008285.1, forward strand.
CAACTTGGCGATAAAAATACTAGTTTCCATCATAGAAAAGCTACGGGCCGTAGAAATAAAAAGATAATAGCAACAATTACTAAAAACGAGAGATCTATTCTTTCAAAAGAAGAAGATATAAATAAAGAATTTATAGATGACTATGAACTTAGATTCAAGGCATCGGTGATAGACCAAAATAAACTAGTAAAACAACTTGAAGTCATCCAAACGGAAATAACGGAAAATGACAACATAGAACTAGCAAAACCTTTTACTACCAAAGAAATTAAAATGGCGATTTACGACATTGGTAGTGACAAATCACCTGGTCCAGATGGAATGACGGCCGGCTTCTATAAAAAATATTGGCATATTATTGGACCTGCAGTTACAAGAGCGGTTAAAAGCTTTTATAGAACTGGAAAAATCTTTAAACAGATAAATCATACCTTTATCACCCTCATTCCAAAAGTAGACAATCCTTCAACGACTGCCCATTATAGACTTATAAGTCTATGTTCAACAATTTACAAAATCATTGCAAAGATCTTAGCTAAAAGACTAAGCATAGTTCTCCCAAAATTGACCCACCCTTTGCAAGGTGCTTTCACCCAAAATAGATCAATTCATGATAATGTACTCATTGCCCATGAAATCTTTCATGGATTTAGATCTAAAAAAGGCAAAGATGGGTTCATGGAAATCAAACTCGATATGGAAAAGGCATATGACAAAGTGGAATGGCCGTTCCTAAAAGAAGTCTTGACTAAATTTGGTTTTGGAGAGAAATTTAGAGGATGGATTGAAGAATGTATCTCGACGGTTTCATACTCCATACTAATAAACGATTCTCCAACAAATATTATCATCCCAAAGAGAGGTCTTCGTCAAGGAGATCCATTATCTCCTTTGCTTTTCAATCTTGGGGCTGAGATTTTGGCTAGAAACATACAAAGAACTAGCAATGAAAATCGGAAGATAATAGGATTTCCAATCTCAAAAAATGGATCCACTATCCCTTTTTTGGCATTTGCTGATGACATAATAATTTTCACCAAGGCAACAACTACAACAAGTAATATGATTATATCCGTCTTAACTGACTATTGCTCGGTCTCAGGACAAGTAATAAATTACCACAAATCAGCATTTCAAACAACAATAAATGTAGACCCAACAACAAAGAGAAGGATACATGCACATATGGGTATTGTAGTAACAAACAACCTAGAAAAATATCTAGGATGTCCGATCATTAACGGGCGAGTAAATAAGGATACTTTTAATAGTGTCATCTTAAAAACTAAACAACAACTAACAAAATGGAAGGCCTCATCCCTTTCTCAGGAAGGTCGAATAACCTTAATAAAAGCCAACCTAAATGCAAAACCAAGCTACCTAATGCAATCTTTCATGCTTCTTGCAAGCATTCATAAAGAACTTGACCAGATTAATAGATCCTTCTTTTGGAACAAGGGACCAAATTTTCACCCACTCATCAGTTGGGATAAAATATGTAGACCAAAAACACTTGGGGGAACAGGAATCAAGAAAGCGGAAGATATGAACAAGGCTCTACAAATGAAACTTCTTTGGAAAATAATGGCAGAGTCAGATAACATTTGGGTTAAAATTGTGGAAGAGAAATATCTCAAAGGAACATGCTTATGGAACTACAAACCCAGAAAAAACACATCATGGCAATGGAAAAAATTAATAAACCTAAAGGATGACTTTGAAAAAGGCTTCAGATGGAGTGTTGGAGACGGTAAAACCATTAGATTCTGGAAAGATCGATGGATAACTGACCAACCTCTAGAAAACTTGGTGAATGATAAAGCATTGATCAATACGGATGCTCTAGTAAGCAACTTTATAGAAAATAAACAATGGAACCAACAACAAATTCATCAACTCAGTGGTATGCTACCATCAAACGTGATTGAAAAGTTTAACATGTATAACCTACCTCAAAATGACATACAAGATAGACTATATTGGGCACCAAGTGAAAAAGGATGGTTCTCTACCAAATCAGCAATGGATCTTATCCAAAAACGAAATGTGGGAACACAATGTGACAAAACATGGATATGGAATATCAATATAATGCCAAAAGTTAAAAACTTTTTGTGGAAATTGTCCCTTGATGGCATTCCAACAAAAGAAAACCTAGAAAAACAAAAAGTTCCGGTCTTGATGCACTGCGAGCTTTGCCAGCACCCGATAGAGAGTGCTAAACATCTCTTCTTCAAATGCCCGTATACATTAGATAATATCAAAAATGATAAAGTTAAAATGATTTTACACAACTGTGACCCATCATGCCAGAAAGTAATGGACATCATCATGAACATACATGAAAAATGCAACCCAACAGAACTAAGACTAATAGTGGTTACATGGTGGAACATTTGGCAAACGAGGAACCAAACAATTTTTAACAAGAAAAAAATACCACATGATTTAAACCAACTGATCCAAAAACAAATAAAAGACTGGGATGAGGCTAATTCAAAAACACCTGTTTCTAACACAGGGGCTCCAAAACAAAGACGAAAAACAAAAAATATTAAATGGAAGAGACCAAGTTTGAACTCCGTCAAAATTAATTTTGATGCTTCTAAAAACTCTAATGATCAATGTGCATTTGGCGTTATCATTCGAGACCATAATGCTTTAACACTTGCTACGGGAATGGGTCGTTGTGGAGCAGAAACTATACTTCAAGCGGAAGCTTACGCTCTAAGAGAGGGCCTCCAAAAGGCCATAAGTTTAGGACTTAACACCATTGAAATCGAAGGGGATAATCTTGAACTCATTAACTCAATCAATCAGATCTGGAAACCGCCATGGGAAGCGGGCATGATCATTTTTGACATTTCTATTTTGATTTCAAGGTGTACACAAGTTAGAATCCAACATGTCTTTAGGGAAATCAACGTTGTCGCAGATAAACTCGCACATCTCGGTCATTGCTCGGATACGGGTGGCGGGAGCATTCCGCGGGACGTTGAAGACCTCATCCGAAAGGATGCTCTAGGACGGTCAACTTCTAGATGTTGACCCTTCTTGTACTCTTACCTTTGTATCAAAAAAAAAAAAAAAAACTTAAGGGTACCGTTAGAACTCCAAAAAACTCTTGGGCAAAATCCGAAAAATCCCAAACCACAGGGGTATCATCCGGAATTTTCCTTTATTTAAATAGCATACTCAAGTTTCAAATCATTTATTAACAAATTTGCATGAGCTATGAACTAGTTGTCATGAAAAATATTTAAAAATAGCATTGTCAAAAAGTTGTAATTAAATAGCTTTATCATTAATACTTAAAACAATCGCACACGGTGCAGTATTAAATGAGACTTCCGTATGATTACTCGATTCTTTTTTTTAAAAAATCATTTTGGATCATCTTATCCATCATGATATACTAAAACAAGTTGCGCTTTTGACACTTAAACCACATATCGCATCCTAAGATATATATGTGACCTAAGTTTTTTTCAATTTATTTACATGTTTATCACTAAATATTACAAATATGTCATTTTTTCTTTCAAATTAATAAACGGTCACCATGTCGGATCAACTTTCACCATGCCACGTCAATTTTACTCAAAGATTGAAACGAACTTATATCAAAACATAATAAGTATGGGAAACGATCTATAAATAGTTGGTTGAAGTTGTGAAATGTAAAAAGAATGTAGGTCATGAATCCTAAATTTGACGCATCTAGAAACTCGACTGACCAATATGCGTTTAGCTATATCATACATAACCACAATGTCATCCTCTTGCTTCAAGTAAGGGAAGATGTGATGTTCAATCTATCCTTGAAGCAGAAGATTTCGCTCTAAGAGAGGACATCCAAAAGGCCGCAAATTTAGGATTCACGATCATTGATATTGTAGGAGATAATCTTGGTCTCATATATTAATGCTAACTAAGTTTGGAAATGACCTGGAAATCACCTCGGAAAGTAGACATTAGCATTTCCGACATCTAATCTCTCATACATGGGTTCACTCAAACTAGAGTTTTACACATTTTTAGGGAAATCAATATTGTTATAGACAAACTCACATCTTTAGGTCACGGCTCGGACACATATGACAGAAATATTAATATTCCGCAAGACGTTGAAGATTTCATTTATAGAGATGTTTTAGGACGACCGACTTCTAAAAGTTGACTTACTTTCCCTTACTTTTTGTATAAAAAAAACTCAAATTTACATAAGCCCTACAACAAACTTCTCAATCCTCACGATATAGTATGTAGTTAAGAAACACTAAAGCTTATACTTAGTGTTTAAGTATTAGATTGGACCAACCAACCCCATTCCAAAGTAGAAACACTAAAGCTCATACCTAGTCCAAATAATAGATTGGACCAAAGAATGAAATCCCATTCCAAAGTAGGGCCGCCACCATCTCAAAACTACTAGGTGAAGAGGACTTCGTCCTCTTGATCCCTAAGCGACTCCACAAATGTAACATTCAAAGCATATCACAAAAACAACAACACACAAATGCATACAATTATTATGAATACCACCGGCAGAAAGGAATTAGAGATCCTCAAAATAATATAAGTTGACCCAAGAATTACATTCCTCACCGAGTCACCGGCCAGTACATATCACCATTACACATCTTTCTAAAGTTAATTTATCAAATTTTCAATCCCCACGTAGAAAAATGTATGTACATAGATTCCCAAAGTTATATGTGCTTGAATATTGACTATTAGTTGAAAGAACATATATAGGTTGTTTAATTGCTCCGAGCCAACATTTCCTGGTAATCAATAAGGGACTGCTCCCTCTCAATCTTCATTTGTTGCCGGAAACTAGTGATAAACTCCTCCGCCCTCTCATCTACTCCCCTGATCGGAGGCAAAGACTCCAAATACTCCTTCCACTCCCTCCCACGGCTTTTCCCACCACCGCCGCTAGCCGTACTACTGCTCGAACCTCCAGTCATCTCCACGTGACGCGTCACCCCAACGGTGGAGGAACCTTTGTAGTTGGGCCGGGCCGGGCCAGCTGCGAAAAGACGGTCAACGAAGATGGTGTCAGAATACTTGTGGTGGTGGCGTATGTAACTGAGATAGCGGCTATTGGTGGGGCGGAAGCGCCGGTGGGTCTTGTGGAGGGACTCCGGGAGGTGGCGGCGGAGGGTGGTGATGATGCTCTTGCAAACCTTTTTGGAAGGAAAGAGCTTCTTTGGTAATCGGAATTTGAAGCAAGACATTCAATTGCAAACTCTAAGGTCGATATGGATATTCATGTAAGGTAAATGGGTTGATTTGGTCTGAGTGAATTGTAAGAAAGAGAGTTTGGGATTTATATAGTAAGGCCTTGAGGAATTTGGGAGGGCAAAGTGATGCCTAACTTTAAGGATTTGCAAAAGATAAGTATCAAAGTGTTTGGCCAACCTAGTTTGTTCTATATTGTGGTAAGCAAGCTTTACCTGCATTATGTGATATCCATCATATTTTGAATTATTTTGCAGGATTTTTTTTACATAAAATAAGATTTTTAAAATATATTATAGTAATAATCTTTTTAATTTAAAAATTAAAATTTTAAAATGAAACATCATATTTTTTTTAAAAAAATGTTCCTTGTTTTGAATCATTCTTCCTCCATTTAATTTTTTTTTTAAATACTCTTAGTGTCCGTTTGGTTGGAGTGGTGGAATGAAAACGGAATGAAATCGGTTAAAGAAAAGAAATAGAAATGAAAATGATTTGATTACTTTTATGTGTAAAAAGACCTCTAAACAAACACAATTTTTGATTGATTCGAAATTATTCCGTTATCGAAAATAATTTCTAGCAATACCAGATGATCCCTTAATCATTAAAACTATACTATGTATGGGGTGGTATAGATTTTATTATTCTACCCGTATTGAAAATGAGATTTGAATATATGCTAATTTAAATTAATGGTTGTTCAAATGAAAAGTAGGAACGTCATAATGTATAGGTGAAAGAAGACAAGGCATGTGGCTTTTTCTTGAGGAGTCCATGCATATCCTAGTTGGAAAGCTACCCAGCCTTACCTTATTTCTTCTTTCTGCGATTAAAGCAGAGGCTTGCGGTGAAAGGCTTCTCCTTTACACCTCACTAAATTATAAATGCCTTTTGTTTGTTTCTAATAAATTTTATTTGAGCAACGCATAATCGTCAAAGCCTTCTTAGCTCAGTGGTAGAGCGCGTGGCTTTTAACCACGTGGTCGTGGGTTCGATCCCCACAGACGGCGGAATTATATTTTATATTTTGGGCTCGAACCCCAACCGAATAGACCGGCTTGTCTGGGTAGAAGAGAGTAGAGATTTATCATATGCATGTCATTCATTGAAGAGAAGCATTTTATTTTACACACTACTAACAAGAAACAAGTAACATAACCCAGAAGAGGGAGTAAGCTAAACCATAAACAAAACTCCCTTATCCTTTTCCCTCCTTTTTATTTTGCAAAATTTACGATAAAACCTCTCTCTCTCTTAAACTATGGAGAAACGCTTCCTCGCCTTCTCCTCCTCCTTCTCATATCGGGACTGGAATGGTCGGAAGACCTCAACCTCCTGCCTCCCATTCTTCAATTTGTATGCTTCCTCCGTCGAGATATCATACGAGTTGGCCAGTACCTCCACAGGGATCGCCCTCAACACCGAAGTCCTACCGGCAATCGGACTGGTTATGGCGTTATCGTTGTTCTTCAACTCCACCCACTCCAATCCTTGTCTTCCTGCCTTCACCACCACTGCGAATCCCTGTGGCACCACAAGGATCTGTCCTCGCTGCACGTTGTCGTCGAATACACTCTTTCCTTCGTCTCCAACAACCTGGACTCTTCCTTCTCCTCTTGTCACGTACAGTGCGCTGTGTGCGTTCAAGTTCCATCTCGGTCCGATGATCGCATTCTGCATCAATTCAATGAATTATCGGTCGATTTGAAGTTTAGGCAATCTTCAATTTCCAGATTGATCGATTTTAGGTCTTGAATTTCATTCAATTTGAAGTTACATCGCTTTAGGGCTTCAATTAGGGTTTATATACACATACCTTGTAGAGGACGACGTGTTGGGCGCTAAGTTGGAGGAATTCGAGGATTGGGAGATTGTTGCTGTTGACGGTGTTGATACGTCCGGCGCGTGGGTTGAAGACGTCGGCGTGAGAAGGCCTGTTAACATTTTGCCTGAATTTTAGGTTGCAGAACCCTTGCTCGACTCCATTGCTCCTTCCGCTTCCTCTTTCGTCTCTTTTCCTGTCACCTCTTTGCCTCTCATATTCTTCTTCAGAATCCTCTGGGACCCGGAGTTTGAGGTCCTGAGCCTGGACGATGAATCCTCTCTGGTCGTTCTCGCCTCTGAGCTTGCTGATGGTCTCCCGGTCAACATCTCGGAAGAGTTCGTGGAGGATCTCGTCCTGGAATCCACTCAAGATGTTTGCGCCGATAAGTGCTTCGACGTCATCGCTCTCACGGGATTGGCGGTCACCGCCTTCCTCCCTCGTCTGTTGCTGGCTGCGGCGTTCCTCCCTGCCTTGCTGGCTCTGACCAGCTAGGAAGAAGCTCTGTTCGAAAATCCAAGGTACGTTAAGTTATAAACTAATCTGAAATTGAAATTGATGACCGAAGTGTTTTGATTACTTACCCTAACGTTCTCATCGAGCTGGTTGTGGAAGCTGTTGGCATCGAGAAGAGTGACACTGATGAGATCTTGGTCACCGTCGTTGTGAGTCCACTGCACGACACCGGCGGGAGATGGGATGACGTCACCTTCTCTGACTCTGAAAATCTTCTGGTGCTGGTCCCCGCGGCTGGATTCTTCGCTCTCACTCTCCCTGGAGTGTTGGCCTCTCTGAGACTGAGGGTACTCGAATTCCGAGTCCGACTGGAAGGTCTCGGGACATCCTGGGATGACCACTCCCTGCACTCCTCTCCCTGCCGGCACCAAAGCTCCATTCATCAGAAAACAATTCCCATATTCTCGAAAGCATAAGTTCTAGTCTAATTATAAGTTATTATGATGAAGTTGTTTAATATTGTGATACCTTGCTCGACAAAGGCGATGTAAGGGGCGTTGGAGTAGGAAGGAAGCAAGAGGCCTCCTGGCTGAATTACGTAACGGACGGCGACAAATCCGGTGCATCGGAACTCAGGGGTGTTATGGTCCCAAATCTCGGTAACTCCGGCCTCGGAACGGACTCTACGAGAGGGCTCAGAGGCGGTGAGCCTCTGGATATCACATTGCTGCTGGAATTGCTGGTGGCCGTGGTGGGGGCGGCTGCTTTGTCCCTTCTGCCATGGCCATTGCTGCGCCGAGCAGCTTAGTAACATAAGGCACAGTGAGAGAGAGATTATGAGCTTAGTTGACATGGTGGAAGATTTTAAGTTGTGGGTGGTGGTGATAGTAAGTGGGGTGTGGATTGGTGTTTATAGTGAGGATGTAAGAGTTAGTATTTGCAAATTGCATGCCGACTTTGGCTTCTATCATCTGCATGGATGTTTTGTTGTTGCATGCTGAGCCTTTACACGTATAGTGTATGTGGCGACTTGTTCTTGCAGTAGTTTATATGGATTTTGATATACACCTCGTATCGTATTGTATGTATCGGTTTGGAGGCTTTCGGTTGAATGAATTCGGTCCTCTTCATGATTTAGGTTCGTCTACGTTTGTAACATTTAAGTATTCAAGGGGGTTGATTCATCTCATCCCCACACCTGATTTAAACTACGAGAATGTTAATGTAATATAAATATCATTTTAAAAGTCTAACTAAGAAAAACTCATATATTATAATACAACTACGTTTGAGAATAAAGTTGATTACAATATGATCAGTACGAGAACTAATCAACTAAATACAATGAATCATAAAACTAAAATTCAACACATACATAATCAAGTTTAACCCATAATAGATCATTAATCATTATGATAGTTAATTGTTTATACACAAATACATATTTAATAACAAGATTAAATCATACAATATTTCAATTTTATAAATGTGTTAAAAGTTAGTAATAGATAGTTCATTATAACATATAAATATAACTATAAATTTTTTATTCTATAAATTGATAGATGATTTTTGTAAACACCTTAATATATATTTTATTACTATATATTTATATTAATGAAATATATTCTTTTGACAACTAAAAACGAATTTCATTTTTTTATTCTAGAAAATGAGCATTCAACTGATTCATTAGGGTCGATTGGTTAACAAGTTACATACTCAAATATGTTATTTTTATTACCGTAATTTAAAATTTTAATATAAGAACGATTAATTGTATATACACAACTAGATATTTAATGACTGTATGTATGATCTTATTTTTAATATAATTTAATATTTATTATATTATTATAATTAATTATTATCACGGCACATAATATTAAATTTACCTAGTAAGATAAATACACAAGCCCCCCTCCTATATATGTATAAAGCACAATTTATAATTAAATTCTGATTTAGTTTATAGTGAGGATGAAAGAGTAAGTATTGAGTGGGGTTGCATGGATGCAATTCTGCTGCAACATGCTGAAGTTTTACACGTATCGTGTATGTGGCGACTTGTAATGGTTTTTATGGATTTTGATGTATACCTCGTATGTTTCAGTCTACAGGCTATCGGTCGAATGAATATGGTCCTCTGAGTGGTTTAGGTTCGTCTACGTTTGTAACGTTTAAGTATCGAAGGGGTTGATTCACTCTACATCCTGAGTAGACCTGTTCAGATCCGGATAACCCATCCGTCGGACTGGGTACGGACAGGGTATGAGGTCCGATAGCCCGACAAAATTTGAAAAAAAGAAAAAAGAAAAGTATATATACGTATCATATTTTGACAGTTTGTACACATAAATAATTAAACATTTAAAAAAAATTAAAATTAAAAAAAAGAAAACAAAAAACGGGTACCCGGTCGGACGGGTACGGTACCCCTTACAGGCGCGCGAATCGGACTCGGTCCGACCTGGGTCCGCTAAAACGGACTTTTTTTAAAAAAAATGTCTGGCCCGAACCCGGATATGAACAGGTCTAATCCTGAGTTAAATAAATCAACCCATTTTTAGTGTCTTTTCATAAAATTCAGTACATACATAATCAAGTTTAGCGCATAATAGACCATGAATCATAAGAATAGTTAACTGTTTATACACAACTAAATATTTCATAACGAGATTAAATCATACAATACTTCAATCATATATGTGTTAAAAAAAATAGTAATAGATAATTCATTATAACATATAATATAATTTTAAAAAATTTATCTTATAATTTGATCGATGTTTTTAAAACACTTTTAATATTTTATTACTATTATATTTATAATAATGAAATATTTTCTTCTAAAGAATAAAAATAAATTTCAAAATTTTTTAATCTGGAAAATAAGTATTCTACCGGTTCATTAGGATTACTTGGTTCACGATTATCTTTTTAAATAATCAACAAATATGTTCCTATTATTACCATTATTTAAACTTTTAATATAAGAATATTTAATTGTTTATACACAACTAAAAATTTAACAACTGCATATGTTTAATCTTATATAAGTATAAAGCAAAGTTTTTAATTAATTAATTTCTTTATTTATGTGGTCATTAAACATAATACTTGGATGAAGAGCTATGTATTAATTATACAGAAAACGACATTTATATACGTTTTATACAAATATTAAATTATTAGAATAAGTTTTAATTTAGTTTACTTGCATTATACTATATTCTATTTTACTTAAACATTTACTTTATTATTACTTTATTAAAATTTAGATATATATGGACCAAAAACCTTTTCCTATATAGGTTATAAATTTTATATATTTCATTATGTGTAAACCCTTTTTTAAACCTTTGCAATAATTATGCAAAAACCTTACATTATATATATTTCATAGACTATTATAAATGAAAGGATGTCATTTTTGATAATTTTACGTTTACATCAATTTTAATAAATTTGGTTCTCCTAAATACTATCTAGAACTGTAAAGAGTTGACGCCCTAAATTCAAGTCGGATGATGTTTGTCGGAAATACGAAGTTTACATGATGAAGTGCACATCAAGTTAAGTTGAATGCTATTCATTAAAGTAGATAAATGCAAAATACGTGTCGTTAATGCAAATATCCTTTAATTGAAGACGTGTTTTGTCGTAAAAAAGCGGTGATCAACAAGGTCCTTTTTGTAGGATCCATATTATGTGGGGAAAGTTTAGAGACTGAAATTACATATACCGTTTGTAAATTAAGTAGAAAATGATCAAGCCGTAGATTGTAAAAGCAAGACACGTTTTCTTTAATTTTAAAATTGTATTGTATTACGGAGATTGGATGTCGAATAAAAGTCTAGAATACAACTACAAAATTCCTCTTGTTTACATACCGAAAACCAAAAATTTCTAATTGTATGCGGAGTACTTTCATACTCGGTGAATTTTGAAAGCTTAAGAGAGGAGGATAACTCGTTGTTGGTTTGTGTGTCCTACACGAGAGAAGAGAGCTCCCTTTTTTAGGGACTTAGGAGGGGGTCTGGAATGAATGTATGGAACATAATCCCTGAGTTCCGGCTTCATATTTAAGGTGTAAGTTGGATACTTCTTTATGGACACTAATGGACGGATTGACATTTAATGTCTAATATTATCTTATTTAATGAAGGTATTTGTTGACCGATTGGTCAACCCGTATTTGATTGTAAATAGTCTAACCCAAAAAAATAGAGTTGGGTGTTCAACCTTACCCAATTTGTATATGGACGTGAAGGCATTCCCAAGAACCCACAAGCAGCGAGCGTGGGCGGCTCGGAAAGCGTGCACACATGTGGTCCAACCGAGCTAGGTTCTCTTTTCAAATATTGGTTACCATTATACCATATGCTTAGTATATAAGCTACATTTCTTTCTTCCATATTAGCAATGTAGGATAGTACTCTCATAGACGAAAATCATTATTTACAAATGATTACATTACGGGAATGTATGTGTAGAAGAAGTCATCACTGTCATTTTTCAGTGTTGATAATAGGCGGAGTCCATAAAAAATGTACTTGAAAAAGTCTCCGCACACTTATGCTAAATGAGTTCCAACACTTTTCCCTAAATATCTTAGGAAGCAAAGAGGACAATTTGAACAACTAAAAGATCCGGTCTTAAAATCTGGAGTATTAATAGGAATATCGAGGTTTAGCTTCCTAGTAGACATGGGTCGCAACCTAAACCGTCGGTTTAGGTTTGGCCCAACCGGATGAGCAAAACCGGCGGTTTAGGTTTAACCTAAACCGTCGGTATGCCGGTTTAGCGCCGGTTTATGAAAAAACAAATTAAATAAAGAAACCGAAATTGAAATTAAAAACTAAATAAATAAACCTGAATTGAATTTTTTTTAAATAAATAAAATAAACTGGAATTGATTTATTTATTTTTTTAAAAAAAAGGCTTGAACCGATTTTCCGGTTGCCTACGTATCCTCTCGGGGTTAAGAGGAATCAAAGTCCACGTAGTTCTCTTACCTTGACTTAACTTTTTCGGCCTTCCAAGTTTTTTGTTACCCCGCTTACCTTTCGGCCTCAGACTCGGAAGTAGTGTCGCCGTCTTCAACTTTCGAGTTTTTTTATAAAAAAAAAGGCTTGAACCGGTTTTCCGGTTGCCTACGTATCCTCTCGGGGCATATGTCGTTTCCGCTTCGCCATGCTTATCCAATCTTGAATACAAACTTGCATCTCCAACTTCTCGGGCTTCAATTGAGTTCTCTTGTAATCGAGTATGTTCCCGCCTTGGCTAAATGCTTGTTTCACGGCAACCGTTGATGCGGGCACGAGCATGAGTTGTTGTATAATTCTCACTAATGTTGGATATTTGGGAGTTAGTTTCCTCCATCAATCCAAAATATCAAAAGAATCACGATCAAAATTATAACAGGTTGTTAGATAATCTTGATATTCCGCATTTGAGGATGATTGTCTTGGTGTTTTTGTACTTTTGGCTAAAACTTCTTGTGCTTTTGAAAGAAAATAAGATGAATAAGAAGAGGGAGTAGGAGTAGGTGCGGTAGAAGAAGCGCAAGCACTTGATTCGAATTTATTAAGCAAGTTTCCAATTTCGGTATTAATGTTTTGCATAATGGTATAAATATTAATGATTTCATCTACTAAGTATAAACACAAATAATAATAATAAGCATTCAACAAATTGGAAACACCATCAAGTTTAAGACTATGATAAAAAAAAAATGACAGTTACAAGATAAATCATGGGATTTCTTTGCAATATTTTAGCAATTTAATTTTCATTCCATCCATAACATCTACAAGGGTTAGTACATCTAAACAGAAAAACATCGAAAACGTTTATGGCTATCTCTAAAAATCTACAAGAAGTTGGGATGTAAACGCAACTCATGACATTAGATGCATCACTAAAAAACCTTTAAAACATCACAAATATCGGTGCAAGTTTTCCAAACATTTTCGTCATCAAGAATTGACCAGAAATGTTTATTGCAAAAAACTCTTGTAAAAAAACTTTGTAACGAACGGCTTCACTAAGTAATTTGTATGTAGAGTTCCAACGAGTTTCAATGTCTTTTAAAAAGCAATTGGATGAACATAATTAGTTAAGCATAAATTTCACCATTTTTTTCTCAAATCGGAGTTGTGCCAAATATGATCAATAACTACGGTTATGGGGTTAGCATATTAAGTCCATATCGAACACATAAGTTTAAAATACGACATGCATATCTTTGATGAGTATAAGGAGTTCGCAAAAATTGTTCCGCCTCCTCGACCAAATGGTTTACGGCGGCGGTGTTTGCGGATGCATTATCAAAAGAATATGAAAAACTCGATATTGTAAATTATATTCTTGTAAAACCGTTTTTATCAAGGTTGCAATGTTAATTTGGTGCATCATGTTTTGTGTTGAATTGGCGAAATCCAATAACATATTTATGCAAAAACATATCGTTAATTATCAATAAAATGTAAAGTAATGTCCATGTAAAAATGTTTTTGCCTGTGTGTACTCCAAATATCACTACAAATAGATACTTGATGTTCAAAAGATGTCAAAGTCGAAAAAAAGTTTTCTTTATTTTATAGGTAAGATTTAGTTACTAATTTGAAAACGATTTTGCGAGAAGTTGGTTTAAAAGAAGGTTGAAGATATTTAGTGGTATATGCTCTAACTTCTTCATATTCGGAACCAGTGGCGGATCTAGGGGTTAACGGAGGGGACGGTGCCCCGGCTTGCGACGTCATTTTGCCTTAGGAAGAGGAAAAAAGAGGGAGGAAAAAAAAAAGAAAAACTCCCTTAAAACGATATATGATACATGTTGTTCTACTAGATCATTTGGTAGATGAAGGGAAAGGGTGCTTGGACTTACAGGGTTTGAGTTCTGGGAATAACAAAATTTTTGTTTTTCTTAATTTTATTTTAAGCACATACAATGTATTTAGATGTAGAAACTAAGTGAAGCTTATTTTTTCATTAACTCTTAACTAATACAATTAAATTAATATAATTTTTAATATACTAGTTTATCAACAATCAATTAATTTTATGTGACATTTTATTTATAAAACACAACTTTAAATTAACATACAAAACAAACCTTCTTGTTATATATTTTTTAGATGGAGATTAAGTGAGTTTATTATTAAATTTACTCTTACTTAATGAAATCAATATAATAATTCATCAATCACTATTTAATTTATTTGACAATATATTTATAAAACAAAGTAATTATATAAAATAAATTTAAACTTCATCTAAGTAAAGAAAAGAGAAAATACATCAAAATCAATTATTTATAGTACCAAAACTTAAGGAAACTCTTTATTTATTTAATGTGATAACCGAAAATTTCTATTCCGATACCGGTAGCGTTACCGGATTTTTACTCGATGAAAAACGTAAATGGGAGTTTTAGGAAGCTTGTAGACCCCTTATTTGTGTATTCTTTCCGGGCCTATTTCATTCAGGCCCAACGGCCCACTCAAACCTTCTTTCTTCCTCTTGCCACCACGGACAAGGCCAGCCCAAGAGCAGTTAACAGCTCGTTGTTTTGGTCTTCTACCCGCTCGTGAAATCCCTGCAAAGACGGAACCTGCACAGGATCACAACCACCGTATCTCCCAACCATCACACCCACTTCCTTGCTCACTTCTTGCGTGCAACCGTCGGTGATTTCTTTTCCCTGAGAAGTGTCGTTCTCTCCTCGTTCCCCTTCGTTTTACCAACATCACAAGATCAGCAAAAGAACCACGCAAAACCACCCATAGCTTCTCCTCCCATAACTGATCGCTGCAACGGACGGTTTGGGTCTTCTTCTTCGCACCCACTGGAACCCGGACGAGCAGATTGTTGTCCCTCTCCTTCACTGTGCAGTCGGACTTGGTTGAGCAGATCAAGCCTGAGTCAAGTCTCTCTTCCTTCGAACTCACACCAGACGGATCATCGAGCCACCAGGAGAAGTCGACAGTGTCGAGACTGAACCATCTTCTTCCCTGCGGCATCTGAGATCGGTGAGCCACCACCCTGTTCCCTACTCCTCTTCCTTATTGTTTCCATGGCTAGATATTGATGTCGAGTCTCCTGCACGCATAGGACCCTGTCGAACCTGGGCATCTGCGAGACTGCAGAGAAGGCGGGCCAAGCTTCTTCCTTGCTTCAGCAAACGTGAGACTAGGTGAGTCTCCTTCCGCTATTACTTCATTCCTATAAACAGCACGTGAATCCTAGAACTAAGTTGTACGTTAGTCTTAGAACTCGAACATGTGGTCTAGTGTGTTGAGAGTTGTTGCTAAAAGTTGTGTCTAATAGGGCTCGAACTCAGGTCTCTGGAATCCGGGGATTAATTAGCTAATTTGTTTCCAACTAGATTCGAACTCATGACCTCTAGTATAGGCATAGCTGTTTCCTGAAAAGTGAATAAATTGCTAACTTGAGTAGCAAGTTTCAATATCTTAGAGTTATCATCTACCGTTGAATTTTTGATATATCATAGAAGAAAGTATGAATTTTATTGTATCAAAATTTGGGAATGATCCAACGGTCGGATTTAAAGTTATGAGCTTGCAAAGTAGGGTACCAAGGTAGTTTTCCGAAAACTGAAGAAAAATGGCTAAGTATGGCAGTAGAGTGTGCATGAGGGCATCTTTGGGAATTTGTGTATAACCTAAGAAATGTTATTTGAGTATTTTGATCGTTCTAGTCAGAAGTAGGTATGACATAGTACATTTAGCATTTTTCTCGGAATTTTTGGGATTTAAGAAGAACTACTTTTAATAGGTCAAAGTAGGGCACTCGGGGGTGTTTTTGAAAAATAGCTTTCTAAGGTTTTGGACATAAAGTGTAAGGTTTGAGCAAACCCTCAAACATCATATGGAGATTTGAGGATTATAAAGTGTTATTAGGCTTTAGAGAAAGACTTGGAACTGTTTGGGCACTTTTTGCAATTTTAGAAAAATTAGGGTATTTTGGTAATTTTTACAAAAATGAAGGTTTCTTTATTCTTTCGTTATAAGAACTTCCTAGATAGTCTAGGAACCTTTTAGAAACTTCACACATGAGTGAACTATATTGTTAAGACGTTTTCCGTCTTTATCAGGTTGTTGAGATTGTTTACGTGCGGATCGAAACTTTAGCGAGTTTGGATATCGGACCAGTTGAGTTAAGTTCTATGGACTTACTTAGCTAGTTTTTCGATATGTTGGTGTGCGATATTTTAGTTGTGTGTGTTGGATGGTTATTAATTATAACTTGAGTAAAATGACCTTTTTACGTTATTGACCCAAGTGTATGAAAACGGGTCGTGGCATCACTGCTCATCGCTTATAGGTGATGGGAGGATTCTCTGCGACCAGTCCATAAGGTACACGGGGTATGCATGACTCCAGTCCGGTTGGTGAACGGGGACAGAGGCGAGGGTCGATGGGATCCTCGTGCCACAAATGAAGTTGAATTAATAAAAGTGAATCACTTAAAGAAAAGATAATAATTTGAATGTGTGTGAAATTATGCTTGTGTGTTTATTTCCGCTTTGATGTGTGTTTGTGCTAGATTAGTGCTACTAATATTAGAATTGCTAGCTAACGGTTTTCACCGTCATGTTGTAGATGATTTGCAGGATAGGAATGTTGTGGAGTGATCTAGAGATAGTGGTCAGCCGGGTTTTCCGTATTTGTTAGTTTCGTCAGGATTTTCTTTTGGGCAGACTTTCATGCCATTTCCATTTTAGATTTCATAGTTACCGGTTGTTCTTTTTATTTTTCTTATTTTGTCATGACTCATTAATGCATAAAAACGTATTTCGGTTTCCCTTTATTTGTGCCTTGTTGTAAGATCCGGTAAAGTTGTTGTCAAACTAGGGCCGGAACCCATTGTGAGGTCCTAACCTGTAGCATCCCGAGTTCCTAGAATTTGGGGTGTTACATTTAATTTATCGATTTTAGGTTGAATTTCTAACTTCATATACACATGTCTTTAAAAAAAATTGTGCCCCCCTACGAAATTTTTTTGGCTCCGCCACTGTTCGAAATAAGAAAATGAAAATGCATGAGAACATATAACATAGGCGAATCTTAAACTTTATTCACTATGGTTATACATAAATAAAGGAGATTGAGATTGAGAGGAAGAAGATGCAAACCCGTGGGACAATTGTGATTGTCCCCGTGTTATCCCTAACTTCTCCGGATGGATGTTTTGCATGTGTGTTTGCAAAGTCCCGTATCCACCCTTCATCCTCTACTTGTACACCTTTGGACCATAGTTGCATGAAACTTGACAATACTCGTTCACCGGCTCCCCCTTTTTGTAATGCTTCGTAAAAATATCGGATGTAAGCATTTTCGGTGGAGGGAGACGTCGTCGTGGTGGCATTTCGGTAAATTCGGGATTGTCGGGCATTTGGGTTTCACTTTCTTTGGTGCTAGGAAAGAACTGAGAAGAGATGTGGTCACTTGGGTCAAACCGACGGCTTAGGTTTTTTTATGCAACCTAAACCGACCCCCCCCCCCTCCCGAAACCTAAACCTACAAACCTAAACAGCCGGTTTGGCCAAACCAGCGGCTTGGCCCGGTTTAAAAATCGTCGGTTTGACAGTTTGCCCCAAACCGGACCCAACACTACTTATAAGTTCCCTCTTGCCTCCTTTTTTGCACATGCAATATATACATCTCTAAATTGTCCCATAACTCCCATCAACTTTGTTTTCTACTTTTTCTTTTTACCCACAACTTTTTAGATTTTATATTAAAGGTACTTGGTTTATAATAAGTTGCATGAATATGAACAAGGGTTTTCGAGTCAACAAAGAGATAGCCAAAAACCCAATGAATTTTTAGGAAAAAAAACAACTAAATTTGAAATTAGGGTTATGTCAAACCATGGACCTAATAAAAGAGAATTATTTCTTGGGCTTGTTAGTGAAACTGGACATAAACTTAATCTAGATGGAGTAAGAAATTGAGAGGATGTGCTAGACTTTTGGAATAAAAGTATGATGAGTGCTTTAAACATGAACCCTAAATGAAAATCTACAAATTTCCTAAATTACTATAAGTTGCTCTCATTATAAGATGTAAATTTTATAATTATATCTTTGTTTACAACTAATACATGTACAAGTTGGTCTCAATAATAATTTTGTATTATAAGTTGATCTCGTTTAAATGAACAATGTTCATAATAATCTTTTATTATAATTTGGTTTTATTTTAAGATATAAACTTTAATAAATATGTTTATAAGTTGCTTTCGGCAGTAATCTTTTATTATAAGTTGATTTCATTTACAATTTAATAATATATATGTTAGTCAAGGTAATAAATTAATAATGTTAATTTATTTACAACCTATACATAGTATATTAGTATTTACTTGACCTCTTGAAATAAACAAAATTTTATGAAAATTACGAGAGCTGGATAGTTTGTAAAGGTTAAAGTTTCTCATTACTCGGTCAATGTAAAGTATAATTTTATTGTCTTATAGATATATTTAATGTCATTAGTTATTCTAATATTATACATATCAACAATAAATTTATACTAAATATCATATTAAAATCATATAATATATTTAACCAATTACTTACTTTAGCTATTTATAGACTTTATTTAGCTATTACCTACTTTAACTATTTTCCTTTTTATCAAATATATAAAAAAAAAACACTTATACAAAACCAATATACTCCCATTAGATTATATAAGAGAAAAAAAAAAACTCATGGAACGTTCAAAACTTCAAATACCAATTTTATGTAGTTTTAGTAAAAAAAAATATATTGTAATGTAATTTCGGATTAATCAGGCGGGTTAGTGAGAATCTTCATATCATACATGTCACCCTAATTAATTGGGTCACTCGGATTATTTGGATCAGGATAATGTCGTTCAGATCGAGATTAACTTATAATAAAAGATTATTATTGATATCAATTTACAATCATATTCAAATGTCAATATTTATTTTTCGAATCAAGTGGATCGGCCGAATATCCGCGAATAATTATCCAATTTGATCCGGAAAAGTTTCGAATATCCGGTCAAATCTGGATTGAACTTTGCCTAAAAATTTTAGGCGGATATATCCGATGTCCAATCCTACCTTCTATACCATAACGTGACCGGACCGGGGCCAGTCCGGTCCATGGGTCTGCACAGGTGATTTGGACTGATTTACGGTTAATTTATCGGTCCGGACCGTGCTTCCGGTCCGGACCGCATGCACAGCTGTAGAAATAGAATTTTGTAATACACTTGCAAATGAGGATTTTTTATTTTTTTTTCTTCCATTGTATTTCATGGCAAGCGCACCGAAATCGTTGGAGATGGGATCAATCGCCCGAGACATGTGTGAATCCTCCTGTCTCGTATCCTCTCTCAATCTCTCTCCCTTACCAACTGTTTTCTCTCTCAATTTTACTTTCACATGCCATGAATTTGACCTTGATTCAACCTAATTATGCGATCTTTATGTGCATTTATGCAAATTCATGACGGATTCTCCATCGAATTGAATTTTCTTCATCTCAGGCCCAACAATTCGGTTCAATCACTAGTTTTTCTCCGAATTGTTTCATTGTTTTATGAATCAATACGCTCGGTCGTTTGATCATTCCATATCCGAGTGCGATCCTGATCAGTAAGTAACTTATTTCTGCTATGTTTCCTTCTTATTTTGTTAGAATAATTACATCATTTGGTCGCTTTAAGTTTTCTAATTAACATTTACAGATTTAGATTCCTCTAGTGATTGTGATTTCTCTGCCTTTGAAAATCACAAGCATGAATGTATGGGAGGTGAATACTTTAATTAATACTAGAAGGGGATTCAGATATTTTAAAATATGGACTTTTTAGGGAAGTTGCATTCAACACTAATTACACTATGGGAGAGTTAGTGGGATTTTAGATCTCTTTTTCATTCAAACTTTGCTTCTAAAATGTGATGGTGAATTTTCTTACTTTTTGCCCAATTTGTAGTTCACACTTGCTTTTGCTTTCGGTTTTATCAAGTAAATGGAGATTATGATTCCATGTTTAAAATTCAAATGTCAGCTTCAGATATTCTGATGAGTTATTTACTAGTTTTTACTTTGGTGATGCAGCTTCTTTAATAACAATTTGTACAATTGTAGACCAATATTATGTCCATGAATTGAGTTTCATGCTCAGATGTTGGGTCTAATCAATTACTAAATATGCAACGTCTTAGCATTTCAAGCACTCCTAGTTGTTCAAATGCCGGACCAGATGATTTAGAATCGTTAGGTGATCTTTACGTATGGGGTGAACTTTGGCCTGATGGAGATGCCTCTGTGAATACATTATCTTCAAAGGTTGATATTTTGGTACCAAAGCCTTTGGAAACTGATGTAGTTCTAGATGTTCATCAAATATCTTGTGGTGTTCGTCACATTTCTCTTGTAACTAGACAAGGTGAGGTTTTCACATGGGGAGAGGAACTAGGAGGAAGACTTGGGCATGGAATCGAGAGAGACTTAAGACAACCAAGCCTTGTTGAATTCCTTGCAGTGACTAATGTGGATTTTGTTGCTTGTGGTGAATATCATACATGTGCGATATCAACCTCAGGTGATTTGTTCACTTGGGGTGATGGTAGCCATAATGCTGGACTTCTTGGACAAGGCACTGATGCAAGTCATTGGATACCAAAGAGGGTATCAGGTCCTTTGGATGGACTTCAAGTTCTAATGATTTCATGTGGTGTTTGGCATTCGGCTATGATAACTACATCAGGTAGGTTATTTACATTTGGTGATGGTAAGTTTGGTGTTTTAGGGCATGGAAATCGAGAAAGTGTTTTACATCCAAAGGAAGTTCAACAGTTGAGCAAGCTCAAGACTCTTAAAGTAGCATGTGGAGTATGGCATACTGCCGCTATTGTAGAAGTCGCAAACACTCCTGGGCCTAATGCAAATCTTTCACCTAGAAAGTTGTTTACTTGGGGAGATGGTGACAAATATCGTTTAGGTCATGAAAACAAGGAGGCTTATTTACTTCCTACTTGTGTATCGGCTTTGATGGATTACAACTTCCACCAAATTGCTTGTGGACATACTATGACAGTCGCCCTTACTACATCAGGGCATGTCTTCACTATGGGTGGTAATTCATACGGTCAACTTGGAAATCCATCTGCAGAAGGCAAACAACCATGTTTGGTAAAAGACAAGTTGGTTGGTGAATTCGTTGAAGAAATTGCATGTGGAGCGAACCATGTTGCAGTCCTAACTTCAAGAAGTGAGGTATTCACTTGGGGTAAAGGCGCCAACGGACGATTAGGACATGGAGATTTAGAAGACAGAAAATCTCCAACTTTAGTTGAAGCCTTAAAAGACAGGCATGTTAAGAGTATAACATGTGGATCAACTTTTACTTCATCTATATGCATCCATAAGTGGGTTTCCGGATCTGATCAATCTGTTTGCTCTGGTTGTCGACAAGCATTCGGTTTCACTAGAAAGAGGCACAATTGTTATAATTGTGGACTTGTGCATTGCCATGCTTGTAGTTCTAAGAAAGCATTAAAAGCAGCACTTGCTCCTACTCCTAACAAGCCACACCGTGTCTGTGATGCTTGCTATAACAAACTTAAATCTAGCGGAGTTGGAGTTGGAGTTGGAGCTGGGTCAAATTTTAGTAAGAGAGTTACGGGTCCTCGTCGTTCCGTTGACTTAACCAGGGAAAAATTCGACAAAGAAGAAAGATCTGCAATGATTCTACCAACCCCGAGCACGGAACCAGTGAAATACCTTGAGGTTAGGTCAAGAAAGTCAGGGGCAGGAACCGAGTCTGTTTCCATCATTCGAGCTTCACAAGTGCCAACATTTCAACAAATGAAAGATGTTTCCTTTCCAAGTTCCTTGAGCACACTTCAAAATAATATAAAGCATGTGTCTTCTATACCACCTGCTCCAATGTTGCCTGCAAATACCTTAAGCTCAAAAAATACCATAAGATTTGGTCCTCCTGCTCCTTTGACCTCTAGGGCTACCATTGATAGTCTTAAAAGGTCTAACGAAGTTCTAACGGGCGAAGTATCGAAATTACAAAACCAGGCACGTATCGCTTCTAGTGTATATCTACTTAAATGTGACACTTGATGCCTTTTTCATGCTTACTATATTTCGTTTGTTGTTTGCTGATCACAGATAAAAACTCTAAGGGACAAATGTAAAGCCCAAAATAAGGAAAATCAAAACCTGTTGCAACATGCTAAAGAAGCTACTACATTAGCCTCAAAACAATCTTCAAGATCAAAAATGGCAGAGGAAGTTATTACGTTGGTTACATTTCAGGTACAAGCTGTCATAATACTAATGCATATTTTAAAGATCAAATCCATAAATGCAATTAGTAAGAAGCTGGTACAAGAAGAAAATATAGATTTTGGTATTGATATTATCCTTTTCTTATTCAGCTACAAGTTTTGGCTGAGAAATTACCACCGGATATCTACGAGTCTAGTGGTTTCAAGACTATGAAGAAACAAGCTGAAAGTTTCCTCGAAGGAAAAACAATTGTAACGTCACGTCATCAACTTGATTACATCAAGGCTTCTTCAATGCCCGATGATAGTGAAAGTGACTCAAATGAAACTACTACATCATCTCTGAGAAGGAACAATATTGATCCTGTTGATCATTCAGACCCTTCAAGAGCAAGACCCACACCACAAAATTATGAAAGTACATCTAATGACAATACTGGACCTCCTGCAATTGACACTAGTGAACCTGTTAGTAGATCAGAGCAGGATGGTAACCGGGTTGAGCATGACGAACAAGATACAAGTAGAACACCTGCTGTCGAGAATAAGGAAACGATAAATTCTCAGGGAGTGGATACAAGGATGCCTAAGACTTCGGTGAGAATCGAGAGAACTACAGAGGTGACTGAACAATTTGAACCTGGAGTTTACGTTACTCTCGTTCAACTGCGAAGTGGTGCTAGGTTCTTCAAGAGAGTCAGATTCAGGTGCGCTAATAATTTTATGAGCACTTTTTGAAATTGATAATCCCTACTGGTCAGAGGGTGAAATGGAAACAAAATGAAAACGGTTAATGAAATGAAAATGGTTACGTTACTTTCAGTAATATTTTGTTTTCGGGAATAATTCTTAGCGATTCTAAACGGAGTCTGATTCTTCTATTTGGTTGACTTTGTACTCTGACAGTAAAAGGAAGTTCTCGGAACACCATGCGGAAGAATGGTGGAAGGGTAACAAAGACCGTGTGCTACAAAGGTATCCGCCTCCTCAACCGTCGAGGCCTAGCGGTCAACCGGAAGATCCAACGCCCTCTCCGCCACACAATGAAGAAACAACTTCTACATAAATATAGTAGGTAGATACTTTCAGAACAAAACACATTGACTACAAATCATGATTCTTTGATTCAATTGCAACTCAAGGCCTATTTCTACACTTCAATTAGACATATGGTGCTTAACATTGTAGGTGTACATTAGATTAAGTTGTGCTTCTTTTGCCATTTTGATTATTCATTGAATACTGGTCAGGTTAATTGGTCCTTACATATTATAGACACAAGGAGGGGGAAAAAGGACCCTAATATTCTATTGATTTCTTCATTAGAAGAGATAAAAGAAAAGATAATTTAGCTAATAAGCTTTTTTTAGGAGATAAACAAGACCTTTATGCTAATCAATAATGAAAAAAAAATAGTTCGATTAAATGCTATTTTTATTTGCTTATCCTACGAAAAAGAAATCTAACAACCGTCTCCCAAACCCAAATTCCCCGCTCCGTCCGTTTTCTCGACGATTCCCACCTTCGGAAATCAAAATTGATCGCCTTTTAGCCGGAAAACGCCGACATCACCAAATCCTCCTGGTCGAATCAATAAAAACAAGCTATCATCAGAGGCTACCAAAATCTTTCCGGTTGGGAAAATTCGTGTTTCTCGACACACACCGAATGTCATGAATTTTGTTGGAAAAATCCGTGTTTCTCGACACATACCGAATATGTATAAACGGGTAATTTGTTGCGCACTTACACGCACTAATAAACCTTACCTTGCTTGTAGCCTTATGATCGAAACTTCACACGTACATTGTAAGAGCCTTAGTTCTTGGACTGAATTTGGTCTTTAGCCGAGACTAGTTTTGACCGAGTTGTGGCTTAGCCACACCCGCGGATGGGGGTGCTGCCCCTGCGGGTTTCCGCTCTTGCGGCTCAAGGGACCGCCCCTGCGGTTTCCTGTGGCTGCAGCCGCTTTTGTTGACTCTTTGACCCGTGTTTTACCCTTTCCTTCTCTTATTCCTTCCCTTGGCTGATCAAGGCTTCCTCCTCACTTCCTTTCCAGCTTCCTTGCACGTCCTCCTTGCTTCTCCTTCCTTCACCTTGATCTTGTGTTGTCTCACCTTGAGTTTGGAAGAGTTGTGTGGCTTGATGTTGATGTTGATGATAGATGTGTGTATGCTGAGCTTGGAGGCCAGCTAGTGAGGTGTGTGATCTTCCCCTGCAGCCTAGAACTCCTAAGGTGGTAAGTGATCTTGCTTCCTCTCTTTCCTTTCCTTGATTTCATCTCCTTAACTTAGGTTTAGATGCATATATAGGTGTGTATTGATGTGGGTTTATGTATGTATATACTTGTATGTAACTTTGGATGAGTGAAGACGTGAATTGATCACGTGAAGAGTGAAAGAAGAACCGCGGGATCATCTTCTGCACTATCGCCGCCCCCGCGGCCTTTGTCTCAGCGCCTGCGCCAGAGCCAACGCCTTGCCTGCGTTGCCAGCGTCCCTTGTCACCGCCCCCGCGGCTGAGTGACGCCGCGCCCGCGGTTGCCTGCGTTCCGCCCCTGCGTCCCCTTTATCACGCAGGTGCGTTTTGTCCCGGTTCTACCTAGAGTTAGGTAGATCCTTTCCTTTCCTAGTATGAGCGTTAGTAACATGCTAGGTACGAGTATGAGGCTAGAATGAGGTTGAGTATGGTATCATTTATGCCGGTCACGGCTTTGAGGTTTACGAGTTGGAATATGATCCTTATGGATCCCTTGGGTCTAGGTGTGACCCTGTTATGGATATGAGTGTGATATATGTGTTATACCTTGTTTAGGCTGTGTTGATCTCCAGAGCGGAGCCGTTTGAGTTTGAGTCTGAGACTCCCGAGGTTGAGGTAAGTCCATAGGACTTACTTAGCTGCCATCCTTATATTGGATGTGTGCATGAGTGGTGTGTGTATATGCTTGATAGCCGTGTTATGATATTGTTATTACCGACCTATGGTCTATTGATTGCCATTGTAGGGCCGTGACAACTTGTCCTTTCATCCCGCTGGGAGTCTGGAGGTTCTCTACGGGCAGGCCAGTATGGTTCAGTGGGCCGGCCACCTGTCCACTCCCATAGGGTACACGGGAGGTGGGACCGGATCCCCACTCCAGCTAGTACTATTCCCGAGAGGCGAGGGTTATATTCCTCGTGTCACATACGTTCATATTGAGATATTTATATATATAAGTTGAGTGTTGGACTATGTTTATAAAGATAATAAACTGGGTAAATGCGTGATATCATGATGAGGTGTTTAGTACTTTCTGATGTGTGTATGTGCTCCTGCATCTTCTTATATATGTGTATGGTTAGCTAACGGTTTTATACCGTGTTGTAGATACTTTGCAAGATAGGAGAACTGTAGAGTGATCCAGAGCGAGCGATCTGCTGAGGGCTCCGTACACTGGGGCCGTACTCGTGGGCTACAGGTTATTTTGACCATGTATATACGTTATGTTTTGTTTGTACTCAGCAGCGTTGTGTAAACCTTTTGATACCTTTATAACAGTTTGATGTTTTGAATTAATCTATTGGTGCCTTGTTGTAAGATTCAGTGAACTTGTTGTCAAGCTAGGGTCAGGACCCATTGTGAGATCCTATCCCAGTAGCACTCCGAGTCCTACGGATTTGGGGTGTTACAAAGTTGGTATCAGAGCCCAAGTTGACAACAATGGCACTAGTAATCTGCAATAAAGTTCGAATAGATAAATAAACAGAACCCGAAAGGGGTCTGACTTTTCAAAAGGTTCTGGTTTTGAAATGAGTACAAAATATTTTGGGATATCGTGTACGTGAGCCATCGCCCCCTCTGAAGATCTCGACAGTATATATATATATATATATATATATATATATATATATATATATATATATATATATATATATAGATATTCTGTTGTGATTGATTTGATATATATATACGGCATATATATAACCTTCTGAGTTAGGTTTACGTCCTCTGCAGATGGTTCAAACTAGAGCCTTACCTGCAGTAGGACGAGGTAGAGGTAGACCCCCTCTAGGTAGAGGACGGGGTAGGACTTCCGTTGTTGATCCATGCGTAGTGGAAGAGGTTCATGAGGACGTTTCCGAGAGTGTCGTTCCTGAGACTGGGAACGGCGTAGCTGGGGGACAGGGTCCACAACGAGTCCGGTCAGATGCCTCGGATTATGTCTCCATGGGAGGACCAGAGTTTCATGACTATATCCGGCGAGTGGAAGAGGCTGTCAGAGCAGGTAGACCTGTTCCGGATCTGCCAGTACATGAGGGATCATCTGAGAGATCCCATGGGGTTACACAGGTGCCAACTGCACCGGCACCTGTAGCTGAGATTGCTCGAGTTACAAAGGAGCATATGTGAGACCCTATTCTTTCGGACCGAGATCGGACCATAGCCGAGATTGGCTTTGGGCCGAGATTGGCCTTTCTGCACCCGCGGGCATGACCGCCGCCCCTGCGGGTTCCCGCCCCTGCGGCTCCTGGAACCGCCCCTGCGGTTTCCGGCGGCTGCAGCCGGTTTTGTTGACTCTTTTGACCATGCTTTACCCTTTACCTTACCTCTTCGTTTTACCTTGCTGAGCAAGGGTTCCATCTTCATTCCTTTCTTCAGCTTCCCTCGTCCTTCTTGCTTCTCCTTGATCTTGTCTTGATTATCCTTGGTTTTGAAAGAGTTTTATTGTGGCTTTGATGATGATGATGCTTTTGATGAGTGTTGTTGTGCTTGGAAGCCAGTGAGGTTGTTGGTGATCAGTTCCTTAGCTAACAACAGTTGTGGTAAGATTCTTCCTCCTTGCTTCTTCATTCTTTCTTCTTCCTTGCTCTTCCTTCCTTAGCTTAGGATTAGTTGTATGAATCATAGGGTGATGTTGTTATGTGTTTGTTGTGGCATGTGTGTGTTGTGATGGAGAGAAGACGTGATTTGATCACGTGAAGAGCTAAAGCGAAGCCGCGAGGTTTCATTCTGCACTGTCGCCGCCCCCACGGCCAGAAGTCACCGCCCCCACGGCCAGAAGTCACCGCCCCTGCGGAAGACGTGTCGCAGCGCCTACGCCGTGCCAGAGCCGTGCCTGCGTTGCCAGCGATCCATGTCACTGCCCCCGCGGTTGAGTGCCACCGCGCTTGCGGTTTCCTACGTTCCACCCCTGCGTCCTCCGTTCACGCAGGTGCGTCTTGTCCCGGGACTACCTATAGTTAGGTAGTTCCTTTCCTTTCTAGTATGAGGAGCTTAGTACCATGCTAGGATTCGGATGTTGACGAGTATGATATAGTTATGCCGGTTACGGCTTTAAGGTTTACGAGTTGGACTTGATCCTTATGGATCCCTTGGGTCTAAGTCTGACCCCTTTGTGTGATAGGATTGTGATATATATGTATGTGTTCCTTGTATAGGCCGTGTTGTCCTCCAGTTTGGAGTGGACCAGTTGGAGAGTTGATCGTACTTGAGTTACTCCTGAGATTGAGGTAAGTCCATAGGACTTACTTAGCTACTATCCTTATATTGGATGTATGCTTGAGTGGTGTGTGTTATGTGCTTTATAGCATGTGTTATTATGGTCACCGACCTATGTTATATTGACCGCCCATTGTAGTGGGTGTGACAACTTACCTTTCATTCCGTAGTGGAGTCTGGGAAGTTCTCTGTAAGCTAGTTAGTTCTGGTATAAAGGAAGGGCACCTACCACTCCATATGGTATACGGGAAAGTGCGCTGATACCACTCCAGCTAGCTATTGCACGCAGAGGCGAGGGTTATATATACATTCCTCGTGTCACGTATATTCTTATACATTTATTATACGATTGAGTGTTGGATCTATTAAAGATAATAAAATGGGTAAATGTGTGATATCATGATGATGTGTTAATATTATTGACGTGTGTTTGTGCTTTAGCATCTTCTTATATATGTGTATAGTTAGCTAACGGTTTTATACCGTGTTGTAGATCCTTTGCAGGTTAGGAGAACTGCAGAGTGATCCAGAGGGGTGATCTGCTGAGGGCTCCGTACACGGGGACGATATCGTGGTTGAGATATTTATATTGTACGGGTTTATGTTTTGACTTTTGTACTCAGCAGTACCGTGTATCACCTTTTGATATGTATATATATATATATATATATATATATATATATATATATATATATATATATATATATATATATATATGAGTTTTATGTTTTGTTTTAATCTATTGGTGCCTTGTTGTAAGATTCAATGAAGTTATTATCAGGCTAGGGTCAAGATCCATTGTGAGATCCTAGCCCAGTAGCACTCCGAGTACTACGGATTTGGGGTGTTACAAAGTTGGTATCAGAGCCCAGGTTGACAACAATGGCACTAGTAATCTGCAATAAAGTTCGAATAGATAAATAAACAGAACCCGAAAGGGGTCTGACTTTCAAAAGGTTTCGGTTTTGAAATGAGTACAAATGTTTTGGGTTATCGTGTACGTGAACAATCTCCCCTCTGAAGATCTTGACAGTATAGATATATATAGATATTTTGTTGTGATTGATCTGTTATATATCTATACATATGGCATATATATAGCCTTCTAAGCTAGGTTTACGTCCTCTGCAGATGGTTCAGACTAGAGCCTTACCTGCAGCTGGGCGAGGTAGAGGTAGACCCCCTCTAGGTAGAGGACGAGGTAGAGTTCCTGCTGTCGATCCACGCGCAGCAGAGGAGATACATGAGGAGGTTGCTGAGAGCGTCGTTCCTGAGACTTGGAACGATGCAGTTGGGAGATAGGGGGCACAAAGAGTCCAGTCTGGTGAGTCTGATCGTGTCTCCATGGGTAGATCAGAGTTTCATGCTTATATCAGACGTGTTGAGGACGCTGCTAGAGCCGGTAGACGTGCCCCAGATTTACAGGCACAGGACGGACCATCTGAGAGGTCCCACACCGTTACTCAGGTACCTGCTGTACAGGTACCTGCTGCTAAGATTGCCAGAGCACCAGAGGAGCATAGAGGGCCTAGACCAGATACCTGGTTGAAGGCATTCCATCAGATGGGTGTACCCCCTTTCACCGGGAAGGTGGGGTTGGAGGTTGAGCTCTGGATCGGGCATGTAGACTCAGCTCTGGAGGCTATTCGTTGTCCAGCTGACAGACAGATTGAGCTGGTTCAGACTTTATTTCGGGACTTGGCACAGCACTGGTGGAGATCAGTACGGGGTCAGGCGGTTGGTTCCATTATCACAAAGCAGCTCCAAAATGGGCTTGGTTTCAAGATGTGGAATCCATGTTGAATCACCATTTAGCGGGGCTACTAGGACTTGGGTCTCTTTCGTGGGCGGGGCATTACCAGTTATGATCAGATGAAGACGATGATTAGAGAGCGTTTCTGCCCTGCCTCTCTGAGGAGGGAGAAACTGCGAGATTTTGTGGAGGCTGGGTTTGAGGATCTACCAGTCTTTGAGGCCATCAGAAAGTTTCAGGAGGAGCTGGCATTACTGGGACCAGCTGCACCTGCTGCAGACCAGCACGTTTATTTCTTTTCCCGACGACTGAGGGATACTACCCGGACCTACATGGCGGGATTTCATTGTGAGACTCTCACAGATTATAAGGACAGAGCTTCCGATTATGAGAGGGAGCGAGCTGGACAGAGGAGAGCTTCTCAGACCGGAGGGTCTGAGAAGAGGCAGCGTACAGGGCAGACCAGTGGTGCTGGTGGTTCTGCTAGTGGTTGGCGTGGTCAGAGATGCCAGAATCAGCCTTCATCTGCGCCGGTTGTAGAGAAAGGACGTCAGTGCTTTAACTGTGGAGATCCAGGGCATATGAAGCCAGAGTGCACGAGGCCATTGGTGACTTGCTACACTTGTGGTAGGCAAGGTCACCGAGATGTTTACTGCCGCCGGGGCGGAGCTTCATCTCAGCAGGGTTCTTCTCCTACTAGTGCAGCGGGAGGTCGGCAGAGGCCACCTCAGCAGCAGCAGACTCAAGGACAACAGAGGGTCCTAGATCGCCCTACGACTCAGGGATCTGCTCCTGGGCCGAGTAGAGGCAGAGGTCGTGGTGGGGGCACCACTGATACCAAAGGCCCA
Organism: Fagopyrum tataricum; assembly: GCA_002319775.1. Classification (NCBI taxonomy): domain Eukaryota; kingdom Viridiplantae; phylum Streptophyta; class Magnoliopsida; order Caryophyllales; family Polygonaceae; genus Fagopyrum; species Fagopyrum tataricum. The sequence continues at coordinate 19,089,500 of CM008285.1, forward strand.
CAAGGTCGTGTTTTTGAGCTGGGGAGTGCAGAGGAGCCAACTGCACCTACTGCTACAGGTACCATTCTGATTCATGGTTTACCTGTTAGAGTTTTATTTGATACTGGTGTTACGCACTCTTTTATTTCTGATGCCTGTGTAGAGCGTCTTGGTTTAGATACAGTTGAGGGGATGCCCTTTATTATAGGGTTACCCGATGGTGGTAGGGTCAGTGGTACCCGTGAGATTCACGGTTGTCCCATTTCTGTAGGGACCCGTGTGTTACTAGTTGACTTCTTTGTCATGCCATTAGAGCATGAAGAATTCATTCTAGGTATGGACTGGATGGATAGACACTCTGCGGTTTTATATGTAGGTAGGAGGACTGTTACCCTCTCTACCGAGTTAGGCCAGATAGAGGTTTTCCGAGGTTGGGACCTTGGAAAGATAGGCACGGCTATCAGCGCCATACGGGCAGCTAGATTGATTGCACAGGGTTGTGAGGCCTTCTGGTGTTATGCCATGAAGGAGGGGGAGAGTCCAATTGTAGAGGACATTCCAATTGTTTGTGAGTTTACTGATGTTTTTGCTGAGCCGTCCAGTTTGCCGCCTCAAAGGAGTGTGGATTTCAGTATCGAGTTAGAGCCTGGTACGAGACCCATCTCGAAGGCCCCATACCGGATGGCGCCTGTCGAGATGCTGGAGCTGAAGAAGCAACTCGAGGAGTTGGCTGAGAAGGGCTTCATTCGCCCTAGCGTGTCCCCTTGGGGAGCACCTGTCCTCTTCGTACGGAAGAAGGACGGATCGCTGAGACTGTGTATTGATTACAAAGAGCTGAACAAGGTGACCATCAAGAACAAGTATCCACTTCCGCGCATTGATGATTTGTTAGATGAGTTACAGGGAACGACCGTGTTCTCCAGGATTGACCTGCGTTCCGGGTATCACCAGCTGAGGGTGAGGGAGCAGGATGTGCACAGGACAGCATTCCGAACCAGATATGGCCATTACGAGTTTGTAGTGATGCCATTTGGGCTTACGAATGCCCCATCCGTCTTTTTGGAGTTGATGAACAATATCTTCATCGACTTCCTGGATCAGTTTGTAGTGGTCTTCATTGATGACATTCTGGTATACTCTCGCAGTGGAGAGGAGCATGCAGGACATCTGAGGACTGTATTGCAGGTTTTGCGGGATAGAGAACTTTATGCTAAGTTCTCTAAGTGTGAGTTTTGGATGCCAGAGGTAGCATTCTTGGGTCATATAGTATCAGCTGAGGGGATCAAGGTGAATCTAGCGAAGATTGAGGCAGTACTGCCATGGACGACACCGACGAACGTCAAGGAAGTACGTAGTTTCCTTGGCCTAGCCGGTTATTACAGACGCTTCGTGGAGGGTTTTTCTGTGATTGCCCATCCACTGACGAGTCTGTTGAGGAAGACTACCAGATTTGTGTGGTCTGATCAGTGCAGGCAGAGTTTTGAGGAGCTGAAGAGGCGTTTGACTTCTGCTCCTATTTTGGCACAGCCAGAGGGTACTGAGGATTTTTTCGTTTACAGTGATGCATTCAAGCTAGGCTTGGGATGTGTTTTGATGCAGCGAGGCAGAGTTATTGCTTATGCGTCTCGACAATTGAAGACGTATGAAGAGAACTACCCGACTCATGATTTGGAATTGGCAGCGGTAGTTCATGCACTGAAGATCTGGAGACATTACATGTATGGTGCTACATGTCAGATCTTCACAGACCATAAGAGTCTGAAGTATATTTTCACGCAGTGGGAATTGAATAACCGCCAGCGTAGGTGGCTCGAGCTGATCAAGGATTTTGATCTAGAGATCCTGTACCATCCGGGGAAGGCGAACGTTGTCGCCGACGCCCTGAGCAGGAAGACGCCTCGAGAGCAGGCGATTGCGAGGCTAACAGTTCAGCATCAGTTGCAGAGAGATCTTATCTGGTTAGAGTTGGACATCCAGTTTCCTGATGAGGATGCCCAGCTACGTACTTTAGAGGTCCTTCCTGATCTGTTGGATGAGATCCGACAGAAACAGGAGACCTGCCCGACTTTACAAAGGATTAGAGATAGGATGTCTCGAGATGAGGCACCACAGTTCCTGCTTGGAGCAGATGGAGTTTTGAGGCGCCACGGTCGCGTCTGTGTACCTGCTGATACAGAGCTGATGCAGAGGATTTTACAAGAGGCTCACTGTACACCTTACTCCGTACATCCAGGTACGAGTAAGATGTATCAAGACTTGAGACGTATATATTGGTGGGGAGGGCTGAAGGCCGATGTAGCCAGATTTGTAGCTCAGTGTGCGACCTGCCAGCAGGTCAAGATCGAGCATTTCCGACCTGGAGGTGAGCTCCATCCCCTTCCTGTTCCACAGAGGAAGTGGGAGGACGTCACCATGGATTTTGTGACTGGCTTGAGGCTGAGCCGGAGTTTTGATGCCATCTGGGTCATAGTAGACAGACTGACGAAGACGGCACGTTTCATTCCTATCAGGGAGACGTGGCCGGTGAGCAGATTAGCTGAGGAGTACACTAGGCAGATAGTGAGACTCCATGGTGTACCGAGGACGATCGTCTCAGACAGAGATGGGCGATTCACCTCGAGATTCTGGCAGCAGATTCAGACTGCCCTGGGGACGAGTTTACACTTCACGACTGCGTTCCATCCTCAAACAGATGGTCAGTCAGAGAGGACCATTCAAACCCTGGAGGATATGCTGCGAGCTTGTGTGTTGGATTAGGGACAGGTGTGGACGGATCATCTCCCACTTGTTGAGTTCTCATACAACAACAATTGGCATGCATCCATTGGGATGGCCCCATATGAGGCACTGTATGGACAGAGATGTCGTACCCCGTTATGTTGGGATGAGTAGAGCAGTGTCAGTGGTTTAGCACCTGATCAGATTCAGGATGATATGGCTCAGGTAGCATTGATCAGAGAGCGTATGCTGACTGCACAGAGCCGTCAGAAGTCTTATGCTGACAGGAGGCGTAGACCTCTAGAGTTCAGGGTTGGAGCCCATGTGTGGCTGAGAGTGTCCCTAACATGAGGTGTTAGGCGTTTTGGCATTAAGGGGAAGTTGAGTCCCCGATAAGTCGGACCGTTCGAGATTCTAGACCGGGTTGAGAGCGCAACTTACAGATTAGCTTTGCCTCCGAGATTAGAGGGTGTTCACCCTGTATTTCATGTGTCTCAGCTGAGGGAGTACATACCAGAAGTCACCGCCCCTGCGGGTTTATACAAGTTTCGGGACGAAACTTGTTTTTAGGGGGGTGAGGTGTAAGAGCCTTAGTTCTTGGACCGAGTTTGGTCTTTAGCCGAGACTAGTTTTGACCGAGTTGTGGCTTAGCCGCACCCGCGGATGGGGGTGCCGCCCCTGCGGGTTTCCGCTCCTGCGGCTCAGGGGACCGCCCCTGCGGTTTCCTGCGCTGCAGCCGCTTTTGTTGACTCTTTGACCCGTGCTTTACCCTTTCCTTCTCTTATTCCTTCCCTTGGCTGATCAAGGGCTTCCTCCTCACTTCCTTTCCAACTTCCTTGCACGTCCTCCTTGCTTCTCCTTCCTTCACCTTGATCTTGTGTTGTCTTACCTTGAGTTTGGAAGAGTTGTGTGGCTTGATGTTGATGTTGATGATAGATGTGTGTATGTTGAGCTTGGGGGCCAGCTAGTGAGGTGTGTGATCTTCCCCTACAGCCTAGAACTCCTAAGGTGGTAAGTGATCTTGTTTCCTCTCTTTCTTTCCTTGATTCCATCTCCTTAGGTTAGGTTTAGATGCATATATAGGTGTGTATTGATGTGGGTTTATGTATGTATATACTTGTCTGTAACTTTGGATGAGTGAAGACGTGAATTGATCATGTGAAGAGTGAAAGAAGAACCGCGGGATCATCTTCTGCACTGTCGCCGCCCCCGCGGCCAGAAGCCACCGCCCCCGCGGCCTTTGTCTCAGCGCCCGCGCCAGAGCCAGCGCCTTGCCTGCGTTGCCAGCGTCCCTTGTCACCGCCCCGCGGCTGAGTGACGTTGCGCCTGCGTTCCGCCCCTGCGTCCCCTTTATCACGCAGGTGCGTTTTGTCCCGGTTCTACCTAGAGTTAGGTAGATCCTTTCCTTTCCTAGTATGAGCGTTAGTAGCATGTTAGGTACGAGTATAAGGCTAGAATGAGGTTGAGTACGGTATCATTTATGCCGGTCACGGCTTTGAGGTTTACGAGTTGGAATATGATCCTTATGGATCCCTTGGGTCTAGGTGTGACCCTGTTATGGATATGAGTGTGATATATGTGTTATACCTTGTTTAGGTTGTGTTGATCTCCAGAGCGGAGCCGTTTGAGTTGAGTCTGAGACTCCCGAGGTTGAGGTAAGTCCATAGGACTTACTTAGCTGTCATCCTTATATTGGATGTGTGCATGAGTGGTGTGTGTATATGCTTGATAGCCGTCTTATGATATTGTTATTACCGACCTATGGTCTATTGGTTGTCATTGTAGGGTCGTGACAACTTGTCCTTTCATCCCGCTGGGAGTCTGGAGATTCACTACGGGCAGGCCAGTATGGTTCAGTGGGCCGGCCACCTGTTCACTCCCATAGGGTACACGGGAGGTGGGACCGGATCCCCACTCCAGCTGGTACTATTCCCGAGAGGCGAGGGTTATATTCCTCGTGTCACATACGTTCATATTGAGATATTTATATATTTAAGTTTAGTGTTGGACTATGTTTATAAAGATAATAAACTGGGTAAATGCGTGATATCATGATGAGGTGTTTAGTACTTTCTGATGTGTGTTTGTGCTCCTGCATCTTCTTATATATGTGTATGGTTAGCTAACGGTTTTATACCGTGTTGTAGATACTTTGTAGGATAGGAGAACTGCAGAGTGATCCATAGCGAGCGATCTGTTGAGGGCTCCGTACACTGAGGTCGTACTCGTGGGCTACGGGTTATTTTGACCATGTATATACGTTATGTTTTGTTTGTACTCAGCAGCAGCGTTGTGTAAACCTTTTGATACTTTTATAAAAGTTTGATGTTTTGTATTTAGTCTATTGGTGCGTTGTTGTAAGATTCAGTGAACTTGTTGTCAGGATAGGGTCAGGATCTATTGTGAGATCCTAGCCCAGTAGCACTCCGAGTCCTACGGATTTGAGGTGTTACATACATACTCTCTGTTGTACGCATCTGCAACCATTTACATCTATATATATTGGCCCACTAATCTAGAAATGTCTTTACTTTTCAAAATGATTAAAGACTGAAATTCTAGATGCTTTTCTGCAGCTTGTATCAAATTGGAACAAACGCCGTTACCACATAGTTAGTAGCCCAGTTTAGTAGAAGTAGTCTTCCTATTTCTTTTTTTTTTCGGCATGCCGCTCCGCGAGCAAGGAGCGAGAGAACAAAGTGGGCTGTGGTGATGTCAGAATTTGCGCCTATTTGTATCTATTTAGTGATCAGTCCGCTAGTTTCTTGTAATCGTATTCTAACCAGAGTCGTCCGTCAAATTTGTATACCATTCCCTTGTAAATAAAGGATCTTATCAGAGATCCATTGCGGTCTTGAATTCATATAATATAATTGACCCATTTCACTTAAAATATGAATACGCCCAATAAATTCGAATATACCAAGCTTCTACCAATCTTATAACTATTAAAGCAGAGAAATTGAGTGTCACGTGCCACGGTCACAAATCAAGAAGAAGCCCATCAAAATATTTTGAGATAAATGAGCTAATAGTGCGTTTTTTTAAATTACGTGAACTAAGTATGCAGGCTGGATTAATTACGGGTAATAACTATGCACCTATAAATAGGGTTTTTTTTAAAAAAAAATCCGCTCTCTCACTTCTCTCTGTCTCTCAAACGTCCGGAGATTTGGCGATTTTTCTTCTCAACAGGTTCGCTCATCTCCTTCGATCGTCTCCTTTCTTCTTCTTCGATTGCTTCTTCTTCGTTCTTCGATTGCTTCTTCTTCGATTGCTTCCTCTTCTTCGATTGCTTCTTCGCTCGTCTCCTTTGCGTTGATTTGCTTTCGAATTTATTGCTTCGCTTCTACTAACCCTATTGTTGTTGGTGTTGTTGCTTCATTTCTAATTTGAGGGTACGAGTTTGCTTACTATTTGTGCGATGTATGAGAATCCATTCATTTCTGGAAGAATTTTTTGAAGTTGTTTAGGGTTTAGTTGGAGTTGAGTTGGAGGATCAAAATATAAATGCCAATTTTCTCTTCGGTTTGAATACTTCCCATACCTAATTCAAAGTCATAGTAAGCTTATCTTGGCTTTGTTTGTGTTGTGGATGAAACCTAGCTCTGTGTCATTTGAATTATGTATGTATACCATTTTTATTTCTTCCACGATTCAAAAAACAAGTATATCTTCACAAAATGAATGTATCAGTGTATGCTCATCTGGGTGTAAAAGATCGTATGTATTTAGTCATTTGAGATTTCAATTGCTTGAATTCATAGGGTTTTTCACTTATTCATGCAGTGATTACCTTGCGGGTTTAAGCTAATGCTATTAGTTTTTTTGAATTGGTGCTTCATAATTCATAGATTGCACCTTCGATTTATGAAATTGATGCTTCATAATTCATAGATTGCACCTTCGATTTATGAAATTGATTGCACATTTTCCTGATTTTTGGAAGTTGGCATATCTCACAAGCTAATGTTGAGTATTTGGCTAGTTTGAGTTCTCTTAGGAGCACTTCTTAAGAGTTTATTTGGGGGAGATCTTGGAAGCTCCTAATAGCTTTCATGTTGAGCGTTTGACAAATATTTTTTTTCAATTTTTTAATACGATAATTAACTAGCTAGTTTTCTAGCACCAGTTCTTCCTTTCCTGCTTACAGTTTGTTTTGTTTGGGTTGTGAATGGGAACTTAATCGCCTATGATTGGTCAAACTCTTCTTTTAGGTATAAACAAGATGTATGAGTTGACTTCTCTTCATGAGGTTATTAGCAAACAGGACTAGAGCAATATGAAATTAATCTTGATACGTGAGAGCAAGAAATTAGTATCCTTTTTAGAAAGAAATTCTTTTTGTGTTTACATATGTGGGATTTATAGTAAATTTTGATTTTTTGATCTGCTAGTTTTACTATCTCAGCATGCTGAGCTTTAGATTAGATTTCAAAGTGTATGAGAGCTTTAGGCCCTGTTTAGTATTTGTAGATTCGGAGTTATAGTTGTGGTATGTAGTTGTAGTTGTAGTATATTATCGGGTTTTTTTAGATTTTGATTTAATAAAAAGTACTGTAGAAAACGACGTTGAGTGTTTAGCGAGAACAGATTTGTCGGGATTTATATCATTTAAAAGGACAAAAATGCCCCTGTATAACCATGTGTATGGCACGTGATCTGTCCAGACTGAATTGAATGGAATTTTTGCTATCAATGTTAGGGTTTTTGGATATCGACAAAACATTTTCGGTTTGTTGTGAAGCAGTGAGAGAAGTGCGAAGGGAGGTGCCGACGGAGGGGTTTGTCGAGGGGCTCAGAGGCGACGGTGAGGTCTATCGACGGACTCGGAGGAGACGGCCCGGTCTGTAAAGGGATTCAGACCCTTCTTGGTGAGGTCTATCGATGGAGCAAGAGGAGACGGTGCGGTGGTGTGGTCTGTCGAGAGCTTCAGAGTCTCCATTGCGAGGTATTGGGTTCGTTCAACACTTCAACCGACGGGGTAATTTGAGACCAAAATCCGTTTCGTACATTGTTGGTCATCTGCATCTATAGGCTCCTCGCACAGTTCATTGTCTTCTTCCATCTCTGAACGCTTCCAATCCCCAAGAGCAGGTATATTTTAGTATTGCATCTATCGGCTTCTCTGCACGTTTTCTGCTGAATGTTTTCGATTTTGCTATTATGTTATTTGTGTTTAATTATCATTTCATCACTATGTACTGTTGAATGTTTTCGATTCGATTTTGAGTTTGATGATGTTGATTATGTTATCTCTATGTTAATTATTATTACATTTCTTGCTATTGGTTATTGTTTCATGACTTTATTGGTGATTGTTATGCTGATTATGTTATCTGTGGTGATTGTTATGCTGATCATGTTATTTGTGTATTGATAGATGTTGAATTTAGCCTATTGTTGAGTGTGGTGGTACTGACTATGTTATTTGTGTATAACTATCATTTCATTTCTGGCTATTGGTGATTGTTAGATCACTTTGTGTATAGATAGATGTTGAATTTAGCCTATTGTTGAGTGTGGTGGTACTGACTATATTATCTGTGTATAATTATCATTTCATTTCTGGCTATTGGTGATTGTTAGATCACTTTGTGTATTGATAGCTGCGGGTTTTAGGCTACTGCTGAGTGTGATGATGCGGATTCTGTCATTTCATTCTATTCCTAACGTGTTATGTTGCAGATATTGAAGTGTTCTTTTATTGTCTTGGTAACGTCTAATGATGCTGATAATTGAATATGTACTTCTTTATGTGATTTTTAACATGGTTCCTTTAAGGATAGACTCATGGCTGAACCAAGTGTAGGCAAAATGAAAGAAAAATCCTTTGTGTGGACTGATACTCTTACGAAGACATTTTTGGAGATGTTGTGTGATTATCAGAGACAAAATGGCCAAAAAAATTATTTCAGTTGGATTACGTTGACAGAATGTTTCGAGTTGAAGACAGGCATGAAGTGCAACAAGGACACTTTGAAGAACAAGCATGGGAATGTAAAAAATCAGTGGAAGTTATAACTTAAGTTGAAGAATGGGGAAACGGGCTTAGGATGGGACTACGAGAAACAATGCATTAGTGCCCTCCCGGAGTGGTGGGCGAAAAAGTTAGAGGTATAATTAACATTTACATACATCTTCATTGATACTAATTTTCTGTAACACAAACTCATTCTACATTTTCACCTTGTTAGGAAAATCCTGAGTACCGGGTCTTCAAGAGACATGGCATCCCCCCAGATGTCGAGTTATTGATGGAGACCATTTATGGGGGGACAATAGCAGTTGGGGAGCATTGCATTGCGCCTTCTATGGAGGTACCTATACGCAAAAGAGTTTTGGACGATAGCGAGGAGTTTGAGATGTCTGACAATGATCTTTTTCCGGATGACACTCCAGCCCCACCAGCAACAACAGCTGACCTTGTCCATGATGACACTCCAGATCCGGACCTCCTTACCCGTTCCTTTGCGCGACAAGGGCAAGAGAAGAGGTGGGACGAGTACTAAAGGAGTTGTTAAGCGTAATGTCCGTAGGAGTACCGGTTCCAACTTATACCAAGAGCACTTAGCAGCTTCCATAAAACAATCTGAACTAATGGCGTCTTTATGGAAGCATGAGGTGAACTCGGTTGCTCAAGGTTCGAACCAACCCCGTAATGCAACACAGGACTCGATGAAGACCATTCGCGACATGGTTTCGGAAGGCTTACTTCGAGATGGTTCACAACTTTGGTGCTTTGCAGCTTCTTTGATGTCATTGGAACCGCAACGTGAGATATTCATGTTGATTGACAGTAACCAGTCCAGGCTTGAATGGTTACGCTGGGAATTTAAGGAACGCAAAGGAGTGGATCCCCATGAGTAGTAGGAAGACAGCGAACCTAACTTCAGTTGATCATGTTCAGTCCGACAATTTCTAGATTTTATTGCCTTTCTTATTACCGTACTTTGGGTTTGTTTGAAGTTTGATGTTTTTTCTTCTCGACATTGTATGTTCATGATGAGAATCATTTGGTTGCTGGAGTGAAAGTATTGTGTGATTGTGACTACTGATATTTGCTTATGTTATGTCGTTTTCTATCTTTTATGGTTTGTATGTAAGTCTTATGTCTTCGATTATGTTGTTCAATTGTCAATATAAGAGATTGGATGTTGTTGTCACCAGCAATCTCATAAGGTTCCTTTTTTCTTTGTATCCAGTTATTCCCAGTATGTAGCTGCAGGAAGGATAACATATGGCAGGAAACCGAGGTCGACGCAGACGGCTTATGCTTTCTTCTATGGCTTTGTAACAACGTGATGACCTCCTCGTCGAGCACTACTACAAACACGTGCATAAGATTCGTGTGTACGATTCTGGCTTCACCGGTAGTAGGTGGGTTGATTCAGTTCTGAACTCTCGAACATAAACTAGGTGTGTCAATGCTTTCCGTATGGAGAAGCGTGTGTTTAAGAGATTATGCAAGACAATTACGGATGAATATGGATTGTGGTGTCCTGGTCGGATGAAGCCAATGGAGAAGGTTGGCATCTTTGTATACGCTATGGCACAAGAACTTACATACCGCACCATCGCTGAGCGCTTCCAACGGTCACTAGCGACCATACACACCGTGATACATGAGGTGTTAGAGGCTATTGTTGGTCGTTCTAATGGATTTGATGCCATGGCTCGGGACCTGATACGGCCTAGGGACCCCTTATTCTCTGAAGTCCCTAGTCACATTGCGAATGATGATAGGTACACCCCCTACTTTAAGGGGGCTATTGGTTGCATCGACGGGACACACATCAATGCTTGTATCACAGAGAGCGACCAAATTCCTTATCGTGGTCGTAAAGGGATCACCACGTTTAACGTCATGGCAGTTTGTGACTTCGATATGTTGTTCACCTTTGTATCCGCTGGTTGGGAAGGTAGCGCCCATGATGCAAAGGTTTTTGACCATGCGGTGAGCACACGATCCATGGGCTTCTCACATCCTCCTCCTGGTATTGACTAAATTTACTATTTGGTATATTGTTTTGTTTGGCACTTAGAAGACTAACTAGTTTAGTCCCCGCACCTTGTGCGGGTATACTTTATTAAAATAATATATATTTTGTTTGTAAATTGTAATGTACATAATAATCATATACTAATATGATAAGGTTGAGGAATTTAATTTAAATATATTAAATGATTAGACAAAATGATTAATATGATAAACGTTATACTAATTTAAAATTCTTATTAGTTTATCTTATATAGTATTGTGCAATACTGGAAATTATTTCTTCATTATTTTTTAATATATCTTTTTAAAGGTATTGTAATAAACTAATGTAATATAAAGGATATAAAATGTATATATATTTTTAAATGATTTTTCCTCTCGGCATCTTGAAGTTTGAACTTTTACTCTTGTATCTACAAGTTTTTAATTGGTACCGTCATCGTAATTTGTGCTTCATTATAAACTTTCTTAATATATATTCAAAATAATTGAAAAATAAATAACAATTTCTTATGGTAAAAGTTAAACTCTAGATAATGAAGATTAACTGACTAATAAAAATAAATAACAATTAAATAGATTCAAAATAATTGAAAACAATAGGTTGTGAAATTATTAATGAGAAACATGTATTTACATTCATTTTTTCTTACAAGAACATCTAAATTCATCAATTTGGCCATTGAAGAAATTCGCCAATTTTACGTCCTAATTACATACTCTACTTGTCCAATTCAATAGAAGTAAATAAATACAAGAATATAGTTTAGCATGATTAGCAATAGACAATTGAGTCTTACATACTTAAATAAGACCAACACCTACTAAGAAAATATCCAGTGATTCAACCTTGGCACCCCAAAAAACGGAAAAATCCCCAATGAAGGAGGATCATATACCTATGAATTAAATTCCAGTTTCCGTAGTAATTTATGAGAAAAAGAAGTTTATATTTGAACAACTGGAACCCAAAAACATAAAATAACCATATGTTGAAATATTACTTTCGGCTTCTTTTATTGCCTCATCTCGTTATCTTCCCTCTTGTTCTTCATCTTCGTTCCGATATTGGTATTAGAAGTAGTGGCATCGGTGAGGAGCCTTTCTTGCAAGTCACGATTGACCTATTTGATATGGGTATAATTAGTTTGGTTTTAGCTCTACATGTCTTGATTTTCTACTACTCTCTCCTTATTTCCCGCTCTCCTATAAATAGAAAAGATCCTAGTAAATTCATGGAATAAGAAACATATAGACTTATAATAAGATCATACCACTTGCTCACCTCAAATCACTTGAATACTTGAACAAATAAATTCATGGAAGAATCAACCTGATAATATTATATAACATTTATAATTCAATGCAATAAATAAAATGTTTCTTCTGGCTTCTTTTTACTGAGTTGTAGAGAATGCAGAATGAAAGAACGATGAACATAAGATGTTTAAGCATGTTGTTTATATAGGCCTAATCAAATATGTTAGCTAAAATTTTTTAGAGTTGTTTAGATTTGCTAAAATGAACATGGATGATTATAGATGATTTTGTGGTAGATTATTTAAGGAATAAATTGTTTTATAAATAACATCAAGATTATCACATATGGTATGGGTAATCAAGATTTTGTGGCCAAATTCTACAAAAGAACGAATTGTGGACGGATTAAACAAAATAACTAAAAAAAAACAAATTTTGAGCCTGAAATATTATTAACCAAAAAAAAAATCAAAAATCGTGGGCAGATGTTTTTAAAATATATGGATTAATTATGGGAGAAAAATCACGTAAATTATAATCATGGAAAAAAGATCTTACCAAATTAGTATCATGTAAATTAAGGAAGATGAAAGAGAATAACGTAAATATAATTATGGAAAAAATAAAGGATTCAAAACAAATCACACAAATGATAATTTTGGGAAAAAAAAGTTGATGGTGATTTCACAAAATAGATTTGTATAACAAAATAGGGAAAATACTTCTATCGTAAAAATAGGAAAGATTACGGACAAAAGGAAACAAAATATGTGATCAAAAAAAATCAAAAGTATGTCGAAATCAATGGAACTACCTAATCAAATGATTAAAAAAAACAGGAAATAGGTAAATAATTTAATAAACAGTATGAGGAAAAAAATTTGTACGTACGAATCCAAAACATATCTATATTCGATTTTAAAATTTTCATAATAAAAAAACGAAAACTAAATATAATTATTTTGTGATTAAAAAACCAAATTAGGTAAAAAAATGATATAATATAAGTTATCAAAAATTTAAATTTGAAATATTTAACATTTTTATTTTCAAAATTGGAAAAATATATAATGCAAATACATTAAAAAAAATCATCGAAATAACTTTATGTTATATTGTAAATATATGAAGAAAGATAATGAGTGTAAAACCCAGTTAAAACGAATCTGTAAAATCATTAATAAATGTTTTTTTAAAAAAAGGATTAAACAAAAATAGAGAAATTTTCAAATTTGCAGAATCCATAACATATCTATATTCGATTTTAAAATCTTCATCTAAATATAATTATTTTGTGATTAAAAAACAAAATTAGGTAAAAAAATTCGAAATAATATAAGTTATCAAAAATTTAAATTCGAAATATTTAACATTTTTATTTTCGTAATTGGAAAAATATATAATGCAAATACGTTAAAAAAATAATCGAAATAACTTAATGTTATATTGTAAAAATATGAAGAAAGATAATGAGTGTAAAACGGATTTGTTATAGTTTATCTAAAACGGATTTGGTTAATTCGGCTAATCAATATATCAATATATATAATTAAGAATTAAGAATTGGTTTTTTAAAAAAATACGGATTTAAAAAACAAAGATTTTGTGGCTAATCAATATATCAATATATATAATTAAGAATTAAGAATTAAGAATTAAGAATTAAGAATTGGTTTTTTAAAAAAATACGGTTTTAAAAAATAAAGATTTTGTGGCTAATCAATATATCAATATATATAATTAAGAATTAAGAATTGGTTTTACTAAAATATACGGATTTAAAAAAAAAGATTTTGTGGCGAAAAATTTTGGGAGCTCCATTTCAAAATACTAGATTCACAGCGCGCCACGTCAGCTTTAGATGTTCTTTGCTTTAGTAGTATATATTGATTTCAATCTAATATTACAGGTCGTTATTATTTGGTCGACAAAGGGTATCCCGACAAGGAAGGTTACATGGTTCCATACTCTAAAACACGGTACCATGCTTCGCGGTTTGAAAATGTGGCACCGGAAAATGCCAAAGAGTCTTTCAACAAAGTGCATTCCTCTTTAAGAAGTTGTATTGAGCGGTCCTTTCGAGTTTTGAAGGCTCAATGGAAGATATTGCGAACGATGCCGAGTTATGCGGTTGACACACAAGTGGACATTATTGTCGCTTGTTTTGCACTCCATAACTTTATTATTCTTGCAAGAAAAGAACAACCAATTGCTGAAAATGTTGAAAACGGTGAAGATGGTGAAGATGGTTTTTCAAGTCTAGAAGATGGGGAAGACGAAGAGTTGTTGATGAGGAAGAGGAAGAACTAGAGCTACCTGAAGTGTTTTCGGATTCGGAGAGTGAGCCTGAGCATGAAGATGTGACAGAACATGGGTTATATGGTGGCCAAACTAGACAAATACGTGATGCCATCGCTACTCTATTATGGGCATCATGATTAGACTACGATAATTATTAAGTTATAACTATATTAGGGCTTTTTGATGGTATTCATTTTGAACTTGACCCAAATGCGGAGTAATTTTTTGGTTCATGTCTGCTGGTGCAATTTTTTGTAGATGTGCATGAAAAAAAAAACAAATCGTGTAAGTTGTATTTATATAATATGTACTGGTTTTATTGCTGATGTGAACCTCTTCTTCTGGTTTTGATGAAAGAAGGCTGAGAGTGTTTATTATTGTGGTTGTGGTTGCTCTTTGTGTGCATCTGCATAACTTCAATAATACGAGGCTCCTGCTGATCCTTCATACTGCTCACCGGGGCAAGCTTGAATGAGTGACAAAAAATCCGTGCAAGGCTAGCCTTAAAGTAGCTGATCCCTCAGCTTGCAATTTTGGAGTCTGTATTCATGGGGAACTTTATGCAGAAGACCGATGATACCCTGTAGAAGAGTGCAGTCGAGTTACAGGCGAGAACTTGATCAGGCTTATCTCAACATTTGTCACAGGCGAGAAGAGTGCAATCGAGTTACAAGCCCAATCTGTACAGGTGTTGGTAGTCCCCTATGCATTGACGTGCACCCTCTATTCTATGAGACCATGACACTATATGAATTTGTGGTAAACATTATCGATCTTCTTTCTAAAAATATGAGAATGAAAGAGAATGAACAAGTAGGTGTTCTTGTTAGTGATCGAGGTTGTTATGTCCAGAAATGTACCAAGAAAATGAACAAGTAGGTGTTTTTTTTTTAGTAATCTTTCTGGTGTCTTGCAATAACTCCAATAAACATATAACACAAACATATACCAAGTAGTTACCCTTCTCTTGGCTTTTCATACAGATTTTCGATTTCTTCTTTGTACCTCTTACAAAGGCTTTCACTGTAAACATATGTACATGGATATTTTCTGAAAAAAGTTGATTTCAACTTGAATTACTCATCACATTCTCTATCGTGGACTTGCACATGATCATCACGACAAGGCTATAGCATAAAAATAGCACTAGTTTTACGACTACACATTATAAGGACGGCACATTATAAGGATTTTGAGCACATCAGCAAATTGCAGCAACCCTTTAGACAGCTTCAAGTTCTCGCCTATGTGGCTTCTTCACTGGGTCTTTGGTTTCTGGATCATTCACATAATGAAGAATACCCATTTATTCCAAACCTGCAAGTTGTCTTCCACATAAGGAAGACTACCCATCTTTGGTTTCTGGGTCTTTGGTTCAGGAAACTAATGCAAGCCTGCACATGGTCTGCACATTATAAGGAAGAATACCCATCTTCACTTGTTTTGTGCAGTATAGACGGGTCATATCAATTGTTTGAAATGCATATGGTCTGTGAATATGGTTTGTTTCAAATGCATATGGTCTGTTACAAACATCATGGATCAACAGACAAAAATTTGTTTTCTATAAACTTGAACAAAAATCATTATCATCAACCACTGTCAATCTTGTGACTGCATTTTTCCCTGGTGTGAATGTGGTTTATAATTTGTTTAAGGGTTCGGTTCAATAACTTTATTATGGTTCACTACTTGTTTTAATTAGGGCTGAGCATAAGTCGGTTCGGTTCAGTGAACCGAACCGAACCGTTTGGTTTCGGTCCAAACCGAACCGAAACCGCAACCTACGGTTCGGTTAGCGGTTGGAATAAAATTAAATTTCGGTTTTCGGTTCGGTTTATGAACCGAACCGAAAACCACGGTCCAAACTGATTTTTTAATAAAAATAAACCGAAAGGGGAAAGGTAGCCAGCTAGAGTTTATCGCCTAGGTATTTATACACTTTTCTTAGTTTGTGAGAGCTTTTAGGTTGCCTCGGTGCCTCCATTGCCGCTCTACCTCCCATCTCCCATCCCCCAACAACCCATCTTCCATCTTCCATCTCCCATCTCCCATCTCCTTGCTCCCTTCTCCAGTTCTCACTTCTCCCTTCTCCCTTCTCCCTTCTCTCTTCTCCCACATCGGCATATCGCGACTATTTCGATGGCGGTTTCACCATCACAAGAGAATCAAGAGAGGGACACCGTTCTACTAGGAACTTTCGAGTTTCGACGATTCACGGTCTCCTACGCCAGTGGTCTTGCGAGGGCGAATCCGCGACTAGGAGGCCAATAGGCGGTAACGATTTCGCTAGGAGACAACGACGGCGAGGGAGACGGCTGTAGCGAGGGAGACAACTTCAACGAAGGCAATTTCATCTTTCTTTGATTGTTTCTCAACTTTGTATTTTGTAATGTTTCAAGTTTGCTTGAATCTTAGGGTTAGGGTTGTTGAATCTGGATCTGTATAACTGTATTTTGTAATCTTTGGATGTGTATTCTAAATTATTGAGCATTGAATATATGGAACTGGATTTGAAATCTTAATCACAAAATTTACAGATTTTGTAAAGCTTATCTTGTACTCTTATTTGCCATTTTTGTTGTTGAATGTTGAAGAAGCTGAACGATTTATGCATTTTCGGTAAACCGAAAACGAACCGAAAATTTTCGGTTCAAACCTAAAACGAACCGAATTTTTCGGTTTGGGTTTTCGGTTCAGATTTTTTCAATTTTCGGTTTTCGGTTTGGTTCGGTTCCGGTCGGTTCGGTTCGGTTTTCAGTCGATGCTCAGCCCTAGTTCTAATATAAAAAAAACCGAACCGAACCTTCACAACACAGTTTAAAGAGACGAGGGAAATTTTCCAGTCAACATTTTGATGGTGTTTGTTCGAAGAACTGCTCACCTCTATCGGTATGTTTCTCGTGTTGTTTGGTGCTCTTATTCCGTGCTCATGCTTTTACCTGTTGTTTGGCCTCCCATCTGCCCTCTATTTCCTTTGATTTGTATTTGCAGATCCCTATTTTCACATTACATCCACGAAAATGCAGAAGTACGAAATTAGGGTTGATTAGCTTGACTAGAATCTTGTGGTTCTGATAGACACAGATTGTTCAACATTTGTATGTTGCTATATATTTTTACCTGTCTAATACCAGATGTCTGCTACACTGTGTTACACAATTTCATATTGTACAGGTTGCAATCAAAATTGGATAATCCTGCAAAAATCTCAAAATGTCTAGTTCAACTTCGTCTGTCGGCAATGTGGAACATACGAAGTGTTTCTGCGGGTTTAAGGCTAGATTATTAACTGAAAGAACAAGTATGAATTATGGTAGGCGGTTTTTAAGATGTCTTTCATACAACGTAAATTTCCAACGAAGTGGTTGCTCTTATTTCGAGTGGGTGGATGAACCATTTAGTGGCAAAGCTACTGATGTCATACGAGGGTTGGTCAGTGATAAGGGTGAAGCTGTAACTCATATTCGGTCATTGAAGGAAGCTTTGGAAATAGAGAGGGTCCACAACCAAGAGTTGCACGAGCAAGTTATGAAGCTGCAAAGGACAGAAGATGTAGAAGGTCCTTCCACAAGAATGAAGAAGATGTTTCGACACTCTCGTGGCTTAATTTTATCACTTGTTCTTCTTGTCTTTGGTTGGTTGATTCTTAATATGAAGCAGTGATCTATAGTACTTGTATCTAAATCGGTGTATTTTGTTTTGTTATGTGCCTATGACGGTGGCTATGTAATGAAGGTGGGTTTAAATGTTGAACAATGATGTGATGTAGTAATATGGGGCTTCTTGATGAGCAAGGCATCATACTACGTAACTACAAACTGATAGTCTCTCACATTAAAGGATTCAATACAAGCATAACCAAATCACATAAAGGATTCATTAGAATCATAACCAAAAGATAGTTAGGATGACAAATCCTTAGTGGAACTCTTGACTGAAGACTCGTTCACAGGACCATTGCAGGTTGATGTCCATTGGATTCCTGCGATACCTAACCCAATTGGGATTGTCCTGCAAACATATGAAAGAGGATCAACATATGATCTATGATCATTAATGATCGAGAGGTTGATAAAGACTAACCATGACATGAGAGTCAAACCAAGCGTCGGGTATGGTGACTTGGCCTGTTCTTGGATCACAGTTCACACCAGATGCATGAACAAAGAACCTCCAATTCCTATATTCATATCTCAATGCTGAAAGCCTATTTTTCAACATGTTGAGCCGGACCATTCTCCCAGTTCTATTGTGAAACTCGACTCCAACTTCACTCCATTTTAACCCTCCGGGGAGTTCACCATATCTTTCCTTCTGCTCTGCACAAATATCCGATAAGACGATGGACAATTCAAGACTCCAGTTAAATGCTTCAAAAGGTTCACTCATATCTACTAGCAAGGTGAATTTGGGGGGTTAATATGTTTTTTATGGTTACAATTTTGTGGCTTTGATGCTTCTTTTATACCACATTGTAGGGGTAGAATCAACTACATACCAACAATGATCACACTCCAGTAACTGTGTGACATACCGTACCTGTTCATCTTGTGACTTGCACTCAATGATGTTGTCTTTCTTTTCACTGACATGTGTAATTTGTTGGTATTGGACAGTTTTCACATGTTGTTCATCTTGTGAGTTGTTGTTGTCATTGACCATTTCTGTTTGCTAGGATAGTTTCTTCTATCTTGTGAGTGGTGAGTTATCACCTTTTCTTCATCATGACAGGTCACCAACTGTTCTCAAATAGTACTGAAAGGTTGTGTTCTGAGTGGTGACATCTCTTCTACGTTGCAAGTGAAGAATTTTGTAGTGCTTCTTTATGAATAATACGTATTGGCTCTTGTTCAGCATCACATGGTTGTATTTCTGTTCAGCACGACAGATCACTGTCTGGATTTCTGTGAGAGTTTATTGAATATCTCCTTTACTTCGGGGTTCTTCTGTGGCAATTGGTTTTCTCTATTGTATTATGTTATTGTATTTAGGAGATAGATGATTATGTCCTAATTAATACTCTATCAAACTTGTATGGCTCATAGAATAGGAGGAATACCTTACACTAGTCTATTTCCATGTATAAATTGTAGTTGCTTAATTTATGGCCATATTGTTCCTTTTGTTGATTTTCAAAATAGATTATGTTCTCTCCTCCACAATCAAACAGGGCAGACAATCTGGCTACCTGTTTATAGTTCTACTTGCTTCTATGTAAACATTTGGGTATTGCAGGTCACCAACTGTCATATTTTTTTATCAGTTTTACATTGTGGGCTCTGTAATTAGTGATTGATTATGCTGACTTTATTTCTATGTGATTACTTTTTTCACTGCAGATCATTGTAATATTGTTGTTTTTGGTGTTCTGAATCATATTTTCATTTGTTTTTGATCAAATATAGTTATCTCATGCTAGGAAATAAGGTTCAGTGGTCCTCATAGTGCACCGTTTGGCCTTGCTCGTGGATCAGTTGTATCCCCACTTGCTTTTGGCAAACATGTACTATCAAGGGAATGGAGATTTCCCTAAATATAATCATGCTTTGGGGGCAGTACCTACAATCCAACCTGCATCTTCTAGCATTATAAAAATGACAATTGATGCTTACTGCCAACAACATCTAGTAACTGCTATGGTATGTACATATGTATCATAATGAGTTTTGATATTATATAATATGTAGATTTATATTATGGTAATGAATGATCAGTGTTTAGTGTTATTTTTATCAACTGAGTTTTAATTAGTCTGTCTTGTGAATGCAGTGTACAGAGCAAATAATGGCATCTTTTTCCATCTCTTTACTTGCTGTTATATTTTAGGTAAGCATATATTTATAGGAGTTCAAGTATGGATGTGGCATGTGGTGTGGGACTTGGACTCTATAATTTCTCAAAAGAATATATAGTGATATTAAACTATTAAGTTTTAATTTAAGTGACTACTTTTTTTCCTTATAATACTAGACAACTACTCACTAGAGGACCTTTATACGTCCACTTATGTGGAGATGCAAATGGATAGAACTGAGAATAAAGGAATTGGAGGCACACTCTTTGCAGCTACAAGTAAAATGAGCAAACAAAAATATTGGAGTTAGACCCTCGCTTCCAATGTGGGACACTATCAGACAGACCCTTGCTGCTCTTTATTAATGTTGCTAGTTGCTGCTCTAATTAGTTGAACTCTAACATCATGTACATATAAAACCTTCTAACTGTATTTCAATTGAAACAGAGAGATGACAAATAAACAACCAACCTGGATAAGGTAACTGATTTTACTTGTTAAATTTCAACAATTTCAACAAAAACATCCACCATCTTCTAAGGTTCAATCCCAATACAACTACCACATCACCCAAGGCAGAATACCCATAGTTTTTCATCTTACCAATAGAGGCAGAACACACAAAAAAAACTTCAGTACGATTACTATTACATAAATTACCCATCTACACATTGCAATACAACCCCCACAGAGCAAACAGGCAGACAATTGCGATTCCAATAGAAATGCCAGCAATCAGGCGGGTGAATGCAATCTCAAGCCTTTGTTTTTTGATAACGTTCCTTGCAACAGCATAATCCACCCCCAAAGTACAGTATTGGCTACTCACTTCTGACACTCGTGTTGCAAGAGCGTTGTTCTCCTTTTCCAAGGCCAACTCTCCAATCTCTACCTTGCTAGCTCGCAACTTGATGGCCTCCAATTGTGCATGTTGATGCTTGTTTATTGCATACAAGTGACGTCCATGATCACAGAGTTGAATGGAACAATCGGTACCCCCGGAGTGTGAAGAAGACTCCAAGGACGGACTAGTGGAGGTTTCCTTGGACAAACTCTGCAGCAGAAATGAACAACACCACATTACCATAACAACTTGTATACAAATAAAGAACCAAATAAACGATAGATAAATACAGGGGTAAGCTTCTGCAAGAACGAATCTGTTGACGCCCACACCCACTGATAATCTTCCGGGTCCTCAACCGCCCACAGTTCACATGTATGTGCCCTTGCAGTTGCGTCTATGGTCTGTCCTGTACGAAATTTACGACTTCTCAAACTACAAAAAAAAACCGGTTGATTAATGACTATGTCCTTTGTCTTCTAATAAAATCCTTAATTGTTCTACCCACCCGGTTCATGCTAAATTACTCTTATCATGAAGACAATGTTCCAACAAATATTAATATAGTGAATGACAGCAAAACCCAAAGATATATATTGTACTGTGAATCTTGTAATTGCTAGCTACCAACAAATATATTGTAATGTGAATCTTGTAATTGCTAGCTACCAACAAATATGCAGTGTTGTGCACACAGCAAGTTCCAACAAGCTGAATTTAAGGTCAAGTACAAAGAAAAACGTAACAGTAGCATACCATACCCAGAGAAACATATAGGAGGAATGTCATTTTAGTTTAGTTTAACAGCAAAACCCAAAGATAAAAAATTTACGGTACACTGGTATCAAAGGAATGGATAGACAGCCGGCTGTTCATACAAATAATTGGGAGGAAAGAATGAGAAGTACCTTTGCTCACACGCAGGAATGTTGCTAGGTTGTTGAACATAACTCATCTAGCACATACAGAGGTTCGATAAAATCATACAGGGAGGAGAATCATGTAAACCGAGAAGAAGAGGAAAACAATGTCACATACCGGAGTTCTTCGCAATTTCGTCAGTTCTTGTCAACGGTAGCCCTACCTTTTCCTTGCTCGTTTGCCCTATCTCGTCCTTGCCCGACAATGGCCTCCCTATCTCGTCCTTCCTCAACTCTTGCCCTAGACTTTCCTTTTGCCCGACAATAATGGCCGCCCTATCTCGTCCTTCATCAACATCAACCTTTGCCCTAGGTTTTCCATGCTCATCCATGTTTCGATAGAAATAAAAAAAAAATTTGTTCTGGGATCGGAGGGCATATGAGGGATAGAGAGTGTGAAATCCTCATCAAATCCACAGAAACCTCACAGGAAATCCCAATTTCTAAGCTCAGAAAATATCAAATAAAATTGCAATACAATTTGCAACGCTGCTACTAAACACAACTTCGGTTGTGTGGGCCCGTTCCAAATCTAAAAAAACTCCGTCCCTTGCACCACTAAACAGGGCCTTAGATTGACATTTTTAATATGCATTATAATTTTTCAACACTACATAATGGTATACTCTCACGTAAAGGTATTTCTTTGAGAAACTGCCTTTAATTTTTTACATGTGCGATATTCCATCATGGAAGAGGTGTGACATTCGAATACAGGTTATTTATCATATGCAACGTTGACAATCATTTTCTTCATGGCTTAAGGGTGAAGTAATACTTTTATCATTATATGAAATCATGAATTGACAATTGACTTGCCAAATTGACATTCTTTACTGCCCATGAGATACTTCTGTTTGGACTTGGGGGTACATATCAAAGTCTCATATTACCATGATTCATATAAGGTTGAACTTCTAATGGTAGGACAAGATCTTTGCTATGTATTAGTTTGTAATTTCCTCCGATTTTACACGGTTGTCATCATTCATGTGCTTTTCAATTAGTTGATGTAGTTTCCATCATAAAGAAAGATATATCAAATAAAATTTGAAAATTTTGTATTATACGTTGAGGTTTGGAAATTTTAACTCATAACCTTGCTGTAAACGAAAGCACTAGGTGTCATTGAATATCCAGTGAAGATCTTCTATATCACTCATATTTGTATTCTTTGTATCCTCTTCACGTGATTGGTGGATTTCATATTGTTTATTATTTTTCTCGTAAAGCACAAATATTTTAATCCTCATTTATTTAGCTTCATCCAATCACTAAAGAGGGATACATGTAACAGTGTTACAGAAGATCTTAATTGTTGAATATCTAGTTCATTGGAAATATGTATAAAATTGATGTTTCTTGATTTCAGAATTAAGGTCATATTTACAACACAAAGTTTATTCTTCATATTTTGGTACTCATGTAAACATTCATGTGCTTTTCATTTGGTACTCATGTAAACATTTTGGTAATCATGAATTACTGGGCACTTTCTCTAGCTAACTTACCATAGATTTGCCTTTTTTGTTCTCATATATATGGTTGATTGATTAATCCAAGTTTTTGACATTATACATATGGTGTTTCATGATGGATTAATGGTTGTCTATATAGCGTAAAATTCATGATGATTTGATTGAACAGTCTTGTTTTTCTCTCGTAAGTCTAAATTCGATGATTAGCTTGGGATTGTCTTCTCTATATTTTTCCATGAGCCATCTGTGTATTTTTTTATGAAGGATTTTCATTTCCATCTAATGTAAACCAGCTCAAGAGTTAGAGAAGGATATGCAGAGTTCCACTGTGGGATTACTGCCTGCTGAGAAAAGACTTGTTATGTTTGATAAGATTTTTATTGCTTATAATGAGGCAAGGATATGCAGAACATTGATCATCTGTCTGATTTAGTTACTTCTGGGAGAGATAGGAAACAAGAAGAGATTGTATTTGCTTTTTCTTGTAAGTTTCACTTTGCAGATTGCACAACATTACGAGAAATGATACCTTGGAATTTTATTATGTTTTGGGTGTCACAACCAATTTACCAAATATAAAATTGAATTTGCAAGTCATTGGTGTTTGGTCAAAGTTGCCTTTCAAGATGTCAGGAAGGGATAAAGATAACAGAGGCTCAATTCAAGACTTGTTGCTTGTATAAGGTCCTTGTATAAAGTGTAGAGCTATATTAGTACAAGGAAGGAGTAGGAGTGAAGAAAAGTGTCTTACAAGAATATTAAGATAATGAAATTGATATTCATACACTTTTTCTGGTTAGATTGATATTCATACGCTTGTATAATAAACATTAGGTAGGAGTTTTTTTTTTTATACTAAACATTAGGTATGAGCTTTTTTGGATGTCGATATTTATATCTTATAACTGTAAAAACTAACAAATATTCGGTCCAATATTTAAGATTACATATTCTGATGTTGATATTTACTTCTGATTGATCAAGTTTCACTTATATCTGATAAGTGTAAAAACTAAACATTTGGTATGAGTTTTTTTGTATGTTGATATTTATACGTGAAGTGAAGTTGGATATAGAACGTTGGGTATTAAAATCAGGTAACAACGAGGTTGAGTAACCGAAGTGAAGTTGGATATAGAACGTTGGGTATTAAAATCGGGTAACAACGAAGTTGGGTAACATAAGTGAATTTGGATGTAGAACGTTGGGTATTAAAATCGGGTAACAACGAAGTTGGGTAACATAAGTGAATTTAAATGTAGTACGTTGGGTATTAAAATCGGGTAACAACGAAGTTTGGTAACCGAAGTGAAGTTAGATATAGAACGTTGGGTATTAAAATTGGGTAACTAAGTTTTGGTAACATAAGTTGGGTACACGATGAAGGTTGGGTATTACTATTTAAAGGAAGAATTCCTTCACAAATATAAAGTGCATAGTTACTGTTTTCCTATAATTTAGCCCACACACTTAGTTTCCTTACTAAAAAACCTACCTAGTAACTTTTTCGTTAGATTTTGATGAAGCTTTGCGTTTTTAGAAAATTACATGGTGTTTAGTAAGGTAGCTTATTCATTAGCTTTAGCTTTTTCAAAAGCTTTTTGAAGAGGTTTTTAAAAAGCTACAAAACATAACTTTTTGTAGAGCTTTCTAAAAAATAAGACGATTTTAACCTTGTTTAAATTGGAAAGCATTAATTATATTTATAAAACGTGTCCTTTTTGGTAATTTCACCACAAAAATCTACCCATAAACCTCCACATACCAAACACTTTTTAGCTTTTTCGTTAGATTTTCATATTTTACAAAGCTACTCAATACTCTATCCAAAAATACACCCAAAAAGCTTAAACTACCCAAAAAGCTTAAACTACCGAAAAAACTCGCTTTACCGAACAGACCCCTAGTTACTTAGTTCACCCAAATATTTTTAAAAGTAAATTAATTAAAAGTTAATTATTTGAAGATTTACCAAAGATAATAACAAAACTTAAAATTTGTACATCGTCCTACTAAAACGAAATCAATTTTAAAGGGGATTATTAGACGTACCGGCGAAAATCACTATTTGTCACCGTAACTACGCATTTCGCGTGCGTAGTTGACTGGTTTCCGACTACGCATATGGGGTGTGTAGTTGATATTAACTACTACTACGCACCCCAAGTGCGTAGTTAAGTGAGTTCTCAACTACGCACACGAAGTGCGTAGTTACGGTGTCAAATAGCAATTTTGACCGGTACGTTTAGAAACCACGATTTTAAAACAAAATATATTTAATTTGATAGTACTTTACACTTTGTATTAATATAAAAAGATAAATTGAATATCATATATTTTAGTTGATTTTGTATTTAAATTCTATATATATTCATACGTGGTTTAAGAACCTACACATCACGCCTCCTTCGTTTATTCATCGTACTCCGATATTCTCCTCTACTACCAATTCTTCTTGGATAATATTGAGAACTTAAACTTGAAGGTATGCATTTTCTTAGTTATATAAATGTTCTTAATAATATAAGTACATGATATAATTTAAATAAAAGTGATTTACACTAATAATATTTATTTTATATTAAATATAAATAATATGATTTATCCAATCATATAAATATAGTCACATTTAAAACACATAATATTTTAAATATATGTAATTATTAATGTTAATAAATTTATATTAAATAAATTATAAAAATTCCGTACATGACACCGGTAATACACTAGTTGATACAAATTTGAAAAGACTGACGTTGTCATCAGGAACTGTCAGCGAGGAAGAAGGGGTGGACTAGGGGTTTAGTATATCATCCTATCGACTCACAAAACCAATAACATTGACGATGCCCATATCGGATCCAGGAACGAAGGAAGTGAAAGATCTATTGGTGTTGGACCTAGGGTTGCGGCGCCGGTTAGGGCTTCGTTGATACCGACGCAGCTGCTTCATCTAATCCTAGCCGAATGAAATTGTTGCTTCAATCCCGGTGGCGGCGGCGACCATTTCTTCATCCTTGATGGTGTCATGCATCATGATGTTTCTCGGTTTGTCCAAGGTAGGACTGGTGATACTACAGTTTTTTTTAGGTAAAGCTGGTGATACTACAGTGGAACTGTGGAAGGATGTGATAATAAGTTAATAACGTTGCTAACAAGGCTGATGCATGAACTGATTAGTTTCTTTAAATATATTTTTTAAAATATAAAAAGCTGGATCCTGAGCTGATTAGCTTCAATCCCGGTGGCAGCAGCAACCATTGCTTCATCCTTGATGGTGTCATCCACCATGTCATCCATGCAGATGATAGAAGAACTACTACAAGAACAAGTCGCCACATACACGATACGTGTAAAACTTCAGCATATAGCAGGCGAATTGTCATCCATGCAGATGATATAAGCCAAAATGAGCATGCAACCACACTCAATACTTACTCTTTCATCCTCACTATAAAAATCAGCCCACATCCACTTTACTATCATCACTACCCACAACTTGAAATCTTCCACCATGTCAACTAAACTCATCCTCTCCTTCTCCCTGTGCCTTATGGTACTAAGCTGCTCTGCGCAGGCAGCGCAGCTATGGCCATGGCGGAAGGGACAAGACAGCCGCCCCCACCACGGCCACCAGCAATTCCAGCAGCAATGTGATATCCAGAGGCTCACCGCCTCTGAGCCCTCTCGTAGAGTCCGTTCTGAGGCCGGAGTTACCGAGATTTGGGACCATAACACCCCTGAGTTCCGATGCACCGGATTTGTCGCCGTCCGTTACGTAATTCAGCCAGGAGGCCTCTTGCTTCCTTCCTACTCCAACGCCCCTTACATCACCTTTGTCGAGCAAGGTATCACAATATTAAACAACTTCATCATAATAACTTATAATTAGACTAGAACTTATGCTTTCGAGAATATGGGAATTGTTTTCTGATGAATTGAGTTTGGTGCCGGCAGGGAGAGGAGTGCAGGGAGTGGTCATCCCAGGATGTCCCGAGACCTTCCAGTCGGACTCCGAGTACCCTCAGTCTCAGAGAGGCCAACACTCCAGGGAGAGTGAGAGCCAAGAGTCCAGCCGCGGGGACCAGCACCAGAAGATTTTCAGAGTCAGAGAAGGTGACGTCATCCCATCTCCCGCCGGTGTCGTGCAGTGGACTCACAACGACGGTGACCAAGATCTCATCAGTGTCACTCTTCTCGATGCCAACAGCTTCCACAACCAGCTCGATGAGAACGTTAGGGTAAGTAATCAAAACACTTCGGTCATCAATTTCAATTTCAGATTAGTTTATAACTTAACGTACCCTGGATTTTCGAACAGAGCTTCTTCCTAGCTGGTCAGAGCCAGCAAAGCAGGGAGGAACGCCGCAGCCAGCAACAGACGAGGGAGGAAGGCGGTGACCGCCAATCCCGTGAGAGCGATGACGACGAAGCACTTATCGGCGCAAACATCTTGAGTGGATTCCAGGACGAGATCCTCCACGAACTCTTCCGAGATGTTGACCGGGAGACCATCAGCAAGCTCAGAGGCGAGAACGACCAGAGAGGATTCATCGTCCAAGCTCAGGACCTCAAACTCCGGGTCCCAGAGGATTCTGAAGAAGAATATGAGAGGCAAAGAGGTGACAGGAAAAGCGAAGAAAGAGGAAGCGGAAGGAGCAATGGAGTCGAGCAAGGGTTCTGCAACCTCAAGTTCAGGCAAAATGTTAACAGGCCTTCTCACGCCGACGTCTTCAACCCACGCGCCGGACGTATCAACACCGTCAACAGCAACAATCTCCCAATCCTCGAATTCCTCCAACTTAGCGCCCAACACGTCGTCCTCTACAAGGTATGTGTATATAAACCCTAATTGAAGCCCTAAAGTCGATGTAACTTCAAATTGAATGAAATTCAATACCTAAAATCGATAAATCTGGAAATTGAAGATTGCCTGAACTTCAAATTGACCGATAATTCATTGAATTGATGCAGAATGCGATCATCGGACCGAGATGGAACTTGAACGCGCACAGCGCCCTGTACGTGACGAGAGGAGAAGGAAGAGTCCAGGTTGTTGGAGACGAAGGAAAGAGTGTGTTCGACGACAACGTGCAAAGAGGACAGATCCTTGTGGTGCCACAGGGATTCGCAGTGGTGGTGAAGGCAGGAAGACAAGGATTGGAGTGGGTGGAGTTGAAGAACAACGATAACGCCATAACCAGTCCGATTGCTGGGAGGACATCGGTGTTGAGGGCGATCCCTGTGGAGGTACTGGCCAACTCGTATGATATCTCGACGGAGGAAGCATACAAATTGAAGAATGGGAGGCAGGAGGTTGAGGTCTTCCGACCATTCCAGTCCCGATATGAGGAGGAGGAGGAGAAGGCGAGGAAGCGTTTCTCCATAGTTTAAGAGAGAGAATGGTTTCATCGTAAATTTTGCAAAATAAAAAAGAGGGAAAAGGATAAGGGAGTCTTGTTTATGGTTTAGCTAGCTAACTCCCTCTTCCTCTTCTGGGTTATGTTTTTACTTTAGTCTATCAAATAAAAGGGTGAATTAAAAAAAAATCACCTTCGAAGAAACGGGATCGCTTGCATATGACTTACTTGTTTTTATTTAAATTTGTTTAGTCTGTCGTATTATGCATTACTAATATAATTAAAAGTAATATTTAAATTTATAGATTAGTAAGTATTGATATGACGGATGTTTCACAACGTCCAAATCCATTTATACTAAAAAAAAATAACTCAAAATTATAAGAATTATTAATATTGCCACCGGTGAGGCCGTAATGTGCCAACACCACCTTCACCGGCCGCAATTTAACAGCACCACCTTTCCCTCTGACCCCGCCGCCGACTCCCTTTGTGCTTGTCATTTGCTATGTTGTCTTCTCTACTAGAATACTAGGCCTCCCCCAATTATCTACAATTCTGCAAATCCTATTTTAAGGCATAATCAAACTTTATTTACAAAATTGGTGCACAAATCTTGTTTATTGGTGCTAAGAACTTGTTGTTAGGTAATTACAAAATTGGTTTAAGGCATAATCAAACTTCAATTCGATAGAATTCATTAATTTTAGCCTCTAAGTAGATGTTTTTGTTAGGTAATTACAAACTATGGACTTTTGGTTACGTACTTGCACTATAACTTCTAAGGTCTTGCTTTATTCATATACATTATGATAACTTAATTCTATGGTCTTATTATATTCATAATTAAACATGGTTATGATCTAATGGCCATGATAGATGGTGATATATGACTTGTTGGATCATGTTACAGAGACCCTTAACAAACCTCAAGTGGATCTTTTGCGTATGTCCAACGTAACATATAATGTCCTATCTTACACCTTGATCATAGACTACATGTATGTTGATTTTATGGTTAGTTTTTGTGGGTTATTGTGTGATCATACCTTTATTTATTTATTTAGTTTTATAATTGGTTTAATTGTATATATTCGAGTATTTATAAAATTAAAGTACACAAACTTTAACTATAATATTTATAAAAAAATTTAAAAATTGTTTATATTTGATCACCTGTGTGAAAATTAAACTAGTTTATATACACATTTGAATTGATAGTCGTTTTGCCGGCTACCTTAGAATCGGGATAATGTCATGATTCATGATCAATGGCCAGTATATTCATTCATATGTATCTAATCAACTATTAGAAGATTCAATATATTGATAGTAATTGTCTTACACCAAATCTTTGCTTGGGAGTTAATAAATGAAAATGATGTTTCCGTAATTTTGGATTAAACTAATACTATTAAGATTTTTGTCTTAATTTACAAGTAAACAATATCATTCGAATTCAACCGTAGCAGGTAGGAACGTATTAAAAAAAGATTTTGAAAGAAATTTAGAAAAATGCAAATAACTATTCTTTTCTACTTCATTTATTGATAAAATCTAATTCAAGAATATTATGATGATTGTGTTGGAAATTCATCTTATCTAGATTATACTAATCGTGTGATAACATAACACTTTAAAATTAGACGGAACAATAACAAAATCATACATGATTTTGGTATTGTTCGACCAAGTTTTTATGTTTTACGGCCAAATTTTACCCGTTATTTGCACAAACACACTTTAAACTTTAAAGTATGGAAAAAATTATTTACGTAAATAATAAATCGAGAAATGCGTAAATAACGGACCGAATCAAACAAACTAAACTAAATAAATTGATAAACTAATATGATCACATTCTATTTTCGTACACATCTAATTAGACAACTATTTTCTTAATTGCAACTAAACAGTTGTCACATCTTTTTTCCTAGTCATTGTCATTTCATACTTCAACAAAAAAAATATTATTTATCATCAAGTATGTTAATTTGATGGAAAAAAAACAATTAAACTAATGAACAAAATCTAAATTGAATTATTCTGAAAATTACGTTTTAATATTTAATTACTGACTGAATAAAATAATGGATAAATTACACCGACCACCCTTACATAACTAACTATTCACAAAAATACCTGAATATACAAAATCATTTTTACAAATAATGTTATGTAATTTTCATCTGATAGGTAGTTTTTTTTTTTTTTTTTTGAAAGGATCTGATAGGTAGTGTTTGAAAGAAGAAGAAACTTGCAAATAATGTTATGTAATTTTCATCTGATAGGTAAGCCTGGTAAGGTATTATGCAGAAACTTACGTATTTCAGGTGGATTTGTGCAATTTATTTAATTTTAGAAGATAATAACGTGAAAAACAACATGTGTAATAAAATAATTAAAAAATCGAAAGCAAAATTTCTGCGTTTCTTCCATCTTTACCTTTTCGACGGCTGTGGGTCTCCGTTTGCCTCTCTCTCTCTTCTTTGTTTTCTTCTCTTCCTTCTTGGAATCTCGAGCAATTTCCTTGAAAATCTTCCATCTCCAATTCTTCATATTCATCTCTTGATCGGTCATTGATCCGTTGATCTATTCCTCATCGGCTTCTTTTTGTTTCTTCATCAGATCCAAACCCCCAATTTGCTTCCCTCGTGGAACCTGACATTTTATAGTTCCCAGGGAATTTTGTTCTCTTCTATCCTCTTAGATTCGCGAACAATTTCCACCAAAATCTCTTTTTAATTGTTTAATTTTTCATCTTCTTCTTTGTCTGTTTGTCGAAGTGCGATTTTTTTGTGGGTTTCGACTAATTGGACATGTACAGTCAAAAGTTAGGGTTTCTCTAACCTTGTTACATGTTTGGATTTTGTAATTTTTGGCCAGTTAGGTTCTGGATCTGGTGGTAGGAGTTTAGTTACCTGTATAGATTATCTGTATACTTAAATTTGGTAACTATAGGACTTTCCTTTTGGAGGTCTTACTGCTGACAATTGCAGAATAAAAAGTGTCAAGCTTGACGTTCTTGTGTGCAAGCTTATTTGAATCATGTCTAGAGTACCCATGGATCAAGTAATCGGTGGGAAGTTCAAACTTGGGAGGAAGATTGGTAGTGGCTCTTTTGGAGAACTTTATTTAGGTAACTGGCTTATTATGACCTTGTGTAATTGTATGTTTATATTTTTCCTACAAAAATGATAAATTGACATGTTTTTTGGTGTTTTGGGTTATATTTGGAAGGTGTTAATGTACAGACCAATGAAGAAGTTGCCATTAAGCTGGTTTGTGCCTCTTTTCTCTTGCTGGCACAATTGCTTTAAGTTTCCTTTGTGTCTCAATAGTTCGGTCATTATCTGTGGTGCTTGTATGGTTGAATATTTATAGCTATATCATGCAGCTCTAATTCCTTTGCCAGGAGAAGTAGTTTGGGTCCTTGTCTTTTTATCTATTCAACTTGATTTTTTTTTTATCGTCAATTATAGGAATCTGTCAAGACCAAACATCCCCAACTTCACTATGAATCTAAATTGTATATGCTTCTTCAGGGAGGCAGTAAGCATCTAATTTCTCCTTATTTGAATTACACGATGAACACACTATTATTTGTTTTGATGGGTGATTTTGATGTCGCAGCTGGGGTTCCTCATCTTAAATGGTTTGGTGTCGAAAATGAGTATAACATCATGGTTATTGACCTTCTTGGTCCAAGTCTGGAAGATTTGTTCAACTATTGCAACCGCAAATTGTCTTTGAAGACAGTCTTGATGCTCGCAGATCAGATGGTAATACGGTTGTTCTTTGGAGCAACGTTATTTATGCTTCATAGCATGCTAACATTTGTGTTGCGTTGTTCTTGTAGATTAACAGAGTTGAGTACATGCACTCTAGAGGTTTTCTCCATCGAGATATTAAACCTGATAATTTCCTTATGGGCCTTGGGCGTAAAGCAAATCAGGTATATTCTCAGAAAGTACCAAATATTCTTGATTATTTCTTTATGTTCCATTTAGTAGAGGTTACTGGTAAAATTGATAGTTTGAGTCAGTTATGTAGCAGTGCATGTATTTTTCCCATACCTATGTGAAAAAGTAATGCTCTAGAAATGTTATATTTGTTAGAGTTGAAGGCACAAAATATGTTTTTTCTGATCAGGAAATTGTGGACACTTTTGGTTATTGAGAAACACCGTATGTTCTAAAGAAATGCAATGAAAGGAAAGCACTATAATTATATTTGGAGGGGCCTTTTTTTGGTATAGTGTTCTGCATTTGCACGCTAAATAGACCTCGTTTATATTACACTGGATGGTTAGAATTCTTTCTGAAAAGGAGAATCAACTAATTTGTTCTTTCTTTTCCAAATTATGTATCTGATGGGACCCTTCATTCATTATGGGCAATATTTCTCTACTGTACTTCCTGCATATACAAGATATGACAATTATTACATATGGTTTCACTGTATTTCCTTGTATACTGAAATGTCTGTCCTTTTTCTCTGTGAAGGTATATATTATTGATTTTGGCCTTGCAAAGAAGTACCGTGATCTTCAAACACATAAGCACATACCTTACAGGTATTAGGCGCAATCTTCAAATCTGTGCTTAATCTTCATACAAGTCCTTTACTCCCTTGTCAACATCTTCAGTGTTACATTTCCTTCTTTTTTGGTTGATCTCTCTTAAGCCTGCCATTAAATAAATTTTTAGAACTAGTGGATTTCCTCTTGTATGTTAAAGTTTGTCTATACTAGTCATTTATAAAAAATAAAAAAAATCATACTTTTTGCACCAGATATTTTGCAGTCAATTTCTTGCTGATGCTTGGCTTATGTATCTTGTTGAGGCCTGATGTTATACAAGTGTACTATATTATATTTACAGAGAGAATAAGAACCTCACTGGAACTGCTCGGTATGCAAGTGTCAATACTCACCTTGGGGTTGGTAAGTTCTCTCTTTTTTTCTTTTTTTCTTTTTTTCTTTTTAACATATGGCGGTATTGTTATTGTCTCTATCATTAAAAGTCATTAGTTAACTAGTGGATCTTGAATTGAGAACTCATTTTGGTTAATTTTTTCTTGTAATAGAACAAAGTAGAAGAGATGATCTTGAGTCTCTTGGATACGTGCTCATGTATTTTCTGAGGGGAAGGTAAGAAATACTTTTACTTAAATGATAGGTTATACTTGTGCACCAGGTTCATCACTCCTTGCTTGAAAGGTCCCTATATGATCTTGTGATATCTCTTGCAGCCTACCATGGCAGGGCTTAAAAGCTGGTACTAAGAAACAGAAATATGACAGGATAAGTGAAAAGAAAATGCTCACTCCAATTGAGGTACTAAGTTATTCTAACATACCTTGTTTTTGGTAAATTCTGCTCATCAGATGTTATATGTTGATAGAATTGATATCTTAAAAAATTGATGTCTTAATAATTACAATGTCTTGTAGGTGCTCTGCAAAAATTATCCAACAGAGTTCACTTCATATTTCCACTATTGTCGAGCATTGCGGTTTGAGGACAAGCCAGATTATTCCTACCTTAAAAGGCTGTTTCGTGACCTCTTCATTCGTGAAGGTATTACATGCTTTCTTTCTTAGTGATGTCATCTCATAGTTACTCTTCCATGGGGCAAAGATGAACTATAAATTGTGGATATAATGTTTCTCAATGATCTTACTGATTGGTGATTTTATTATTGAAAAATGTTTATATTTTTTTTAAAAAAAACAAATCCCTTTGGCATGATTAATGAATTGATTCTTCTTTTTTTAAAATTCTACCATCTTTTTTTGCTAGTTTGTTTTATTAGAATCTTGATTTGATGGTTCGTAGAAATATAAAAACTTCTGTAAGAACTGTACGTGATAGAAAGAATTGATGAAACTACCTGAACTCATAGGAGTTCTGTCTCTGATGATATTATTATGTGCTTTAAAACATCCATTTATTCTTATTTTTTGTACAGGTTACCAGTTTGACTATGTATTTGACTGGACAATACTGAAGTATCCACAGATTGGCTCCAGCTCTAGATTACGGGTTAGTTAGATTATAATTATTTTTATCTTAGTGTATGTAATAGAATATTTGTATGTACGTAATTGCCGTCATCTCGAATTGAATGTCAATGTTTGCATTCTCTTTACAGCCAACTGCAAAACCAGATTTGAATCCGGGTCCTTCTGCAGAAAGGCCTTTAGGTATGCCAACTTCTCCCAAAAAATGAGTCACTATCTGCATTGTTATTTTTTTTCAAAGAAACAAGTTTGAAGATTGTGCATGGAGAGCTTACGCGATATTTCTATCCATGAACAAAAAGCAATTTGGAAAATAATGTCAATAGTACTGAGCTATACCTATCTGCTAATTAGTTTTGTTTTTGGTGCTTAATGATGTTCATTTTCATGCCATTTCCTTTTGCAATTATGCTAGTTGCAAGGATAGCAGTGCTCAATATGTTAATCCCTTTTCTTTTCCTTGTCAATGAGTATAATATCCTTTGTTGGAACCTTCTGACATATTCTATTATCTAGCAGGACAAGAAGCTCGAGATCGATTCTCTGGTGCTGTGGAGGCCTTTGTTAGAAGGAACCCTATCTCTGCCTTGCAAGGTGACCATTCGAGAAACAAGTCCACAGATGATCCTTCATCCAAGGACGCGGTGAGTAATTAGAACGACAATCATCATCATCATATATGGATGACATATTATTAATTTAGTAATATTAATCATACTCTTGCGCATTTAATCAGCTAGCTGATTCTGAGAGAGGTCGTAGCTCTAGGGGTGATAGTGCTTCAAAGAGAGCTGTTGTTTCAACAAGCAGACCCAGTTCATCTGGTGAGCCCAGTGACAGCCGATCAAGCCGGCTATTGTCAACTAGTGGTCGGTTTTCCTCTGCACAAAAGATCCAACCTGGGTTTGATCCCAAAGCATCAAATGTTGGTCATGGCTCAACAATAAGGCCTGGTGGGATTGATGCCATGAGAAGTTTCGAGTTCCTCTCTATCGGGTCAGGCAAAAGGAAGTAAGAAAATGTATGTTTCTAAATCAATTTATTATTTGACAAAAGGGCAGGAAATGACCCTTTTGGGCAACTCTGGAGATCAAAGCAACTGTAATAGCTCCACAGTTTTACCTTTGGCTACTCGTTCGTGTGAATATAAACTTGCTGCAGGCTGCATTTGAAGCTGAGGCAATATGCTCTGAACATTTGAAGTTACTCTTGGTCGTTTTTGGTGATATCTTACTAAACCACCTTTAGGGGAATTGTTTGTAATATGTTGCAACTCAAGTAATTGTAATAAGTAAAAAAAACGCTCGTTCTGCAAGGCTGGTGTTTTAGTAATTTGCTTGTATCAAATGTGTCGATTCCATAATGGAATGCTTATATCTACAAATACACTAACTTACAAAGTTACAAGAACTCCAATGTCAACTAGGAGAATATCTAGCTGATAATGCCATTTCTGATCAGCCACTTACAATGTTACAAAGCCGAGGCATAATCACAACGCTAGCCGAACTTCAAGAGGTTGGAGAAATCAATTGAGAGCAAAAATAATCTCTATGAACTGAACCTATGGGGCAAATATTGCTCAACTAACAGCAAGGCACTCTCCTGCAACAATACATACAGAAAGGTAAATTAGTGAAATACATATTGCATAGTTCAGCAGGAAAGAACAGAGTCACAAGGTAAAAGAGAGCAAGACTCATATGAAGAGGTGTTGCAATGATAACCACATAGGCATGAAAATACTTGTGATATAAGGAAGCATATGAATAATCAAACCATAGAGGTTCTGCATAAAAATGATGCTTCTGTGTGTAACTTGGCTTAATTCAGCTAATAGGGATGTAACGGTAGATGAGGTTGCATGACTAAAGCATGATCAATGAATAACAAGTACAAATTTAGAGACAGTGAAGATTACAAAAATGCATTAAAATCCATACATCAGTTTCTACTAATCATTTGTCGGTAGCGATTAAATGTATCAATTAACATTTAATGCAATCCGCTATACAATTATAGATGTCAATTGATTCGAGTTTCTGTTACAACGCTCCTAGCAAAAGCGAGTCAACGCTGCCGTTTGAACACATCGGGTTACTTACCGGTCAGTTACACATGAACTCATTTTTAACCATCTCATAAACCAGAAAACAAAGGGCAGAAGCAAGTATTACCGATAAACATACTATTTCCTTCTCTTTTTCACCTTCATCACCATAGACATGAGCGAAAACACATCCCAGACTCCAGTTATTGTATACCGATGGGAATGCAGGTCATGCAATTTCAGTACCATTGATATCAATCTTTACAGGTTTCACTACAACACTCATCATCCAGAAGCAAATATTAACTCCTTTTTCCAGAACCCAGTGCTGCAAGCTCATCAACTAGGTAGGGGTTTGACTCCATTAGCAAATCCCCCTTTGCCAACAGAAGCTTCCGGAAGCAACCAACACCGAGTGGAAGGAAACCCTCATCAGAATAGTAACCAAGTGATTCGCCGCATTACCGACCCACCTAGGCTTTATACTAGGGCCCTTCTATATCAACTGGAACGCCCTCTCCCGGCGTTCGTCGATCTTGTTGACGAAGATGACAACAACCCTGGCATGGTAGATGTGACCTTGCACCTGTAAGAAATCCTGGATGTAAGTTGATTAAATATGTTGTTTATCCTAATTTAGTAGCATGAATTGCAGAACGCCAGAAATGGCGTTATAGTTGTTTTAGTAGCTCTGTGTTACAAGAGCAGCAACTTTTTTTTTCCTTTCCGGTTTAAAATACTCCCTTGCAGGTCCCTCCCTTTCTGTTTGGCGTCCCTACAATGCTGAAGCAGATGGAGATGTTTTTTCAGTTCAGAACTTGTTTCCAAGTATTTTGACAGTGTTACTTGTAAGCAAAATTATCTAATACTGAAAGACACTGTACTTGTATCCTAAATAAGCTATTTCCTGATGTATCGCCTTTGAATTTTTTTTTTCCGAAGACTCCAAATGAAAATGCTAGTGAGATTTGTTTACAGCATGTTTGGCGTGTCAAGCTGTACAGCTAAAATGGTTGAAATTAGCATAAATTATGAAAATGCTAGTGAGATTTGTTTCCAAAAAGCATTGCTCGAAACAATGCTAAACGCTAAAACCTTCTTTTACCACTAAAAACACCAATATGCTAAACTCTACCTCAATATCCTCTTTATAGGCATCACTCAACAGTCAACACACACCAAGCGTTCAGATTAAGAATTGATTACCTTAAATGCAAGCTTCAGGTGGGATGAATTCTACTAGATTGATTAGCATACAAATAGTTTGAGATATATTCAGACCAAGGAGCTAGTACAGAAAACAAGGTGTCAAAAACTCAAATTATGGCTGAGAATCACTACAGCGTAGAGGTACTCTTTCAATCTTTCCTAGAAAAGAACCTAAGAAACCGTGTGTTCATCACTGCAATGTATGACAGACATTACACAGACATGTCAAATTAGTAATACTCCTACCCTAGGAAGGTAAGGTTAATTATGCCACAAAAATAGATATCCCGTGACCATACAAGGATATGAAGCAATGTGTTAGGCTAATTAGCTTAGTGAACAAAATTCAACATCAATCAAAACCCAGAAATTCAACACGGGGTAGCCCGCATCTGACACAATATTCAGTGACCCCTAAAACTGTAAATTTCTCAGTTCCTCTACAAATTCCCCAACCTCGTCCAAGAGCAGGGTAGATAGAATTTGATTTTCCAGTCTACCACCAATTTATACATCATAAATAACAAAAGGGCCAAACAATTTTTACAATTTCAATTTCTTCATTGTAAACCTTGACTGGCCCTAAGATACGTCTCGGATGCATAATTAAAAGCTTCATAACCCAAATAATGCTATTAGTTTCTCCATTGTTTTTGCTATTGGGATTGCAATAAGGGTACGGGATTCATGGTTACAGAAAAAGAAAAGAGCTTGCATTTCTCACAAAAATTAGCATAGCGGTGAAAGAAAATTGACACAAACTAACAAAAATTATGATTTAAATAAGCAACTAAGGTATTCATAGTCGTTACCCGGCAATCGCTTGGCCCTCCAAAATCGTTGATTGAACTGCATAAATGAAAAGAACATGGAATCGGGAGACGAGGGAGACTAGGATGATAAAAGTTATGCTGCTCAGTACTTCTGGTCAGTGTTGTTACTGTTGTATGGCTTATTTCCGCCTCAATTTACTTTAGAGTTTCAACCAAAAAAAAATAAAATTACTTTAGAGTATTTTTACAGTCTTTAATTTAGTGTTTAATAGTTACTCCGACAGCTAACACGATTATGAAGAAATTATTAATTAGTTTTTATTTTATAGGTTTTTTTTTAATTTTACAATTTATTAAATGTTCACTGTTTTTAAATCAACAAATAACATTTTATTACATAAATATTTTATAAAACAATTTTTAAAATCAATTTTCATAACTCTTTTTTTTAACATAACATAACTCTCTTAATCGATAACTTAAAAACATAAAAGAACACTTAAATTTGAATAAAATTTAAAGATAAAACTACGTCAAACAACCTCGTATTTTCATCAATTGACACTAAACCACCCTTTATATAATAGAGTTAGAACAACCTTAACACGATGGTTGTTACTAAATTCACTTATTGATTCATCAACTTCGGCGATATTACAATTGAGTAATTAATTGGCGTCACACCGTCCTTGTTACTAAAGCCAGGTCCGGGCCAGAGTCGGTGAAATAAGTTCGTTGGAACAGGATCTCGATTTGATAGGAAATTATATTGAAAAAACTTGTGTAGTTATTATTACCATTGTGTTGATAGCCTAGTTGATTATAGGTGTTTCTATTTATACTGAGCTCTGTGGTTCGAGGCCTTGTCTTGGTAGTTTTTATTTATTTATTATACCTTATAGTTTAAAATTTATGGGCTCTTTTTGTGATTAATGGACTGGGTCTTCGAAATGAACGGCCCTGATTAAAACTACCTCTATACCGTGGAGATCATATATATCGGCTTTAAACCTAAAACCGGTATTGTGTACGTATGAAGGACATTGTTAGGCATGGGGCCGGTTTGGTCAAACCGGCGGTTTAGATTTGGTCGGTTCAAGGTTTAGATTAAGTTTAGGTTTATAAAAATAAAAAATCTAAACTGACGCTTTGAACCGGCCCAAACTGTCGATTTGAACCGACGGTTTACGACGGTTCCATAATAAAATGCACAAACTATTGTAATATATGGTCATATAAGAAGTCCTTCGGGGGTAAGAGGTTGGCGGTGAGAAGTTCGACAAAGTGGGAAAATCTTGCTGAGTGACACCAGTGCACCACCAACTATAAAAATATTATTTTATCAAGGACCAATTTTTGTATGCTTTGCTTTGCGGATTTTCATGTCAAGAACATTTGTTCCTATCTTATGATAATAAAATGATTATGTCTAGTCTACGGCAGTTTTTTTAAGAAAATAATGAGTTAATAAAGTTTTTTTTTATGTATTGTTGATTATAAATAGACTTTTAGTTATTTTATATTTATTTTTAACTTTAAAATTATGGGTATAAAGGGAATTTGAGAGATAAGTTAAAATAAAACCCTATAAATAGGATTTATCTAGATTTGGGTTCCGGTTCGGGTTCGGCCGGTTCGGGTTTCGGTTCGGGTTCCGGTTCGGGGTTCCAGTTCCGGTTCGGGTTTCAGTTTTGAATTCCGGTTCGGTTCAGGGTCGGTT
Source organism: Fagopyrum tataricum (assembly GCA_002319775.1). NCBI lineage: Eukaryota > Viridiplantae > Streptophyta > Magnoliopsida > Caryophyllales > Polygonaceae > Fagopyrum > Fagopyrum tataricum. The sequence goes on from CM008285.1 coordinate 19,129,935, forward strand.
CGGATTCCGGTTCGGTTCAGGATTTGGGTTTGGTTGAGTTTAGGGTTTTCTTTTGGGTTGGGTTTACCTTGCAATTATCAATTTGCCCTTCTATTTTATCTTTCTAGATAAATAAAAGGGGCCTAGTTTGTCCCTTGATAATAGAATGAGCCCTCTTAGTGTTATTCTTCACAAAAAAGGCCTTTAGAGAATAAACGGAATTACATAGAGATGAACCGTGTAATGATGAAAAATGAATTGCTAATTAATCAATATTTCATAAAACTAAATGTTCAAAATTCTTAAAATGAACCTAAAATAAAAATTTTAGAGCACAAAATATGTATTAAAAATGATATTCTAACAAACAAGTTTATTTCTTTATTTTTAAAAAAAATTCCACAGTCATTACAATTTTAGTTTAACTTTTTTATACTAACATTTCTAAGTTTTTGTAAATTTATTTTACATATTTTACACTATTAATTTATATTTTTTGGCACTATTGCCGGATGATGATGTTATATTATGAAACACAAATTTTATTAGTATATTTTTATGATAACATTTGTTGATGCAAAATTTTTTATACAATTAGTTCATATAAAATGTTTTATTGGTTCAAGTATTTTATACCAGAGAGAATCAGATAAACTACCTTAGTTCACTAATAATATATTAAAAGTAATTTGTTAATCAAAGTCATTCTCCTATAATTTAGTTAGTACATAATATATTAAAACATATAAAAAGTAATTTGTCCTCATCTGTTACAATAATTTTTATACTATTTGATTACAAGAGAATAATTCTATGATTATAATGTTATAGATTAGTCGTGGAGAAACGATCGTTGGTTGGTAGTCACATCCTCCCACCTTACTACCAACTAGACAAACCAATACTAAGTTGGTCTAGTGGGATGTGGTGCTAGGCTTCTTAAGTGTTTAGCTTGGAGATTCGAGTTCGAATCCTCCTGGCGGCATGTATGAAAAAATTGATATTGGGAAGATATCCCCTAACAATGGGCCACGACTTTCTACCCGATCTGGACGTAGAGCGGCTAAGCCGATCGAACTGGGTGGTCTCCGAATTTATCATTACCAAAAAAAAAAACCAACTAGACAAGTTGGATATCGTGATTTATTCTTTTTTTTTGGAAAATTTTATAAATATATGTTAATTACGATACTCGAACTTTCTCGGATACATGATTTAATGCAAATAATTTTCTTGTTCGAGAATCAACGTATATAATTTTCTTGTACACGATTCTTGTATCGTATACAAAAAACTCGAAATTATTAGATTAATTTTCTTGTATACAAGCGATTTGACTATTTTTTGCACATCTATATATAATATATCTATTTATATCCTAAAGCAGCCCATGAACTTACACGTGACACAGTCTAGTAAATTCACGTCATTAAACTTACACGTGACACAGTTTGATGAATCCACATCGTTAAATTTATAAATGTCAATTTTTTTGTAAATCCAGGTCCTACCATATTAAAACAAATTATTTAAAATATTTAATTTACCAATTTTAACTAAGTTAATTTATATATTGAGTCTTCAATTTTTTTTGTAATATACGTATAATTTTTCACAAAATATTTTTCATCAAATCTTATTTACAAATTTTATTACTTTATTTTATATATTGAGTCTTTATATTTTTTGTTAATATACGTATAACTTTTCAAACGTTGATTTTTTATTTAAAATTTTAAAGATCTTAATATTTTTATTTACTTATATTTTTCAAACGTTGATTTTTTTTATTATAAACTTCATTTTTTTATTTAAAATTTTAAAGATCTTAATACTTTTTTTTATTGATATTTCTATTTTTTAATTGAACTTTATTTTTTCAAACTTATAAACCATTTTTTTTCTAAAATAAGTTTTTTTAAAAAAAACTATTAACAAAAATATTTCTCCATTTTTTTAGAGTAAAGAAAATTTTAGAATTAAAAAATTACTTTTTTTTATAATAAGTGTTTTTTCATTTAAAAAATTGATTTTAATATTTTTTTTGAAAAATATTTCAGATATTTTTAAACGATTTTGTATAAAAACTCATAAATTTCTTACTACAAATATACGGAAAAAAATGGAAAAAAAAATTTCTAAAAAAATTAATTTTGATTTTTTTAAAAAATATCGACTTTTTAAAAATAAATCATATATTTCTAATAGTTATTTTTTGTCATTTACACAAAATCATTTTAAAAAATCAGAAAAAAAACTCCGGAAAAAAAAATGAAGTGTCTTATAAAAAATTAAAAATTTATACTTAATTTATGACTTTTAGCATATTATTTTTTTTTAAAAAAAAAAACTACATTACACTCATAATCCTAAGTTTTTTTTTAATAACATTTAAAAAATCAGTTGTCCAATCATCACCGGAATTAGATTTTTTTTTCCGAAAAAATAAGTTATATTATTTTTTATAAATATGTTATGTATTATTTTCAATAATTTTTCAAAGTCCGTATATGTTTTACACATAACTTCTTATTTATCTTATATAACAAAACAACCCGTGAATTGATACTTAGCGTGATTTCGTGCGGTCACCTTATCAATTTTATAGTGTCGTCTATTCGTTAACCCAAATCACGTGCTCTAACATTTAATTTAATAAAACCTAATTCTTTTTAGGATTGACATTAACTTTGGCATTCGAGTATCTCAAAGGATATTGTTTCAGAATCCACTTTCCCGAATGTTATTGCAAGATTTGAATGATTGCTTGATTTTCATTTATAATGTGAAAAATACATTCTTACAACAAGTATCACATAACAATCAAGACAATTCTCCACATAATAAATTATCAAAAAATATATTGACACACAATTATCGTCTAACCCGTGCTAGACACATGTATTAAAACTAGTATATACTAAAGTAGTCTACGGTTTACTGACGTGACAATCTAAGGTTTTAGAATTTTAGTCAAATAACAATAAATTATTAGATTGCCACTCCCTTTAAAATTATTAACTTTTAAGTTTTTCAATTACAAAACCAATAGATTTGGTGCAATTTAAAAAAGATTTTGTACAATATAGATTCTCTAAAATTATTTAAATTTAAATAAATTCATTTTTTTAAAAATTACTATTATAGAGAAAATTATAAAGTTTTGATTTTTCAAATTTCCGCTATAAAAAATTTCGAATTTAAGTTTTCACTAAAATAAAAACTAAGATTTAGTTATTTTTAAAAAAAAATTCTTAAAAAATTCGAACTTATTTAAATTCTCTAAAATTATTTTAATTTAAATCAATTTAATTTTTCAAAAATTACTATTCTAACGTAAATTACAAAATTTTTATTTTTAAAATTTCCGCTACAATAAATTCGAATTTAAGTTTGCACTAAAAAAAAGATTTAGTGATTTTAAAAAAAAATTCTTATAAAACTCGAACTGAAATTTTTATTTTATAAGTTAAGATTTTATATTTCGTGATTTTTTGTTTTAAAATTTTCTTTTTTAAGGGTATATATAAAAAGAAAAAATTCGAGCTTTAAAATGAAACGATTAAAATGTTGCTATACTTTTGTATATTTTAATTGTTATTTTGTAATCGATGTTATTTGATTTTTATTATGATTCAAAATTATTTAAAAGTGTTTTGATATTATATAAACGGGATGGGATACTTCCAGCGGGATGGAGAAATTAATGTCTATATTCCGTCTCGGATATTTATTGGTTGAATGTGATTGTTATTTTTTTTTATGAAATTCCAAAATTTGAAGGATTTGTTCTCACCCTATTTATATGTATTAAAAATATTCGTGCACGGCACGAGTCCTAACCTAGTTAAACTCATATACAATAATTAATTAAATATAAAAACTTATAACCAACTGAGAAAAGATATATTAAGTAAGGCAAAATGGTGATAAATAGCACCAACTTTAGGGGTGGTTGTGTCCGGTGACACGAACTTTAAAAAACTCGAAATAAAGCACAAATTTTGGGGAGTAGTTGCGTTTTTTAGCACAAGTCTGATTCCGGTGAAATGTCCGGATTATTTTGTTGATGTGGCGCCGGAAAAAGATAATTTTGGTTTTTAATTTTTAATTTTTTTTTTTTACTTTTTTACACTTATGTGTATTAACTTTTTCTAACTAAAAAATAATATAATAAAGTGTAAAAAATATTCTTTTTCTATTGAGAGTCCACTACTTAAATATTTCTTTTTTTTAAAGAATTTTTTTAAAATTTTTTTTTTTACAAATCTATCTTATATATATTATAGGAGTAGCACTCCTTGCCACGTGTCACGCAGAAAAATACTCAGTGTCACGTGTCATTTTAACATTTAACCACAACCCACCAAAATATTAATTAAGTTTATTTATTACAAAATTATTTAACGAAATATTAAAATCAAATCTTAATTAAATTCATCCCTTTCAATCACCTTTTTTGTTACTTGAGATATGTATAACAGATTAAAATCACATCTATAACAAATTTTAGTAGTAAAAAAAAAAAGAATTAATTAAATCTACTTTTAACAATTAAGTGTTATTTCTTAAATTAATTTATATATAACAATTAATTTAACACCATATGCTACCAATGTACTATTTCTATTAATATATGAATTGTAGCACCCCAAATCTGTAGGACTCGGGGTGCTACTGGGCTAGGATCTCACAATGGATCCTGACCCTAGCCTGACAACAAGTTCACAGAATTTTACAACAAGGCACCAATAGATTAAAACAAAACATAAAACTGATATATATATATATATATATATATATATATATATATATATATATATATATATATATATATATATATATATATATATATATATATATATCAAAAGGTAATACAGAGCAATGTTGAGTACAAAGTCAAAACATAAATCCGTACAACATAAATAACCCATATCCCACGATATCGCCCCAGTGTACGGAGCCCTCAACAGATCACCCCTCTGGATCACTCTGCACCTCTCCTAACCTGCAAATGATCTACAACACGGTATAAAACCGTTAGCTAACCATACACATATATAAGAAGATGCTAGAACACAAACACACATCAGAAATTATAACATATCAACATGCTTTCACAAATTTACCCGGTTTATTATCTTTAATAAGTCTATCACTCAATTGTATAAATAGATGTATATAAATATATGTGACACGAGGAATGTATATAACCCTCGCCTCTGCGTGCAATAGCTAGCTAGAGTGGTATCAACGCACTTTCCCGTATACCATATGGAGTGGTAGGTGCCCTTCCCGTATACCAGGTCTAACTAGCTTACAGAGAACTTCCCAGACTCCACTACGGGATGAAAGGTAAGTTGTCACAACCACTACAATGGGCGGTTAATATAACATAGGTCGGCAATGAACCATCTCGCATGCTACAAAGCATATAACAAACACCACTCAAGCATACATCCAATATAAGGATAGTAGCTAAGTAAGTCATATGGACTTACCTCAACCTCTGAAGTAAACTCAACCACGATCAACTCTCAGATACGTCCACTCCAATCCGGAGGACAACACTACCTAATATCAAGGCATATAACATATATCAGACTCATATTCATCAAAGGGTCACAACTAGACCCAAGGGATCCATAAGGATCATATCCTAACTCATAAACCTCAAAGCCATAACCGGCATAAACAATAACGTACTCATCATCGTTCTAACCTCATACATAAACCTAGCATGCTACTAACCCGCTCATACTAGGAAAGGAAAGGATCTACCTAACTCTAGGTAGACCTGGGACAAGACGCACCTACGTGACACAAGAGACGCAGGGGCGGAACAGGCACCCGCAGGCGCGGCAAGACCCAGCCGCAGGCACGGTGACAAAGGCCGCAGGCACGGCGCAGGCGTTGTGGCACGGAGTCCGCTGGGGCGGCGGCTTCCAGGCGCGGGGGCGGCGACGGTGCAGAACGTGATCCCGCGATCCCTCTTCAGCTCTTCACATGATCAAATCACGTCTTCAGTAATCCAAAGCCACACACATACATATACATACATAAACCAACATCAATCCATGATCCATTCATCTACTCCTAAGCTAAGGAAAGAAGAACAAGAAAGAAAGAAGAAACAAGTCTTACCTACTACTGGTCTAGGCAAGAGGATGCACCAAACTACACTTCAACTGGCTTCCAAGCACAGCCACAACAACCACTAGCATCAGCCTCAACAAGGCCACACAAAACCTCTTGCAACCATGGGAAAACCAAGATCAAGATCAAGGAAGAAAAGGGAAGAAGAAACACGTAGGTTTAGCTGGGAAGGAAAAAGGAACACTTGCTCATGAGGCCAAAGAATAAGCTTAAGGAAGAAGAAACAATAGGGTAAAGCACGGGTCAAGAGGTCAACAAAGTCGGCTGCAGCCGCAGGTATCCGCGGGGCGGTTCACTGGGCTGCGGGAGCGGGAACCCGCTAGGGCGGCACACATGCCCGTGGGGGCGGCTAAGGTAAACTAGGTCCAAAAGTCTAAGGCTCTTACATCTCACCCCCCTAAAAACAAGTTTCGTCCCGAAGCTTGTAAAATCCTTAAGCCACTCGGACTCACAAGACGAGGTACAACTCTCTCTATAACCTCAAACATAAGCATGGAGGAAACCATCAACTCCAGCAACAAAACACTATCCAAGGCATAAAGGAAAACCATCTCTAGCCAAACCATAACACATCACAAGGCATAGAGGAAACACATATCTAGCCGTATCATACTCATAACAGAAAGACATGAAGGAAAAACATCTCCAGCTACACTATGTCCATCAAAATAGCATGGAGGAAAGAGCCATCTCCAGCTATAAACAAGAACGTACTAGCACAACAAGATCTAATAAGATCATATATCATATCAAAGCTAGTATGAAAATAAACACATCATAGCACATAAGCATATAAGCATATAACACTCACCAAGATAGTACTAAGGTCTACGCGGTGATCCTACTGGTGCATCTAACTCAGCATAGAACTTTGGATAGTTCCTCTGGATACTATCCTCAGTCTCCCATGTAGCTTCATCAAGTTCTCGTCTCGACCACTGTATCCTCAGCATAGGAATGTCCTTCGAACGCAAGCGTCTCATACCTCGTTCTAGGACTGCAATAGGGTGCTCAACAAAAGTGTGGTCCGGCTCAACCACCAAATCATCATAACTCGCGATGTGTCTCGGATCTGGTATGTACTCCCTCAGCTGAGACACGTGAAATACAGGGTGAACACCCTCTAATCTCGGCGGCAAGGTTAATCTGTATACTGCGCTCCCAACCCGATCCAAAATCTCGAACGGTCCGACATATCGGGGACTCAACTTCCCCTTAATGCCAAAACGTCTAACACCTCGTGTCGGGGACACTCTCAGCCACACATGGGCGCCTACTCTGAACTCTAGAGGTCTACGCCTCCTATCAGCATATGACTTCTGACAGCTCTGAGCAGTCAACATCCTCTCTCTAATCAATGCTACACGAGCTACATCATCCTGAATCTGATCAGGTGCTAAACCACTAACACTGCTCTGCTCATCCCAGCATAACGGGGTACGACATCTCTGTCCATACAGTGCCTCATATGGGGCCATCCCAATCGATGCATGTCAGCTGTTGTGGTATGAGAACTCAACAAGTGGGAGATGATCCGTCCACACTTGTCCCCAATCCAACACACAAGCTCGCAGCATATCCTCCAGCGTCTGAATGGTCCTCTCTGACTGACCATATGTCTGAGGATGGAACGCAGTCGTGAAGTGCAAACTCATCCCCAGGGCAGTCTGAATCTGCTGCCAAAACCTTGAGGTAAATCGTCCATCTCTGTATGAGACGATCGTCTTCGGTACACCATGGAGTCTCACTATCTGCCTAGTGTACTCCTCAGCTAATCTGCTTGTAATAACCGGAAAATTTTAATAAATTTCTGGGTTATTTTAAATTTTAATTAATTTAATTTAGTTTTTATGAGAACCCGAATCGATAACGAAGAGACAATTCAGACGGATCCAATACCGATTGATTAATCCGGGATTAAACCGGACCCGTTTTTTTAAATAATAAAACTGAACCATTCCACTACTCCCTACACCAGTCAGCTACCACAGCCCAGTAAAAGAGCTCTCTGCTTGCCTTGGGTCAACAGGCCCAAACGGCCTTGTATTGCTACTCCTACCTCCTGGGCCGACCATATTACTTCTCTTCTTGGGCCTGACAAGGATCGGGCAAAGCGAGACCAAGCTGCCTCCTGCGTTTCGTCTTCCCTGTGTAATTACTAATTACTTCACATATCTTTAATGGCCGGTTAACTAAGGACATTGAAGACGAAGTTTATGCAGCAGTAACGACAACCATAACTCACGCCGGCCGTTGAAGCGAATTGAAGACGCATTCTGTCCCGATCGCTCCACCATCCTTTCCGGCTTGTGCCTCCTCTCCGCTCGACATCACACCTTCCTTCCCCTCTTTCACTGTCATCTCCCGGGTCCTCACCGGTCGTACCTCCCCTCTTCAAACTGCGCTATCTTCACCCCGCAACCGAGATCTCCCGACTACACTAGAACCTCGACCCCCTCATCTGCACTCTTGCCCACTTCGTTCGGTCGCCCAGTCCATACTGCCGCCGGGAAGGAAGATCGGGTGTGTCGAAACGTAAACCACCGAACGCGACCTCAATCTTACCGGCGTCACCTTTCCCATCGTGGCTCGAGTTCGCCGAAGGAGTGTAGACCATTGCTCCACCTTCTGAGTACGAGCCGCTGACGCAGCGAGCACACCGGTGACAAGTACACCTTCGAACCGTGGTGAGTCGATCGCTACACCTTTTGGGCTATTGGGTTGTTCACTCTTGTTGATTGCGTCGTCAATCATACTTTGGGCGGAGATATGCCTTTTTATTCTTGATTGAAATGGTTGCCTGCTTAATGTTAGCAGAGATCGAACCAAGAACCACAAAGTATAGAGTTGACGGGTGGTCTGTTGCTGCTCAAGTGAATTGAACTTCCGACCATCCGACACCATCGTAAATTGTTATCCTACGATCCAATTCTTTCGGTTAGATCCGAATCCGAGCCTTGCAATTTAAATTAATTTCATAGAATTCAGCTAAATTATTATATAATTAATAGCTATAAAATAACTAACTTGCATTGCATGATAATTTAGATCAATTGGTGGATGGTAATGGAGATTGTGTGATTACGCAAAACTAAGTAGGAGACCGGAATTATAATTTAACAGAGTGGAGAAGTACTTTAACCAAAACGGGATTTTAGATTTAACGGATGTGAGATAGTGTAATGTGAGACGGGAAAAAGAATATGAGTACTCGAATGGTTGATACCAATAGGTTAAAGATGCCTCTTGAGTTAGGTATTGTTTAAAGGATAACTATGCTATAGATAAAAGAACATGAAATGGACATATAGGTCCCCGAACCGAAGTGTAAAGGACATCAGGGTACAAATGCCGGATGTCATGCTTGACTTTTGAGAATGATAAGTAGAATAGTATTAAGGATTGAACTCGTTCTGAGGAATGATAAATGTGGAACAGGATAATCGGATCTCTGACTGGCGAGATTACGAGACGTGGAGACCAATACTGATAAGGTGAGTTCGTAGGACTCACTTAGCAACTTTTTAATACTGAGTGTGCACTAGGGTAGTGTGTGTTATTCTTGTGAAATAAAATAAACGAACTAGATCACGGTACTGTAATTGTAAGAGAGGCACAAGTGTATGATAACGTGCCGTAACCGTCGGTCCGGGCCGATGGTGCCGGAGGATTGCCCCGCGACCAGTCTAGTAGTGTATACGAGGGAGATGCATCAAAACCAGTCCTACTGGTAAACGGGGACGGGGGCAAGAGTCGGGAGACTCTTGTGTTACAAGTAAAGTTGGAAAATAGAATGACTCATTCACGTAATGAAAGATAATGAACCGGGACATTGTGTGTTGCATGCTGAGTGATTTACAATACTTCCTTATATGTGTGTGTGCGCTTTAGTGACCTTAGTATTAGAATTGTAGCTAACGGTTTTACCGTGTTGTTAGATATTTGCAGGATAGATCTCTACCGAGAAATCGGAAGTGGAGTGGCCAGCCGGGTTTTCGTACTAGGAGTTTGGGCGTTGGGTTATATTTTATATTTTATTTATTTTATTGCAGTAGAGTTGATATAGTATACGGTTGGCTGATGTACGAGTTTAGAGTCTGTTAAAGATTAATTACGCTTTTGTGAAAGAATTTGTATTTCAATATTTGTGCCTTGTTGCAAGATCCGGCGTTATTGACGTCAACCTAAGGTCGGGACCCACTGTGAGGTCCTAGCCAACGATGCTCCGAGTTCTCAGAATTCGGGGTGTTACACTGCTCACCGGCCACGTCTCCCTAATAGGAATGAAACGTGCCGTCTTCGTCAATCTGTCCACAATAACCCAGATAGCATCAAAACTCCGGCTCAGTCTCAGCCCGGTCACAAAATCCATGGTGACGTCCTCCCACTTCCTTTGTGGAACAGGAAGTGGATGGAGCTCACCTCCAGGTCTGCAATGCTCTATCTTGACCTGCTGGCAGGTCGCACATTGTGCCACAAACCTGGTCACATCTGGCTTCAGCCCTCCCCACCAATATAGACGTCTCAAATCCTAATACATCTTACTCGTACCTGGATGTACAGAGTAAGGTGTACAGTGAGCCTCCTGTAAAATCCTCTGTCTCAGCTCTGTATCAGCAGGTAGACAGACACGACCGCGGCGTCTCAAAACTCCATCTGCTCCTAGCACGAACTATGGTGCCTCATCCCGAGACATCTTATCTCGTATCCTCAACAGTGTCGGGCAGGTCTCTTGCTTCTGTTGGATCTCACCCAACAGATCAGGAAGAACCTCTAATGTACGCAGCTGGGCATCCTCATCAGGAAACTGGATGTCCAACTCTAACCAGATCAAGTCTCTCTGCAACTGATGCTGAACTGTCAGCCTCGCAATCGCCTGCTCTCGAGGCGTCTTCCTGCTCAGGGCGTCGGCGACAACGTTCGTCTTCTCTGGATGGTACAGAATCTCTAAATCAAAGTCCTTGATCAGCTCGAGCCACCTACGCTGGCGGTTATTCAATTCCCGCTGCGTGAAAATGTACTTCAGACTCTTATGGTCTGTGAAGATCTGACATGTAGCACCATACAGGTAATGTCTCCAAATCTTCAGTGCATGAACTACCGCTGCCAACTCCAGATCATGAGTCGGGTAGTTCTCCTCATACGTCTTCAGCTGTCGAGACGCATAAGCAATAACTCTGCCTCGCTGCATCAAAACACATCCCAAGCCTAGCTTGGATGCATCACTGTAAACCACAAAATCCTCGGTACCCTCTGGCTGTGCCAAAACAAGAGCAGAAGTCAAACGTCTCTTCAGCTCCTTAAAACTCTGCATACACTGATCAGACCACACAAATCTGGTAGTCTTCCTCAGCAAACTCATCAATGGATGGGCAATCACAGAAAATCCCTCCACAAAGCGTCTGTAATAACCGGCTAGGCCAAGGAAGCTACGTACTTCCTTGACGTTCGTCGGTGTAGTCCAAATTGCTACTGCCTCAATCTTGGCCGGATCCACCTTGATCCCTTCAGCTGATACAACATGACCCAGGAATGCTACCTCTGGCATCCAGAACTCATACTTAGAGAACTTAGCATAAAGTTCTATATCCCGCAAAACCTGCAATACAGTCCTCAGATGTCATGCATGCTCCTCTCCACTGCGAGAGTATACCAAAATGTCATCTATAAAGACCACCACAAACTGATTCAGGAAGTCAATGAAGATGTTGTTCATCAACTCCATGAAGACTGTTAGGGCATTGGTAAGCCCAAATGGCATCACTACAAACTCGTAGTGGCCATATCTGGTCCGGAATGCTGTCCTGTGCACATCCTGCTCTCTCACCCTCAGCTGGTGATATCCTGAACGCAGGTCAATCCTGGAGAATACAATCGCTCCCTGAAGCTGATCCAACAAATCATCAATACGAGGCAGTGAATACTTGTTCTTAATGGTCACCTTGTTCAGCTCTCTGTAATCTATACACAACCTCAACGATCCGTCCTTCTTCCGTACGAAGAGGACAGGTGCTCCCCATGGGGACACACTAGGGCGAATGAAGCCCTTATCCGCCAACTCCTCAAGTTGCTTCTTCAGCTCCAGCATCTCGACAGGCGCCATCCGGTATGGGGCCTTCGAGATCGGTCTCGTACCAGGCTCTAACTCAATACTGAAGTCCACACTCCTCTGAGGCGGCAAACTGGACGGCTCAGCAAATACATCTGCAAAATCATAGACAACTGGGATATCCTCTAATGCCGGACTCTCCCCCTCCTTCATGGCATAACACCAGAAGGCATCACAACCCTGTGCAATCAGTCTCGCAGCCCGTATCGCACTAATAACCATGCCAAAATTTCCAAGGTCCCAACCTCGGAAAACCTCTATCTGACCTAACTCGGTAGAGAGGGTAACAGTCCTCCCACCTACATCTAAAACCGCAAGAATGTCTATCCATCCAATCCATACCTAGAATGACTTCTTCATGCACTAATGGCATGACAAAGAAGTCCACAAGCAAAACACGGGTCCCTACAGTAATGGGACAGTCATGAAACGCACGGGTATCTCTGACCCTACCACCATCGGGTAACCCTATAATAAAGGGCATCCCCTCAACTATATCTAGACTCAGACGCTCTACACAGGCATCAGAAATAAAAGAATGTGTAGCACCAATATCAAATAACACTCTAACAGGTAAACCATGAATCAGAATGGTACCTGTAGCAGTCGGTGCAGCTGGCTCCTCTACACTCCTCAGCTCAAAGACTCGACCCTATGGGTCTGTGGTATCAGTGGTGCTCCCACCACGACCTCTGCCTCTACTCTGTCCAGGAGCAGATCCCTGAGTCGTAGGGCGATCTGGGACTCTATGCGGTCCTTGTGTCTGTTGCTGCTGAGGTGGCCTCTTCCCACCTCCCGCTACACTGGCAGGGGAAGAACCCTACTGAGATGAAGCTCCGCCCTGACGGCAGTAAACAACTCTGTGACCTTGCCTACCACAGGTGTAGCAAGTCACTAGTGGCCTCGTGCACTCGGGCCTCATATGTCCTGGATCACCACAGTTAAAACACTGACGTCCCTTATCTGCAACCGGTGCAGATGAGGGCTGACTCTGGCGTCTCTAACCACGCCAACCACTAGCAGCACCACCAGTACCATTGGTCTGCCCTGTACGCTGCCTCTTCTCAGACCCTCCGGTCTGAGAAACTCTCCTCTGTCCAGCTTGCTCCCTCTCATAGTCGGAAGCTATGTCTTGATAATCCATCAGAGACTCACAGTGAAAACCCGCCATATAGGTCCAGGTAGTATCCCTCAAGTCGTCGGGAAAAGAGATAGAAGTGTTGATCTGCAGAAGGTACAGTTGGTCCCAATAATGCCAGCTCCTCCTGAAACCTCCTGATAGCCTCGGAGACTGGTACATCCTCAAACCCAGCCTCCACAAAATCCCGCAGTTTCTCCCTCCTCAGTGAGGCAGGGCAGAAACGCTCTCTAATCAGGGTCCTCATCTGATCATAACTGCTAACCTGACCCCGTACAGACCTTCACCTGTGCTGTGCCAAATCCCGGAACAAAGTCTGCACCAGTTCGATCTGTTTGTCTACTAGACATCTAATGGACTCCAGAGCTGAGTCCACATGTCCAATCCAGAGCTCAACCTCTAACCCCACCTTCCCAGTGAAAGGGGGTACACCCATATGATGAAAAGCCTTCAACCAAGTGTCTGGTCTAGGCCCTCTATGCTCTTCCCGAACTTGAGGAATCTCAGCAGCCTGTGCCTGTACAGCTGACACCTGTGTAACCCCGTTGGATCTCTCAGATGGTCCCTCCTGTGCCTGTAAATCTGGGGCACGTCTACCGGCTCTAGCAGCCTCCTCTACTCGTCTAATATAAGCACGGAACTCTGATCCCCCATGGAGACACGATCAGACTCACCACACTGGGCTCTCTGTGACCCCTGTCTCTCAGCTGCACCGTTCCTAGTCTTAGTAACGGCACTCTCAGCAACCTCCTCATATATCTCTCCCGCTACCTGTGAACCACCAGTAGGAGTCCTACCCCGTCCTCTACCTAGAGAGGGTCTACCTCTACCTCGTCTAGCTGCAGGTAAGGCTCTAGTCTGAACCATCTGCAGAAGACGTAAACCTAACTTAGAAGGCTATATATATATATGTCATATGTATAGATATATATCAAATCAATCACAACAGAATATCTATATATATCTATACTGTCGAGATCTTCAGAGGGGCGATGGCTCACGTACACGATATCCCAAAACATTTGTACTCATTTCAAAACCAAAACCTTTTTGAAAAGTCAGACCCCTTTCGGGTTCTGTTTATTTATCTATTCGACCTTTATCGCAGATTACAAGTGCCATTGTTGTCAACCTGGGCTCTGATACCAACTTTGTAACACTCCAAATCCGTAGGACTCGGGGTGCTACTAGGCTAGGATCTCACAATGGATCCTGACCCTAGCCTGACAACAAGTTCACAAAATCTTACAACAAGACACCAATAGATTAAAACAAAACATAGAACTGATATATATATATATATATATATATATATATATATATATATATATATATACATATCAAAAGATAATACAGAGCACTGCTAAGTACAAAGTCAAAACATAAATCCGTACAACATAAATAACCCATATCCCACGATATCACCCCAGTGTACGGAGCTCTCAGCAGATCACCCCTCTGGATCACTCTGCAGCTCTCCTAACCTGCAAAGGATCTACAGCACGGTATAAAACCGTTAGCTAACCATACACGTATATAAGAAGATGCTAGAGCACAAACACACATTAGAAATTATAACATATCAACATGCTTTCACACATTTACCCGGTTTATTATCTTTAATAAGTCTAATCACTCAATCGTATAAATAGATGTATATGAACATATGTGACACGAGGAATGTATATAACCCTCGCCTCTGCGTGCAATAGCTAGCTGGAGTGGTATCAACGCACTTTCCCGTATACCATATGGAGTGGTAGGTGCCCTTCCCGTATACCAAGTCTAACTAGTTTACAGAGAACTTCCCACACCCCACTACGGGATGAAAGGTAAGTTGTCACAACCACTACAATGGGCGGTCAATATAACATAGGTCGGTAATGAACCATCTCGCATGCTACAAAGCATATAACAAACACCACTCAAGCATACATCCAATATAAGGATAGTAGCTAAGTAAGTCCTATGGACTTACCTCAACCACGATCAACTCTCAAATACGTCCACTCCAATCCGGAGGACAACACTGCCTAATATCAAGGCATATAACATATATCAGACTCATATCCATCAAAGGGTCACACCTAGACCCAAGGGATCCATAAGGATCATATCCTAACTCATAAACCTCAAAGCCATAACCGGCATAAACGATAACGTACTCATCATCGTTCTAACCTCATACATAAACCTAGCATGCTACTAATCCGCTCATACTAGGAAAGGAAAGGATCTACCTAACTCTAGGTAGACCCGGGACAAGACGCACTTGCGTGACACAAGAGACGCAGGGGCGGAACAGGCACCCGCAGGCGCGGAAAGACCCAGCCGCAGGCGCGGTGACAAATGCTGCAGGCACGGCGCAGGCGCTGTGGCACGGAGTCCGCAGGGGCGGCGACGGTGCAGAACGTGATCCCGCGATCCCTCTTCAGCTCTTCACGTGATCAAATCACGTCTTCTCTCATCCAAAGCCACACACATACATATACATACATAAACCAACATCAATCCATGATCTATTCATCTACTCCTAAGCTAAGGAAGGAAGAACAAGAAAGAAAGAGAGAAAGAAAGAAGAAACAAGTCTTACCTACTATTGGTCTAGGCAAGAGGATGCACCAAACTACACTTTAACTGGCTTCCAAGCACAACCACAACAACCACTAGCATCAGCCTCAACAAGGCCACATAAAACCTCTTGCAACCAAGGAAAAACCAAGATCAAGATCAAGGAAGGAAAGGGAAGAAGAACCACGTAGGTTTAGCTGGGAAGGAAAAAGGAACACTTGCTCATGAGGCCAAAGAATAAGCTTAAGGAAGAAGAAACAAAAGGGTAAAGCATGGGTCAAGAGGTCAACAAAGTCGGCTGCAGCCGCAGGAAACCGCGGGGCGGTTCACTGGGCCGCGGGAGCGGGAACCCGCTGGGGCGGCACACATGCCCGCGGGGGCGGCTAAGGTAAACTAGGTCCAAAAGACTAAGGCTCTTACATGAATTAGTATAATAAGGAGGAGAAAAATCAAAATATGAATTATTATACGGTTAGATATTTTATTAATGTATTATATAATATTATAGGTAAAGTGTACAAATATTTATTGCTCAATTATCTACTCTATCTAATGACAAAAAATAGTTTATATATAATCTCTTAAAGAAATATAATAACAAATAATATTTTTATCAAAATCCTGTGCAAGACACGGGTAATACACTAGTTTAAGTTACTAAAACAAAGGACACTAATGCCACTTGTCAAACAACTAGAGATGTCACATCAATTTTTTCTTAAATATTTACAAAAATATCATTGTTTATAATAATTAAAAAATAACTAATCTCATCGCACCCCATTTTTAAATATGTAATTCAAATCATTATTTTGTAAATCGGATAAAAAAAAAACTAAACACAATTAGTTAACGTTATTTATTTTCTAAAATTATCTTAAGTTTAATGCTTATGTTTCTTAAAATAAAATATATTTCTTAAAAACATTACTTAACAAACTAATAGACTTTATAGTCGAAAAAAAGTTAGTATAATTATTTATAACAACAATAAAGGATTATAATCGAAAATATATATATATATATATATCCAAATTAAATTTATTTATAAGGAGTATTTACATGTATAGAAAAGATCTCATGGTGTATAACTTTTAATTATATAATAAATCTATAAATTTCATCAACGGAAAATAAAATAATGTTAAATATTGATACTAAAAATATATTTTTTTTAAAAATCCTATATATCAACCCATATAAATTTTATAATCTCAAAATTTAAATTATGGTATATAATTTTGTATTTTATTGTATTATAATTTTTGGATAGGAAAAAAAAAGTTAATACACATAGGTGTCAAAAAAGTAAAAAAAAAGAAGTCAAATCATCATTTTCCGGCGCCACATCAGCTAAATAATCCGGATATTTCACCGGAATAAGACCTGTGCTAAAAACGCAACCACCCACCAAAATTTGTGCTTTATTTCGAGTTTTTTAAAGTTCGTGTCACCGAACGCAACCACCCCTAAAACTGGTGTTATTTATTATATTTTTGCCTTAAGTAAAGACAATTTAGTCCATATATTTATAAATGTGATATATATTCGTTTATTTATCATTAAAGCCATTTGAGAATATCCACTAAGACATTATTATGAAATTAGGTTGCATAACAAAATTCTCTCTTTATATTATTTGTTCATACTTTGTTTTATATTTTTGTGACGGTCAAAATCATCCACCTATTACCCAATTCATTGTCATTTTATCAATCACCATATTTTATCCATATATTTTCTGATACGGATTTGGAATATCCGATCCTTTTGAATGGGATCAAAACTAATAGTAGATAAAGTAACATCGTGATAGGAATATTAATTTTGCCGTTGTTCCTACCTATATTTTGTGGCTATACGTATACCGTATGATAAGATGATAATAAATTTGAATAAGAATAATGGCTGAATAGAATAAAAGATGTAGCTGAATAATGCAGTGATGGGTTGCATTATTTTTGCAGTAACATTGGAGCAGCTGTCCCTTGCCTTGCAAAATGTATATTAATCGATCCATGTCCTCCTTGGACAAATAGTACACGACAGCATTTATCCCTCTGCACAACATTTATCCCCCTTCACTGAAGTTAGTGAATCAGTGATGTAAACGATACAAATTATCCCGTCTCGGTTCGCGCTCGGCTCGTCAAAAGTTCGGTTCAAACTCGTTTAAACGAGTTGAATATGGACAATTTTTAAAATTAACGCTAGAAAAACCATATTTTAGCCGAATCACTCAAACTTGGCTCGAAATCGGCTCATCAAAAATCCGATTCGAACTCGTTCACTTTCTAAACGAATTGGCTCGAAATCGGCTCGTTAAAAGTCCGATTCGAACTCGTTCACTTTCTAAACGAACCGAATATGGGCGCGTGACTCGTTTAAACGAGTTTAGTCACAATCCGCGTATCCTAAAACACAAGGCCGCATTCAGATAAACGATATGTCTGTATCAAACTATAATTCAGCGAATATATTGTTTTCTTAAAATATAGTAGCCGTTGAGGGAAGATGGCCCCGCCAGCTGGCGGGTAAAATTAATTCATTTTTTCACTCATATCTTTCTGACTCCCTCATTATCCGAACCGCCTCTCATCTTTCTTGTTTTTGTTTTCCTTCGTTTACCAAATCTGCAAAGATTTCCTGTCGCCATCGTCAAGCAGGTCAGCTCAACAGCCGATTTGCCTCTCGGTGACATCTGAAGGTTGGGAGTGGGGATCCTTCTCCCTAGCTTCATAAATAAAATCGTTAGTTTATAGATCAAGATTCTTATATATCAATTTTGAAGTTCTACTGGAGTAGTTGCCAACAATAGTATGGAATATAGGTTCGCATTTTGTGATTCCTTCAAGTTTTCGCTCTTCACAAACCATCATTCTCATCAATTCAAGATGATTCTCATGTTAGGTCTCATTTCCAGTTTCACGCGATCGTTTTGGTTTCCTACCTCAACGCATACCAAAACTGCCATGGAATCTGTTCATCAAGTCGATTATAGTAGTTTGCTTGTTTTATGGGATACAAAAGTATTTTGTAGAGTTGAAGCTCTTTCTTCTCCGTATTTGGCCATGAAGTCAAGTGCCAGACTTGATTCTGTTGTTTTCCAACTCACTCCCACTCGTACCAGGTAACTGCATTTCGCTTTCATCCTTTCTACTTGATCAAGTTGATTATAGTAGTTTGGAGGAAGATTACATTAGTCAGACAAATGAGGTTCAATAGATGAAGCAGAAAAATGTTTTTTTAGGGGAAAAATAATGTTCTCTTCCCTCTTTTGGAGAAAGCTAGGGTTTTAGGAAAGATAAACCGCTATGGTTTGCCTTGAGTTGTTCAGGTATGTGCTTTTTGAAGTACAATGGGAATGCTGTGGAGTGTGGTTCTTAGAGAACTTGCCAAATTTGTAGACAAAAATTCCAAGCGTTTGGCAATGATTCAAGGGTTTCAACAACATTTACATAGAGGAAAAACACTTTGGTATCAAGAGGCAGAAACTCATGTTCTTGTGTCGTGTCATTAGTTTATTGACAACTGTGATGAAGTTATTGTTTATGTTACAGACATTCAATATCTTATTAGTGGGTTTATGGAGGCTCCTATTTTGCAACTGCTAGATTAAGTTCATGGATCCTCTTATTTAACTTGGCCTAAACCACTTGTTGTGCATCAGGTTTGAACTTGTCCTAAAGGCTAATGGGAAAACAGAGCTATTGGCTTCGGGTTTACTTAATCCTTTTCTTACACATTTGAAGTCAGCTCAAGAACAGATTGGAAAAGGGGGATATTCAATCGTTCTTGAACCACATCATGTCAGTGATTTACCATGGTTTACAAAGGGAACAGTAGAAAGGTAAATTGAACTTTTCTATCCACTTCTGATCCCCCCAAAACACACACCACACACACACGCACACTTTCAGCTTCCAGTATACAAGGCCCATAGCCATGACTACAGGCATACCAACCATTATCTTAGTGTTTTGAACCATTTCTTCTTAACATCCCGAGGAAGGGTTCTCAAGATTGATAGAATATTGGTCAATTAGTTTGCTTATTTAAAAAGGAAAGAGTCTCACTTGATTAGCTTACTTGTAGCGTAGTTTGATGCTTAAAGCCAAAAGTCCTTATATCTTTATGTATTTTATATCTGAAAAAGGCTAAAGTATTCTAACTGCTATAGGTTTGTTCGATTTGTGAGTACTCCTGAAGTCCTTGAGCGGGTATACTCTATAGAATCTGAAATGTCTCAGATACTGGAGGCAATTTCCTTTCAGAATATCAATGGCGTGGAATTGCATAGAGTAAGTGAAAAATTGTGAAGCTCTATATTTCACAAAGTCATATTGTCACCCGAATCCGAATGAATCCTTTTTATATTTTACTTCTATAGCAGGTACAAGATCATCAAATACATAAGGAAAGCAGTGAAGCCGCGTCAATAAAACAATATAATCATAATGCTTCCAAATCAGGTTTGTTTTCTGTAGTGTAGAATGTATGAGCTCTTTCAAGCTATAAAATCATCCCGTGAAGATTATTACCTTTTGTCTGTTCTGCCTTAATTTTTACTTCATTCACCTTCATAAGATCATTATCCCATGTTCTACTTGGAAGAAGATACACTTCTTCACTAAATTCAGATTCCCATCTATTATTCTTTGTGCACACTATATTGGTGGAGTATGGTGTACTTCTGTTATTGGCTTCAACGTTTTCTTGCCCCTGAGATCTCAATTCTCAAAGAAGTGTATACCTGCATGTCCGGCAAAAACGTATTCATCTGTCCGTTAGAGTCTATTGGTGATTTTACTTGTTCTCATGATTTCACTATTATCAGGTTCAGTCCGAAAGAAATCTCCAAAATGTTTCTAAATAGCTTTTTCTTTTTCTTTTTTTTATTTTATCCTTTTGTAAATGCTCATCTTTTTTTCCAAAATTGGATGTGGAGTTCCGCCCTATAGCCTCAATAAACAAGCTTTCCCCCTACGTTATTAGAGCCAAATCTATTTGTCTATTTCGTATATATTTGTTTCTACACGAGCGTATGCTCTTAAAAAGGAACTTTATGGCTGAGTATGTAGCATCTGTTTTGAATTTAGAGATGTTATTGTCCTGGACAGGAATCAAAGCTATAACAAGTAGCAATGAAGAGAAAGCAATTGTCGTTTACAAGGTAGCTTTGATTTGATTTCTGCAATCAAAGTTCCATGTAAAGATAATGTATTCCTTTCTCTCATTTTATGACAAGGGGGTGGCATTTAGGTTTGTGTTTCTGTTTTTGCAGTCTTATGGACTAGAAACTGACCAGTCCAACATCCTGGGTGAAACCTCTAAGTATGTGTTCACTGGTCTCAGCATTTGTGGGTTTTACAGATTTGAAAACAACCTTAGATTATATTATGATAGAGGAATCTTTTTATATTTGATTAGAACTCAGCTTCTGAGAGTTCTTGAGACCCGTAAACATGATCTCCAGAAGGAGCAAGGAATGGCTTTTGCACAGGCTGCGGCTGCTGGTTTTGACATTGATCATATAGCTTCATTGATGTCATTTGCTGAATGTTTTGGGGCTACTCGTATGATGTAAGAAATGCTATTTTACACACAGCATTGTTTCTTCCTTCCTCAAGATATACCTTTTTCTGAACAACATGCATCAATACATTCTGTAAGGTTAAAGGTGTATTCACATGTTATTACCTTGAATTTGTGAATGTGACAGGGATTCATGCTTAAAATTTATGGATCTCTTGAAAGCTAAGCATGAAAGTGGACAATGGGTTGAACTTGAAGAAGTGGAAGCATGCCTCGATGATGAGGTGCCTGCAGAAAACAGAGGTACATCAAGTATTACAGTTCCTGTGCTTATAGATGTGTCGATTGTTCTACTGTTTCACAACTTGTGCTGCACCTGAGCTGTATCAATTTTTACTCCTCGGATCTACAAACTAAGGGTTTTTACCAATTTACACCGTTTTTAATATAGTACTATTAGTTAAACAAAAAGTATCATCTTTTTACCAAATTTTGGTCGACTTTAACACAAAGTAATTGTCGTCACTCGTCACTCTTTATAAGAATGAAAAAAGTAAAACAGAACAGAACTTCACCAGAATGTTCGTAACTCAGCATCTAGAAAATGTAAACAACTTAATATTTTGAGCAAAGGCTAAAACATGTTAAATCGGAGGGAGAAATATTTTGCCCATACCCACCAGATTAAAATATGTTCCTTGAAGTTTGGATCTAAGGGTCTTCTTGGGTTTCATTTTTTATCTACTTATGTTGCTCAGGTCTGAAGCCTCAAATTGATAATCATGAACCATCTCACATGAAGGAACTCCTCTTGGGCCAGTTTCCACATCATCCTACGCATTCACCCCGTCCCATTCATCCACAATCAAGTCAAATCCCACTATTCCAACCATATTCTTTGCCCATTCCCTACTACCAGAATTATCTTGGAAATGGAAGATTCTTCCAGCCCCAATATACTTCTGTTGATCAACCTAGGTTGTATTCAGGTCGAATTGTGAAGCAAAGAAGACATTCAATGGATAATGGGGATCTGTATACTGAATCAGATATTCAACATTCCGATGTTTCATCCAAAAGTGAAGTTTGCCATAGTTCAGATCAGCAGCACTATTCTGACAGTGGTTCAGAACTGTATTCTGCTTCTTGCGATGATGATGATGATGACAAAACCATGAACGAATCATGTAGTTTGCGAAATGAAGATATCCAAAGAAGGTCAAAGCAACAAGGAATTCAAAGGAGGCATGAAGGAGATGATGGACATTGGCAAACATTTCAAAATATCCTTTTGAGAGATGCCCAACAAGATGGTAATTTGGGAAAGAGCAGCATGTATGTTAAGGAGGGAAAAGGTTCAGGCAGAAAGCGACAAGATGTTGCTGGTGACGGCTGTTCTCTTCTTCGGGGACAACAAATGGATAGCGCGGTGGATAACAACCATGATATAATGCTGTCTAGGGTAGGTAGAAATATTGCATACACACGAACTGCAAATGGAAGTGATGGGTTGATGATCAGTGAGCATGATAAGCTCTCTGTTACTCCTCCCTTTCCCTCTGATCCATATATAGTAGATCAATTTGGTTACCAAAATGTTCATAACCGGAGTTCATCACATGACTTAGCTGATGAAGGCTTTGTAGCTCCATGTAGGTCAAGCTCGATAGATCAATTTGAATGTGATGGCAGAATGGTTATTGACATGGACTCTGAGCTTCCCAAGGCTCTTGCAAGTTCGGAAAAGTCTGAAAACGAAAAATTCACTCATGATCTCGCTTTAGATCACGAGCTACAGGCAGCCAAGGTGGATTGTGATGAAGAAAGTACTGTTGATGTAAGTCAAAGGAATAAGAGCGTGGACAATGTTCAGGGATCAAAATCTCAGAAAAATGTTATAGCAGTGACAAAGAGAGGAAAACCTTCGAAGTTGAGCCCTGCAGAAGAAGCCCGAGCTCACGCAGAAAAATTATGTCCATTCAAGGTTGATCTCCAAAAGCTGAAAAAAGACAAGGTTACTTATCTATCATATTCCGCTTCAAATGCTTGCTCTTCTTCACGTCATTCTGTCACTTTTCTTGTAGTTTGACTTTTTTTTTTATGAAAATGACATTTTCCAGGAGGAGGAGGAGGAAATAAAACGATTAGAAGCTCTGAAGACAGAGAGACAAAAGAGAATTACTTCAAGAAGCAGTTGTGGCACTCTGGCACGATCACCTTCGTCCTCGACTCAAACCAAGCAACTACTTCCAAAAAAGATTTCACCAGGTTTCATTAGTTCAAAATTTAGTGATGCAGAGACTGGATCATCATCACCTCTACAGAGGTCAACAGTAAAAACCATATCAAGATTACCCGGTTGTACTCAGAAAGCCTTCAGACCAGGAAGATTGAATTTCATTGGCCATTCAAATGAAAATATTTTAACCAGGTCAACCTCATCTTTGATTGAGCTGAAGGAAGAGAACAATAGATCTATACCTGACCCAAAGGCACTAATGGCCAGATTCAGGAGATTATCAGAGCCCAAGTGTATCAGTTATCCTGCTTCAGATATTAAGGCTCCAAATGAAAAACCTTTATCTGGAATAAAGGAAACTCATCTCACTGTTAAATCTGAGGATGCTACTGTAATTGGAGGCAGTGTTAAAGTGTTAACACGAGATGACTTTATTGACGAAACAGTCGTCGAGAAGACTGTTCTAATGCTTGAATGTGAGAAAACTTCTGCTGCAAGATCAGTATATTCTTTAGATCCTACAAAAGCGAAACGCTCTGAAGGTGTGGCTGTTCATCCACAGATTTTTCCCAACAATGTCAAAGAAATCAATGAAATAATTGTTGAGTGTCAATTACAGAAGGTGTCTTCTTCTAATGAGGTAATTATTTTAGAGTTGACATTCAATTCGTTGTCTGTGTTCAGATATATCATTTCTGCTCATTTTCAGGCAGGAGCAGCTAATTGTGCTGAAAAATTATTGCCAAACACATCAACTTTGAATCTCACTGAAAAGCCAAACAACAGTACACTTCAAAGTATGGAGAAGTCAGTGTATAGAACGGTACCACCTCCTGTTTATACTACAACAACAACAGCTAGTGAGCTCACTCCAGCAAATGCATCCTATGGCACAACAGTACACTTCTTGTCTGACAGCGAACAACACAGAATTGACAAGATGTGGGACGTTCCAGAGAAGCCTCAGGAAAAGGAATCCAAAGGTTTGAAGCGATTCTTGAAGTTTAGGCGGAAGAGACATAATTCGACTGCTGGTGAATCTAACCTGGATCATTATCTAGCCACTCATGATGGCTCAATTGGCGATTATAATGCATCACATGTCGCTTCATCCGATGGAGGTAATAACTCGGCTTTTTTAATTGTTATAATTCCCTTTTTCACTTGTTGATAATGTTTTATATCCCTGAATAACGTTTGAGATATGGAATTGGCAGTTTCTAGTTTCAAAACAGCCGTGTCTCAAAGGGAAGGTTCAAGTGATCATACTAAGCCGCATAAATGTAAGCACATACTAAGAGTATTTACTTTCAGATTCATATTTACTTTCAGATTCATATTTACTTATTTATGACAACCAAACACACTTCCTTGTGGTTGCAGCATTACGATCTTTGTCTCTGCTGTCAGTATTCCGGTTCAAGACCGGTGAGAAGAAACTGAATACATGAACATTACTTTAGATCAAAGCACAGGTTCAGTTCTACTTTTGTCTCTTCTGGTTCTTATTTTCTCAAAGAACTTGAGTCGTTGCTGACATGTCAAGCACATTTGAGACAAACTACATATGAAATCTGTGTTATAATGCATCACTTCTTGTTTTGATACCATCTGTATTAACTGTGTGTAAGTATTTGATCAGTGAACTAAACCCGAGTCATGCAGTATTACTAAAATTAGAAATAGATAAATGGATGAAATAAACTGCTGCAATTTGCTTGCAGTTAAGAATATAAAGATACAGTGCAGACTGTAACAATCTTCTGAACAAAATTTGGCAACATGTTTAGTCAAACCTAATGACCAAGCAAGATATGTTCCTTCTACTCATTCTAGTCATAGCCTCCCTTGCCAAACATTCTGCTGCCTTTTTGGGATCCTCTATATGCCTAATGAGATTCACAGCTTCTTGACTCTTCAATACCTGAAATAAACACACAAATTATGGGGCATATAAATACAAGATTGTACTGTAAAGGTAACATGAAGAGTTATACCTCCCAAACACCAGGGCTCCCTAGGATGATGAATTCGGTTTCTGAATCTACTCTTTGAGATATAACCTTGATTTCTGAACTCCTCCTCCTCCAGGATCTTGTTACCCGACACTTGATTGATCTATGTCTATCGATGCGAACTTTAGGTATGTGCAACGCACCTGATACAAAATATGGATTTACAAGGATTTGTCCTGAAATATAATCTGAACAATTCACTCAATTCTTACCTAAAATGAATTTGTGAGGCCAAAATCTTTTTCTGCCTAGATTATGGCTACTAGCTCGTATCTCACGAGCAACACCATCTCTACATACAACAGCTTTGTATTCTCCCATGGAAGCTATCACAATTTTCTCCCCATTGATCACTAGAACAGAAGCTGAACCAATGTTAGCCTTCTCACCGCGGTCCTTGATAGCCTCTTTGCACTTAACTCTAGCACTGAGATATGCCTTTCTCATGGTCTCTTTGCACCTATTTATCACCTGAGAATGAATCAACCATTTACTTCTCTCATTGCTATTATATAAGGAATTGTTTGGATGCATTCCATTTATAATGTAGTATTGACTAACACTGCTGGTAAGGGCATCTGCATTCCAGAAGAGTTTCTTATTTGATTTTTCATTTATATTTTATTCACAAAATTAATTAAAGATCCCTCTCTACCATCTTAAAATTTTGTAAAGTTTCCTTAATAGTTTCTTTTACTTTGTAATTTCAGTCAACAACCACTCAAATTTCTATATATGGGGAAAATAAAATAAGATAAATCTAAACTTCCTCTTGATTTGTGTGTAGTTAGCAGAATTCATTTCTTATATAAGAAAATTCTTTTCACTCATGACCTCTATTCTCCCACCAAATTCTCCCACCAAATTTGATATTTATTTCTATTTTTGTAAATTTCTATAGCTAAAGAAACTAGGAGTTTTTGGACGTAGATCAATCTCTTCCGTCAATGCTGCTAGGGTGACGGGTGGATCAACCTTTTCTGTCACCCACCCCGTTACTCTTATTGGGTGCATCTGTATGAGGACAGATGGATCGGGTTCATCCACGGCTAATTATAATTATGAATATCTTTAACTTTTAATAGTATTTTCCCTTTTCATGGTCGGTTGATTCGGTTCGGATATCTGGACGACGGGTGAAATTGACATCCCTAAATACCACAAAATATGATTTTAACGGCCGATACTGAACAATTGCATTATAGAACACTTGCCTCTTTGGGTTTCTTGTCAAATAGATGAGACTGAAGATAAGCTGAAACTACAGTGCTGACTCCATCATCAACAACTCCAAACAACCACAATTCAAGATGGTCAATTTGCTCTCTTTGCACCAACACCGAATCGAGATCGAGAGCGTTGGATTCTTCGACATAGTAGCCTCTAGTTGATGGTTGATACTCAACAACATGATGGCCATGAGAAATGGGGGCCATCCATGCAGGTTTCTTCCCAAATCCATTCTTTCCTTTAAGCACAAAGCTAAAACCCTGCAAACACATTACACCAAAAAAATGTTATTAATGAGAAACCTTGAATGAATGCATGAAGTGAAACCCTTGGATTAGAATTCAATCACCTTGAAGGTGAATTTGGAACGGATATCACTTAGCTTCATTCTGATGAGCTATGGTTTACTTGTGTCCTGCTCTGTATGGTGCCTGAGATTAAACACTTACCATCTACGGCAAACCAGAATTGTTTTCTTGATTTGATTTGAGTGTCTCTTTGATGCTTTGAATGAATATATATTTTTTCTTTTTCAAGAAGACGCTGTATTGAAAGGATCTTAGAAGTCAAGGCAACTTTTTATTTTTTGATTTTTGGATACTTTTATTCTATTTGATGGAGAAGTCAAAGTAACTTAAATTGAGGGATTTAATCTCTTCCTTCCTTGAAAATCGTTTTGGGCAGGTTCTGTAACTTCCTTACCTAGTTTGATCCATAAATAAATAAATTCCTTACCTAATTAATATTGAGTCTTCATTCACGCTTATACTTCCTAAAAAATATTGAAAAAATGCACGTGATAGTTTTATATAAATTTGTACATAATTGTTAAGGTCGCATCGATAAATTTACAAATGATTAAGTTTGTCCGTTTTCAGCTACATTCAGTTTAAAATAAATATAAAAATTGTATCGGAAATCGGGATGTGCCGGAGTTTAAAAATAAAACTCCGGCACATCCGAGGACGTCAACGGCCATGTTTTTTTAAAAATATTTTTGTGTCTTTGCAACGTGATGAACTTGAAAAAACGGATCGCCGTCACGAGGGGATGCACAACTTATAATGTGTCATTTGTAGCGTATCTGACCTATTAAGTTTGTTAGTTCACATGGTCTACTAAAAACAATGCCGAAAAATAATTATCAATATAACATTTTTTCTATTAAGTTTTGTCTATTTTTAATTAAAATTTTCTTTAATTAATGAAAAAGTAGTGTCTTAATCTAAAAGTATCACACAAAAAAAATTTAAAAAAAAGAAGAGTTTCACCCAAAATTGGCAGAATTTAGGAATACCACCAAAAATATACCTTAAAATTTAGGGTATCCACTCCGATCAAAAAATTGTGAGTTAATTTAGGGATTTTGTGAGTTTTATATACACATAACTAAGGATTCATTTGGTAAGACGATATTATTGTATAGGGGGTTGGCACAATTCTGCCAATCTCAGTCTCATCTCGTTTCTGGGCGGATTTCTATCAAAATTAGAAATTCGAATCGAAACCCGTCCTGTTAAAAACTATCCGGGACGGGATATGAGTCTTAACTTCTTCATCTTGCTAGGTCCGTCCCGTTCAGTATATAATAAAGTTTTTAATTTAAAATAATAAATATAAATAAACTCCCTAACCCATTCTTCTCGTATACTTATATAGTTATGCTTTTATATTAAAAAAATAAATCATGTTCGTCAAAATCATTAAAATTAACAAATGAACTAAATTCATTTATATATGTTTTATGATGGATATTTAAAATTTTAAAGTTAAAATGTAATATGTTATTATAGATATTTAAAAACTTTAATATTTTTGCGTTTTAAATACAATATATACAGATATTTTTGTGGATAAAACGTAAAATTTAAACACAATAAATAAATTAATAGGCAAGCGGGATTGGGTTCGTCCCGTCCCATCCCGATCCCAACCGAGATAGGACCTCGTTCAATCAACTATACTCAAGGCATGTCCATTCCCATCCCATGTAAAATAGCTTGGACGGGACTAGGATATCCTCAATCCCGTCCCATGATCATCCTCTTATTGTAGATGAACATGAAGATGAAGTAATATGAAAATAGTAAATGATTTAGGTAGATGGATTAAATAATAATAATATAGTAGGTGTTTGATACGAAGGAGACTATTATGGGTAAAATTCTGGAAAAAAAAAGGTTTGAAATATATGATTAAAATCAATCCAATGAAGATGTAGTGATAGAATTGGTATAAATTCTTAAATCTCCCAATTCATCCAAATAATCAATTATTAAGAGGTTAAAAATTTCAAGATTTGTATTCCTTATAATCCCCTTAAATAATCTTCACTCAAATAATCTATGCATACCGACCATAAATAAAAAAGAAGTGAAGTTGGTAAAATAACACCTTCGAATAATCTTAATTTCTTCTATACCCCTACTTTTAGGTATGCCGAACTAACCTTAGGTGTCTTGCGCTTTGCGAGTTCATCCAGGGACCAATTTACATTATTAACAAGGATTGACCTTTTTATCTAATATTAAACATAACTTACCGTCCCTAAAAAGATTTACTAAATAATAAGGGAAATTACGGATGATACCCTTGATGTTTTGTGTTTTTTCGATTTTAAACAGTTTTTTCTTTTCCGAGTGGTACCTATGTGCTTTTATAAATTTCCGGAATATGCCCTAAATCCGGTTCAATAATTAAAGATTTTACGTGAATTATAACAACATATATGTTAAAAAAATTGTTTTATATAAAAATAATAACTTTTATTTAACAATAATTATCTGATTTATATTACATGATTTTGAATATTAGAATTAATATTTTTTGTGCTGATGACAATATTTTTTCGTTCGGATTAATAACTATAATGTGAAGCACTTTATCTACCGGCGGAAGTGATCACTACTGGCAAACTGTGGTTCTACTTGTATGTCGTGAACTGGGCAGTGGGCACCAAAACAAAGTAAAAGGCAGAGCAAACAGAATTTAAAGGGTGAAATTATACACAATTGAGGAAGAGGAAACAAAAACAAAAACAAAAACTCAAAACTTATCATCAAAGTTTTACAACCAATGAGTCCTTGTAGAGATCTCATCGAAAGCTGAGTTTTGGCATGTTCCTTTCCTCTTTTTTTCTTCATGTCCTTATCCTCCTGCAAGATCAGGATCAGGGCCACTCTCTTCTACACGATTTGTTCCGCTCTTCGTCTTTGCTGATGATTTTGATGAGCCTTTCGACTTCTTCTTACGTGACTGCTTTGCAGGCTCCACATTTTTCGAAGCCTTTCGATGTCGTCTTGATGGAGATTCATCTACTGATTCAGAAGAACCTACTTGTTTGGTATCAATAAATTTATGCCACAAAAAAAGTTTGCTAGTTGTCAATAAAGTGAACAGAAAATTGAAGTTCTGTAATTCGGTTGAATTTTGTGAGATTTTACCTTGTGCTGGTGTTGGGGATACAGGTTCTCCATCACCTTTGAACTTATCCATCTGCAGATAAAAAGAAGTGACAAAGGCTCAGGGTTTATGTCAATAAACAGCACTATGGTGAGGAGCAGTTTAGAGGATCTAACCCAGCTAGGTGCACTAACAGATGGACCATCCCATCCAATGTGAGCAACATGCCTTACATCTGTGGGAGCACTTATTTGCATTTCTTGTTCATCCTCTTCTACATTGCACCCACTAACACAAATCAAAAATCTCTTCTCTAATCGACAATTTCAATGTCAACAGAAACCGAAACGGAATGGAAGAAACATACCAAACATATGAGATATGAATCTGAGGCCTTTTAAGAGTCCTTTGACCGCCACCGCCATTAAAGCTTTCACTCCAAAACAGACAAGCCCTTTTCTCCTCTTTGATTGCTTGATCTTGTTCCTTTCTTTTCTTTTACTGATCTAATAGAGCCGTACACATTAAGATGAATGCATTGTTGACTCTTGCAATTTTTCAAGAGTTGAAATCATCCAAGAAGACCCTTCATCAAGAATTAAAGTATAAGATTATATATGATGATGAAGAAGAAAATGCTATTTTTCCTCTTAGCTATCAATGAGAGGATGATTATGAAAGAGGCAAGCTGGTTTTGAGAATCTATTTGATTGTCCTGCCTAGCTTATACATTACATGGAGGCCACAAAGAGCAGCAATAATTAATTAATTTGAATAAAAAATAATTTAATAAACTCAATTGGTTGACAACAATGCAAAAACCTTTCTTAATTGGGGAAAATTTCCACTTCTTCCCACGAAATAATGCCATTTTTTCATCAGAAAATGCTCAAGCATGTTCCCATGTTTCCTTCATATCAACAAGTCATCTGCAAAACTGCTTATATGTATCTTGATATTGCCAATGAAATTTTCACAACAAAATGAAAATTCTCCGAACAACAAACAAGTCCTTCAAAACCTGATTATTTTTTGTAAATTAAGTCTTTTTCAATGATTCAAACTACGTTGCACAGGAACAAATGCAATGAGAATATTCATCTGTTGTAATTCAATAGAGATCCAAAGAGGGCTAAAAATCATACCTTAGAAAAGGAAATGGGTTGAAACTTGAAAAAATGATGGTGCTTGGTGCATCTCCATGTTGCCCAAATATTAGCATCTGATACAAAACCCCAACCTTTAGATTTCTCAAATTCTATTTTCTTATTGATTTGATAAAGAAAGGAATTGGGAGGTAACAAATTTGTTAAGACATTAAAATTGAAAATATAGATGTGGGAATAATTAAAATCTCGAAAGGAATCGAAAGTGAGTACTTTATGTACGTCATGTATTGGTTTCTGGGTTTCGGATGGGCAGAAATGGGATTTAATACATGCACGCCCCATGGAAATCTATTGAAGGTTTGAAGCAGATTCAGGCACACACCATGGTAATGTATTGAATGTTTGAAATGGATTCATGCACACATCATGGTAAGGTATTGAAGGTCTTTTGGTCATGACTCATATGCTCACATGACACAACATTCTCTATAATGGATCCTGTCAATTTCACAATTGTGCGCTGAAGTAGTTACTTTCTAGGGTTTAAGCTGCAGTATAACAATTTTCCATCTGCCTTGTAAATTGGAAGCCAATCATTCATCACAGATCAAACTCTTCTGCAGCATAATATACTCTTAGATCAGCTTCGTTCGCATCAAGATTTCTACATAGCAGATATTGAGATATTAAGATTGAAAAGTTCAAATAACTGCAAGAAAATTTCAAATCGGGTAACTTCTTCAAAGAGCAATTTGAATGCAATTCACAGAATTTGGTTTACACAAAATCGTTTCATGCATATCTAAGCTGAAGTAATCAAAATCTACCCTAATTTCGACTCTGTAATCTCAATCTCACACCATTCACCACTGCTACCAAGTTTTGATTACACTTCCAAACCAAATGCAGATAAGAAATTTATACAAATTGAAGCGATTAAAGCAGTGTTTGTTATTTGTTAATATTTAAAGAGGTATTATCTCATTCTATGCGAGCTCGTCTTACCATCACTGAAGCGATCAAGCTTTCAATTGGAAGCTCCAGAGCCGGGAGCGGCAGTTTCATGTCAACTAGAGTCTGGAATATATTGGATTCATATTGGGCCTAGTATTGGGCCGAGAAATTTCATATAAGCCCAAATTAGAATCAGACAAAGGGTGAAAAAGATTTTTAAAAAAATAGAAGCCGCTCTGTAAGACTGTAACTTTGTCGTCGTAAATTTTTCAAAAACTCAAAATCGCACAGATATCACAGCATTCCCGCTCACACGGACTAGACAAAACTTGTCGCCATTACCAAAACCCCCAATTCTTCCTCAATGACTTCAAACCCTTCCTGATCTAAACCAAATGCAAATCCTGCAACCCCTAAATTCAATTAGTAATTTATAGTAATAAATTAGGAGAGACATTAGTGAAAGAGAAGATTTTGCACCGCAAAAATGGCCACTGTGGGAGTTCGTCGGGTAAAGGAACGTGGCGGCGCAGGCGGCAAGGTGATGGCGGCAATGCCCAGTTCCAAACCTCTAACGCCGCTTTCCGACAAAGCCAATAACCTTCTTAGTAGCAGTAGTATGAACAGGTCCACTGGAAAGGAGAAACCTAGATCCGTTTCCAGAGGTCCCGCGGTGTCGCAGAAGCCGGAAATACGCGCTATGCCGAGAATGGATAAGTCATCAGCGGTAGGTTCTTTCGGTGCAAATGCTGAGGCTAGGAGGCGGTTGTCTTCATCTTCGGTGCCGAGAGGTAGGAGTTCTAGTCCTTCTGATTTTTCTCGGGTTTTGTCTGATATGCGAAGAACTAGGGTTTCTAGGGTTCCGGCTGAGCAGGGTGGGAGAGTTTCGGTTTCTGAGAATCGGCGTTCGGATTTGGAAATGTCAGCTGGGAGATTTGGAAATGGGAAAGGAATGAGTGGTTTTAGAGGATTGGAGAGAAATGGTTCTAGACAATCAGATCTGAAGGCGAGTGAGAAGCATATTGATGGTGATCGCAAGGAAAATATGAAAAATGGAGGTAAATTGGTGAGTGAATGTGGAAAGGTATCAAAAGAGATCAGTGTGGTGGATAATAAAAATGATCTGAAGTCAAGCTTAAATGAGTGTAAAACTGATAATGAAGTATCGGCAATAAGATCATCTGGAAATGCCAATAGTTCTGCTGATGATAACAAAACAGAAGACCTTAACAATTGCCAGAGTGTTGCTCCAGTGGAGCCAAGTGCTAAAAGACCAAATGTTATTGTAAAGTCCAATGGAAATCCTCCTGATGTACAGAAGGCTAGACCGGACTTGCGATCAAGAGTTTTTGGGAACAACTTGAAGGGTACGAGTATGTCTAAGGAGAAGGAAGTGAGCGCTGTCAGCAGTGGACTTGTTGGTGAGAAGCAACAGAGCAAGCTACAAGAAAAGCTTGCTTTTCTGGAGGGCAAGGTGAAGAGGATTGCATCTGATATTAAGAGAACAAAAGAGATGCTAGATATGAATAATCCGGATGCATCTAAGGTGATAATCTCTGATATTCAGGAGAAGATTTCAGGAATTGAAAAGGCAATGAGCCATGTTGTAGGTGAATCTGGTAGGAAGTCGAGTTTCTCCAAAAACCTGGATAAGGATGTAAAGCAGGTAAAAGAGGAAGGTTTGATCCAAAATAAACAAGCTGATGATGTGAAGATTTCAGTGAAAGGCCTGAACAGTGATGAACTAGAAGCAAGGTTGCTCCCTCATCAGAAGTTGTTAAAAGGTCGTACATCAATAAAGAAATCATCTTCAGGATCTCAAAGTGATAAATTTGCATTACCTAACTGTGAATCAAGTTCAGCTAACAGGCCAGTGACCTATCCAACAGATGAGGACCCAATCGCACTTGAGTTCCTGGCTTCCCTGGATCAGCAGCCATCTAAGGTCAGTCTGAATGTATGCAATGATCTAGAGTTCAGTGAAGTTCAGGAAACAGAAGATGCTTCAGAGTCATCAATGCAACAAGCTCCAAACATGACCATTAGCAAACATAATATTGAGGTAGCACTTACAATAGATGAGATACCCAATGAGTTTGATGAGCAGGAAAACAAACCAATGATGATAGTTGAAGAGGACAACGAAGATGACACTACATGTCAGATGCGTGAAATAGGGAGCAAAGCTTCTACTGGGGGTTGGTTTGTCTCTGAGGGTGAATCAGTTCTTTTAGTTCATGACGATGGTTCGTGTTCACTTCATGATATTGCTAACACTGAGGTATACTGCTATACTTTTATATACATGACGATGGTTTGTCTTTGGGGGTGAGGTGGTCAATCAGCTCTTAGCTCTTTGATATGGTTATAGATAGGCTTTCCTTTCCTCGAAAGTCTTATGGTTCTTGGCCTCAAACAGAAGATTTCTAAAGATTATGTTGTACTTCTAAAATATATTATTGTATCATACATCCAGTTAAGAAGAAGATCAACCCTACAAAATAGACTGATAGCCAAAGGATCATTGATAGATAAACTTCCTCCTTTTTCACTATTGTTTTCTTTCGTCCTTTATTCATGAACTAGTGAAGTGCACGATATAACTTGAAGCGAGCTCAATATAGCCCCTTGCTTTTAAGCGCACAGAGTGGTTTTATTTATGCAGTGTATTTACTCTAGCATATATTTGATGGTTAGATGTAGCCTGTGAATGTGTTTTGTATTTCAGAGGCAACAGCTGCAAATTTATTTTCTAATTTTGCACTTCTATTTCAGGAAAAAGCAATGTATAAGCCTCCATCAGCAATCTCCTCGAATATTTGGAGAGATTGCTGGATAGTTCGTGCTGCTTGTGCAGATGGATGCGCAGGAAAATATGTTGTGGCTGCATCTGCTGGTAACACAATGGAGTCAGGATTCTGTTCTTGGGATTTCTACACTAAAGAAGTTCAAGCTTTCCACATTGAAGAGAAAACAGCCAACAAAAGATCTATTTTGGCTCCCCTGCAGGATACCACTGCTAAGAGAAGCAACACTTTATCCACCATTGTGCCTACAGAAAACAGACAATGGTGGTATAAACCATTAGGGCCCTTAGTAGCATCGACAGCTAGTTCTCAGAGAAGTGTCCAGATATTTGATGTTCGTGATGGTGAACGAGTCATGAAGTGGGATGTGCAGAAACCCGTACTCATGATGGATAATTCGAGTCCATTGCAATGGCGGAACAGAGGGAAAGTTGTCATTGCTCAAGCAGATGGTATCAGTGTGTGGGATGTAGGCTCACTCAATGCTCATGCCTTGTTATCTGTTTCTTCGTCTGGACATAAAATTTCAGCACTTCATGTGAGTAATACTGATGCTGAAGTTGGTGGAGGGGTTCGACAAAGGTTAAATTCTTACTCCATGTGTTTACTTCCTTTCGTTCCTTGGTAGATTTCAATTAGGGTAAATAGCTTAAAACCACCCATTAAAGATGTAGAAAACCACCTGTTAAAATGGATTGTGCATAAAACCAACACCCGTGTGTACTTGTTTGTCTTCGTTAAATATCAAAGAGAAAATTAGGCAATAATAATGTTGTTTTTGTAATCTAAATCACTTCATTAAGTAACCCTAACAAAATGAAGGAACAGGTGGTGTATTGTTAACAAAAAAATTTCTAATGGTTGCTTTTATGCAAATTTTCAAATGATGGTTGTATGCAAACTTTCATATTAACAGGTTCGCGTGATCATTGTTTGCTTATATGATAAAATTATGCAATGATAATATGATATTATTGTTTTTTTTAATTTATCTTCTATTTAAAACATTGATGAATGTATGCTTGTCTTTCAGTTGTCATTTAGATGTTCTCTCGATGATTGTATGCCTTATGGATACTTGTACAGAAACATTTCAGCTATTGGGTCTAAATTGATAATGTTCCTTTGTAGAATAACATCAGCAGAAGCAGAAGGGCACGATGGTGTATTTTGCACTGCTGATTCAATCAATATCCTTGACTTCCGCCAGCCATCAGGGTTAGGTCTTAAGATACCAAAACCTAATGCAACTGCTCAATCCATTTTTTCCCGTGGAGATTCTGTTTTACTTGGCTGCAACAATGTAAAACCTCCAGGAAAGACACTTATTTCTCCACAAGTGCAACAATTCTCACTTCGACAACAAAAAATGGTCAACACTTATACCTTACCAGATTCAAATGCTTATTTCTCATTGAATCAAGTCTGGTGTAATTCATACCTTGTCATGGGCATTTGCAACCAAGGTCTGTTCGTTTTCGATGTCTCAGTAGATGATGGATTGCCAAATGTCTTACAAAAGCCTAGAGAAGTCATTGGCCCTGATGACTTGTACACCCCGTCATTTGACTATGCATCGT
The DNA here is from genome assembly GCA_002319775.1 of Fagopyrum tataricum. Lineage (NCBI taxonomy): Eukaryota > Viridiplantae > Streptophyta > Magnoliopsida > Caryophyllales > Polygonaceae > Fagopyrum > Fagopyrum tataricum. The sequence continues at coordinate 19,166,759 of CM008285.1, forward strand.
CCCAAGTTCTGGTCATTTCAAGAGACCGGCCGGCAATGTTCAGGTACCTCTAGACACAGCCATAAACTTATGGTTCTTAAAATCTATGCAGCTTTATATTTTAGTCTATCTATGGCACCTTCTGTAAAATTATCAGATGTTGAGCTTGTTATTTATTTTGCTACATTTGTGAGTACAACTTCCGAACTGTCACTTTGATCATGGATTTGAATTTATAAGCCAGCGAATTGAATGATCTTTATTGAGCAACTGTCTTGTTGTCATTGTTGAAACATCATAATATGAATAGTTTCTCTTCTTGAGATTGCACACTGATAGCTGCAGAAAAAAAAAACAGACTGGATATGCATTTCATCTGTAAATATGCATTGATGTAAAAGTATGGGACGGTGGTTGGTTATTAGCCTCGCCATGGAAATGCCATCTTAAGATTTGCACTATTTTTTTGTTAATTAAATTTTGATTCAAAAATTATTTTCGTGTTGCCACCTCTCAGCATCTCAGTCGTAATTGTCAAAATTGATTGATGCGGATATAGTTTATATCAATTACAATAATAAATATATGAAGTAGAGACCAAATTAAGTAAAATCAAGAAATATATTCTGGGATGGGAAGGTGAGGAGGAAGGACAGTGAAGTTTGCTGTTATTACTTATTGGTATGATGATTTGATGCATTAAGAATTAAAAGGGTGAGCAATAGTTGTCAAATTGTATGGCCTCAGCAATTGCTTGCAAGTTGGAGGTGTGGTCCTTGTTGTTGATCAGTCCTTGTTAACAATCTCAGACTTTCACTTCAATTACTCTTTCATCTCACAAAGTTTACGACAACTCCTACCCAAAAAACAAAGTTCATGACACCTTTTTATAATAATTCATTTTTTTATTTATTCATTTTTTCCCATCTTGTTGATTTAAAAAATTATGTTTTATTTTTTCAACATTCACGGTTTATAATAAAACACTTCATAGAAATTAAAGCATAAAATACTATAAAAATACATATCAAAGTTTAAACCGATCAAGAAGTAGGTGACATTGATTAGGGTGAAGTACGTAATTTCAAAGTCCTAGTGAAAGTAGGCTCAATGTGCTGAGATGGTTGAGTTTTTAGAAAGAAAAGGGTCCGGCAGGTTTCAAAAGCCCGCAGATTTTAAATAAAACTGTGCGTTTCACTTAGGGTTTTAAGGAGCTGCATACATATATGCTTTGTTACAGACAAGTGCAGGAGAGAGAATTGAAGAAGAAAAAAAAACGCCCCAGAGCCCAACTTCTTAGTTCTCTCATTCTTAATTGACTAAGAACGCTTCTTGTTTTTTCTTCTTCTTGTTTTTGTTTCTTCTTTTCTTGGTGTAGTAAAAGCTTTGTTGAAATTTTGTAGGGTTAATCCCTTAATTCTACAAGCTGTACGGATTTGTTGTTCTTGCATTTCGTTCTTGTATTTTCTTTGTTCGTTTAATAGTGGATTGGGTGATGTCTTGAGGCCCCGAGGATGTAGGATATTTTTTCGAACCTCGTTAATTGTGTTTGTTCTTGTTCTTGTTCGAACGACACTCTAGCCTCCGATCTTTTGCGTTTTTTCTGCATTTCAAAGTGGTATTAGAGCTTAAAGGCAATGACCTACGGATTCTTGCATTTTGAGTTGCGAGAAATCCAAATCCGCTTTCATATTATTATGTTTTTTCAAAAACGTTTCAGATCTGTTTCACAGCCTGCTCTACATTCGTTTAGATCTGGTTTTTGTCTACGTTTTTAAAGCTAACAGATCCGGTGTTTTACCTGTGCTGTTTTTTCTGAAAAATTATCAGATCTATTTTTTCCTGTTCTTTTCTTTTTCTTCTGATTCTATTACAATTTCTTTCTACTACTTATATATGTTGGTTACAAATTTTGATAGATCTCTTACATCTTGTAATAGATCCTTGAACGAAGCTCTTGCTGTGTTTGTATGTGATTAGTTTGTTGACATTGTTATTTCTTTTTCTTCTTTATGCTTCTAATGTTGTTACTCTATATTGATCTTCATATGATCTATCCTTACAAGTTGATTCTAAATTGTATATAGTCTTATCTTCTGTGTATATCAACTTCTCTATCTTCTTTCTTTTCCTTTTCCATATTATAATAATGGTTGACTCTTATTACAGAATGAAACCCCATGATGGTGTTTCTGATTTTTGTATGTGGTCTGTTAGGATGAAAAGAGTCTTGGTGAAAGAGAAAGTTTGGCATGCAGTAGATGAGAGCTATCCATCTACGCTCAGTGCTGAAGAAAGAAAGGAAATGGATCTACACGCTCATAGTGAGATTATGATGAGGCTCACTGATAACATGATTTATCGACCTAGTTTAGTCATGCATTTAGGTAGATTTCCCCTTTCTGCATTCATGTTTTAGCCTTAGTTTGTGCCATTTATGCTTGTTTAGTTCTACTTTACAAGAATAGATGTCTACACACACTATTTGTGGCTGTGTAGGTGATTTGACACATTATGGAGCTAAAACGACGTATTTGAGGATCAAGCCTCGAAGTGGATGCATTGGAGCAAGCATATGTGCACGGGAAAGGGCTAGGAATCAAGCTAAAGGCATGAAGGAACGACCAAGGAGCATCTCGTCCGAGATCCACCTATCTCGGTCCGAGATGGAAGGCTTGGAAGCTTCTGTTGCAATATCTCGGTCGGAATCTCGGGTGGTCTCTCGGGTGACTTGACCGAGATCCCATGACGTTGAAGATCGAAGATGAAACCTCGGCCCTGACCATGACTGATCTCGGCCGAGATCCAGCCCGATATTCTTCCCTGAGCTTTATATTTTATTTACGGGCTGTTTCCTTTTGGGCCCAATGTCTTTTAGCTAGGTTTTGTGTATAAAAGGAATTCTTGGATTCATTTCAAAGTGTGCTGAGTTATACCCATAGTGTTGGGATTCGCCTAGAATTAACCCTAGAGGGAGGAGCCGTCTCCTACCCTGCCCTTCTTCTTCTCCTTCACCATTGTTCTTCGCAGTTTAAATTAGTTTAGATTAAAGATTCGCACTTTCGCATTCAGAATTGTTGGGAGACATTGTTGGAATCAAGATTTCATTGAACTTGAGTTCTTTCTTTCCCTTTCATGTTCAATTTGTCTTTCTTAGTTGTAGATTTTGATATGATTGTTATTGGCTTGAACTTTGTGGTTCCAAGGTTGATAAAGAATTGTTTATGCTTGGATTATGATGGATTAGATTGTGCTTAGAATTGGCTTTGAATAGCTTTGAAATCTTAATGGTTGGTTTGAACTTGAATCTAGTTTAGAATCCTTTTAGCTAGTAACCTAAGTAGGAATTGAGACCTACCCGGTGATATTTCTCTTGAATACATAAGTAATTAACCATAGGTAATAAAGGTGAAACCTTTATTGGTTTGAATGTGCATGATTGCTTTCTAAGTTGGGTAATTCATGAAACTTATCCGGTAAAGGGTTACTTGATTCTTAGTTAGATAATTTGGTTTATAGTGAATTTCTACCCTCTTTACATTGAGACTTACCCGGTAATAGGTAGTTAGGATTGGAACTAGATGATCTTGAGACTTACCCAGTAATAGACCATCAGCCTAGAAATGTTCATCCTTGTTGCTTTTCTACTATATGTCCCTTTGAGTCGTCTTGAGTCCTTATGCCATAAACATTGACCTTGAACCCTTGAAATCCATTTTCTTTAATTTGATTATCTTTTCTTTTATTCGTTTTTATAAAATTTGTTTTCAATTGAAGGTGACATTCAATTGCGAACGCCAAAAACTTTTCCCCTCTTTCCCTTATCTTTTCCAACCTCCTTCTTTATTCTAGATCTATCATATCCTTAATCATCGTTGCAGATTAGACCACCAAGTCTTCATGTTCGACCCTGGAATGTTTGTCCTACTTCGTACGATCCATACATTGTGGGTTCGTTGCTATTTAGGAGAGTTATTTACAAGTTTATAAATTTAAGACTTTCTCTTCCTCGTTTTGCTATCTTGTGATTTTCTATCATTATTGATAGGCATTTATGGGGGTGTAAAATCAGCGAACACTCACATATGAAGTTGGCCCGTAGGTTCTTGTTCACATAACAACCAAGACTCTATGGACAACTCTTAAAGAGTTGTATGAAGTTAAGTCTTTTCCTAGTAGAATTAGTTTGTTGTGTGGGTTATTCACCTTTAAAATAAACACTAACCTCTCTCTTCAAGATAATTTGGATAGTGTTTTAAGAATGAATCAGGACTTAGAACGATGTAAGGATCCTATAGATGAAGTTCACCAAGTTGTTATAATTCTTAACTCCCTCCCTTCTCAATTTGACAATTTTAAAGACGTGATTCAATATGGACATGAAGATTTAACTAGGAAAAAGATTTTTGATGCCATAACTGAAAAGAATAACACTCTAAAGGTCTTTAAAATGAAAGGAGAGTTTAGGGATAGTAAATCAGAAGTCTTATTTGCTAAAGTTAAAAATAAGAAGAATAAGTACAATAATCGAGATAGTAAAGTTGACTCTAGAACTGGTTATAATCAAAAGAATTCTTCTATTCAATATGTTAAAAAGGAGATTATTTGTTACTATTGTGGTATTAAGGGTCACAAGACTCCTGATTGTTTTAAGAAGAAGAAGGATGATGTTAGTAAGTCCAAGAATGGTTCTACAAATATCCTTGAGTCTCATGCTTACTATGATGATGAATTGCTTGTTGTTTTTAATGATGATTCTGATGCTTGGATACTTGATTCTGGTTGTACCATGCATTCCACTCCTCATGAAAAATATTTTTCTTTTTTGCATAAATGTGATAATGGGTGGTTAGATTAGGAGATCATACTTCCTTATCTATAAAAGGCATTGGTAATGTTCCCTTCATGATGTATGATAATAAAACCAGAACTCTTCAACAAGTTAGGTAGGTGCGTGAACTTAGAAGAAATTTATTGTCTGAAAGTGTTTTTGATGACCTAGGCTGCCAGATTCACACAAATAATGGTGTTAGGAATGTGATTAAAAATGGTAAAATCCTCCTCAAAAGTGTGAAGAAAAATGCTTTATATCATGTTGTTGGTTCTCCTGAATTGAATGTTTTAAATTCTGTTGTGAACATGAATCTTGATCAAACCAAATTGCGGCATGCTCGTTTTGGACATATATGAAATAAAGGCTTGCATTACATGTTTAAAAATGGTTATTTTGATCATAAACCTGCCGCTTTAGACATGTGTGAAACTGCATTTTTGGTAAAACTACTCGGTTAACTTAGGGTTTTGAGGAGGCCCATTGTGCTGAGATGGTTGAGTTTTTAGAAAGAAAAGGGTCTGGCAGGTTTCAAAAGCCCATCTGCAGTTTTTAAATGAAACTGTGCGTTTCACTTAGGGTTTTGAGGAGCTGCATACATATATGCTTCGTTACAGACAAGTGCATGAGAGAGAATTGAAGAAAATAAAAAACGCCCCAGTGCCCAGCTTCTTAGTTCTCTCATTCTTCATTGACTAAGAACGCTTCTTGTTTTTTCTTCTTCTTGTTTTTGTTTCTTCTTTTCTTGGTGAAGTAAAAGCTTTGTTGAGACTTTGTAGGGTTAATCCCTTAAGTCTACAAGCTGTGCGGATTTGTTGTTCTTGCATTTCGTTCTTGTATTTTCTTTGTTCGTTTAATAGTGGATTGGGTGATATCTTGAGGCCCCGAGGATGTAGGATATTTTTCCGAACCTCATTAAATCGTGTTTGTTCTTGTTCGAACGGAACTATAGCCTTTGATCTTTTGCGTTTTTTCTGCATTTCAATTAGGATATCTAAGTTTGAATTCTCTTGATTGAATGTATGAAAATGGATATTGGGATCGGGTAATGATGTATTACGTTTGGACGTAGAGCGACATTCATCATCCAACAGAGCGACATTGATCATCCGGGCGAGTAATCTGTCGTTGTGTATAATCATAGAAGACCCACTTGCCTTTATAGTTGGTGACCGCTAAGTTTTTTTTCTTCAACCTAGTGAGCTTTCAATTTCATTTATTTCCGACCATGTCATTTTGGTTATTTCGTAAGATATAGTGTTATCTGTTAGTATTTTATTTATAAAGATTAAAAAATAGAAAATAGATAGAAAAAAGTAATGTACAAGGAAGTATTCTCTTCTTTGCTCAAGCCCAAACCTAGAGATGCTCTTCGTGCACTTCGACTTCCACTTCGAAGGGCATTGATGGTTAAGGATACAAAGAATGTTGGTTAGGAGATGAATGGTTCTTGGGACCCTTGTTGTAGTGCTCTTCTCGGTGGTGTAGGTTCGTTTGATGAAGTCAAGCAATCATAGTTGTGTAACACCCTGAATCCGTAGGACTCGAAGTGCTACTGGGCTAGAATCTCACAATGGACCCTGACCCTAGCCTGACAACAAGTTCACTGAATCTTACAACAAGACACAAATAGATTAAAACAAAACATAAAACCGATATATAGATATCCAAAAAAGTAATACACAAGTACCGCTGAGTACAAAAGAAAACATATATCCGTACAATAAATATCCCAATCCCACGATATTGCCCAGTGTACGGAACCCTCAACGGATCACCCCTCTGGATCACTCTGCAGCTCTACTACCCTGCAAAGGATCTACAACACGGTATAAAACCGTTAGCTAACCATACACATATATAAGAGATGCAGAGCACATACACACATCGATGAATACTAAACACGTCAACATGCTATCACACATTTACCCGGTTCATTATCTTTATAAAGTCCAACACTCAACTCGTATATATCCATATAAACATATGTGACACGAGGAATATATAATCCTCGCCTCTGGGTCCAATAGCCAGCTGGAATGGTGCCTGGAACACCTCCCCCTGTACCTTAAGGGAATAGAGAGTGCCCGAACCGTTTACCAGGTCTGGCCTGCCTACAAAGAACCTCCCAGACTCCCGGCGGGATGAAAGGGCAAGTTATCACGGCCATACAATGCGCAAACAATATACCACAGATCGGTAATAAACCATAACGCATGCTATCAAGCATATACCACACACCACTCATGCACACATCCAATATAGGGATGGCAACTAAGTAAGCCCTACGGACTTACCTCAACCTCGAAGTCGTCTCAACTCGATCAACCCTCAAACACGGTCCACTCCACTCTGGAGGATAACACTGCCTATCAACAAGGCATAACGAAACATACTCATCAACCATCTATCCTCAACATATACCAAGCATGCTACTACCGCTCATACTAGGAAAGGAAAGGATCTACCTAACTCTAGGTAGACCCGGGACAAGATGCACCTGCGTGACACAAGAGACGCAGGGGCGGAACAAGGCAACCCGTAGGCGCGGCAAGACTCAGCCGCGGGCGCGGTGACAAAGGCCGCAGGCAATGCAGGCACGGCGCTGGCGCTGTGGCACGGATCCCGCAGGGGCAGCGGCTTCCAGGCGCGGGGGCGGCGACGGTGCAGAACGTGACCCCGCGATTCCTCTTCGGTTCTTCTCGTGATCAAATCATGTCTTCTCTCATCCAAAACCAAGTACATACATATACATACACATTCCAACATCAATCTATGATCCATTCATCTACTCCTAAGTTAAGGAAGGAAGAACAGGAAAGAAAGAGAGAAAGAAAGAAAGAAGAAACAAGTCTTACCTACTACTGGTCTAGGCAAGAGGATGCACCAAACCACACTTCAACTGGCTTCCAAGCACAACCACAACAACCACTAGCATCAACCTCAACAAGGCCACAAAAAACCTCTTGCAACCAAGGGAAATCAAGGGAGGAAAGGGAAGAAGAAGCACGTAGGTTTAGCTGGGAAAGGAAATGGAACACTTGCTCATGAGACCAAAGAAGAAGCTTAAGGAAGAAGAAGCAAAAGGGTAAAGCACGGGTCAAGAGGTCAACAAAGTCGGCTACAGCCGCAGGAAACCGCGGGGGCGGTTCACTAGGCCGCGTGAGCGGAAACCCGTTGGGGCGGTACACAAGCCCGCGGGGGCGGCTACGTCAATCTCGGTCAAAGCCGAATCTCGGCTAAGGCGAACTCGGTCCAAAAGACTAGGGCTCTTACATCTCACCCCCCTAAAAACAAGTTTCATCCCGAAACTTGTAAAATCCTTAAACCACTTGGACTCACAAGCCGAGGTACAACTCTCTCTATAACCTCAAACACAAGCATGGAGGAAATCATCAACTCCAGCAACAAAACACTATCCAAGGCATAAAGGAAAACCATCTCTAGCCAAACCATAACCACATCATAAGGCATAGAGGAATCACATCTCTAGCCGTATCATACTCATAACAGAAAGGCATGGAGGAAAAACATCTCCAGCAGCACTATGTCCATCAAAATAACACATCATAGCATATAAGCATCAAAGCTACTCGGTGATCCTACTGGTGCATCTAACTCAGCATAGAACTCTGGATAGTTCCTCTGGATACTTATATGCTCCAGCAACACATCTCTAGCCGTATCATACTCATACTAGATTTGATGTGATATATGATCATATATCACATCAAAGCTAGTATGAAAATAAACACATCATAGCATATAAGCATATAAGCACATAACACTCACCAAGATAGTACTAAGATCTACTCGGTGATCCTACTGGTGCATCTAACTCAGCATAGAACTCTGGATAGTTCCTCTGGATACTATCCTCAGTCTCCCATGTAGCCTCATCAGGTCCACGTCTCGACCACTGTATGCTCAACATAGGAATGTCCTTCGAACGCAGGCGTCTCATACCTCGTTCTAGGACTGCAATCGGATGCTCAACAAAAGTGTGGTCCGGCTCAACCACCAAATCATCATAACTCACGATATGTCTCGGATCTGGTATGTACTCCCTCAGTTGAGACACGTGAAACACAGCGTGAACACCCTCTAATCTCGGAGGCAAAGCTAATCTGTATGCTGCGCTCCAAACCCGATCCAGAATCTCGAACGGTCCGACATATCGGGGGCTCAACTTCCCCTTAATGCCAAAACGTCTAACACCTCGTGTCGGGGACACTCTCAACCATACATGGGCTCCCACTCTGAACTCTAGAGATCTACGCCTCCTATCAGCATAAGACTTCTGACGGCTCTGGGCAGTAAGCATCCGCTGTCGAATCAGTGCTACTCGAGCTACATCATCCTGAATCTGATCAGGTACTAAACCACTACCACTGCTCTGCTCATCCCAGCATAACGGGGTACGACATCTCTGCCCATACAGTGCCTCATATGGGGTCATCCCAATCGATGCATGCCAGCTGTTGTTGTAAGAGAACTCAACAAGTGGGAGATGATCCGTCCACACTTGTCCCCAAGCCAACACACAAGCTCGCAGCATATCCTCCAGTGTCTGAATGGTCCTCTCTGACTGACCATCTGTCTGAGGATGGAACGCAGTCGTGAAGTGCAAACTCGTCCCCAGGGCAGTCTGAATTTGCTGCTAGAATCTCGAGGTAAATCGCCCATCTCTGTCTGAGACGATCGTCCTCGGTACCCCATGGAGTCTCACTATCTGCCTAGTGTACTCCTCTGCTAATCTGCTCACCGGCCACGTCTCTCTAATAGGAATGAAACGTGCCGTCTTCGTCATTCTGTCCACTACAACCTAGATGGCATCAAAGCTCCTACTCGGTCTCAGGCCAGTAACAAAATCCATGGTGACGTTCTCCCACTTCCTCTGTGGAACCGGAAGTGGATGGAGCTCACCTCCAGGTCTGCAATGCTCTATCTTGACCTGCTGACAGGTCGCACACTGTGCCACAAATCTGGCCACATCGGGCTTCAGCCCTCCCCACCAATATAAACGTCTTAAATCCTGATACATCTTACTCGTACCTGGATGTACAGAGTAAGGTGTACAGTGAGCCTCCTGTAAAATCCAGATCTTCAATGCATGAACTACCGCTGCCAACTCCAGATCATGAGTCGGGTAGTTCTCCTCATACGTCTTCATCTGTCGAGACGCATATGCTATCACTCTGCCCGCTGCATCAATACACATCCCAAGCCTAGCTTGGATGCATCACTATAAACCACAAAATCCTCTAACCCTCTGGCTGTGTCAAAACAGGAGCAGAAGTAAAACGTCTCTTCAGCTCCTCAAAACTCTACATACACTGATCAGACCACACAAATCTGGTAGTCTTCCTCAGAAAACTCGTCAGTGGACGGGCAATCACAGAAAATCCCTCCACAAAGCGTCTATAATAACCGGCTAGGCCAAGGAAGCTACGTACTTCCTTGACGTTCATCGGTGTAGTCCAAGCTGCTACAACTTCTATCTTCACTGGATCCACCTTGATCCCTTCAGCTGAAACCACATGACCCAGGAATGCTACCTCTGGCATCCGGAACTCACACTTAGAGAACTTAACATAAAGTTCTCTATCCCGTAAAACTTGCAATACAGTCCTCAGTTGTCCTGCATGCTCCTCTCTGCTGCGAGAGTATACCAAAATATCATCTATGAATACCACCACAATCTGATCCAAGAAGTCGATGAAGATATTGTTCATCAACTCCATACAAACTGTTGGAGCATTCGTAAGTCCAAATGGCATCACTACAAACTCGTAGTGTCCATATCTGGTCCTGAATGTTGTCCTATGCACATCCTGCTCTCTCACCCTCAGCTGGTGATACCCGGAACGCAGATCAATCCTGGAGAACATTGTCGCTCTCTGAAGCTGATCTAACAAGTCATCAATACGCGGCAATGGATACTTGTTCCTGATGGTCACCTTGTTCAGCTCTCTGTAATCAATGCATAATCTCAGTGATCCGTCCTTCTTCCGTACGAAGAGGACAGGTGCTCCCCATGGGGACACGCTAGGGCGAATGAAGCCCTTCTCAGCCAGTTCCTCAAGTTGCTTCTTCAGCTCCAGCATCTCGACAGGCGCCATCCGGTATGGGGCCTTCGAGATTGGTCTCGTACCAGGCTCTAACTCAATACTGAAATCCACACTCCTCTGAGGCGGCAAACTGGATGGCTCAGCAAATACATCTGCAAAATCACAGACAATTGGGATATCCTCTAATGTTGGACTCTCCCCCTCCTTCATGGCATAACACCAGAAGGCCTCACAACCCTGTGCAATCAGTCTAGCTGCCCGTATCGCACTGATAACCATGCCTGTCTTTCCAAGGTCCCAACCTCGGAAAACCTCTATCTGACCTAACTCAGTAGAGAGCGTAACAGTCCTCCTACCTACGTCTAAAACTGCAGAATGTCTATCCATCCAATCTATACCTAGAATGACTTCTTCATGCTTTAACGGCATGACAAAGAAGTCAACTAGTAACACACGGGTCCCTACAGTAGTGGGACAACCATGAATCTCATGGGTACCTCTGACACTACCACCATCGGGTAACCCTATAATAAAGGGCATCCCCTCAACCGTATCTAGACTCAGTCGCGTCCGCGATTCTATAGCATAGGGAAGCATGGAATCGGACGCTAGCTTCTCTTAAATGCGCGGTGCTTAACACATGCAGATTGGCTCTACACAGGCATCAGAAATAAAAGAATGCGTAGCACTAGTATCAAATAAGACTCTAACAGGTAAACCATGAATCAGAATGGTACTTGTAGCAGTCGGTGCAGCTGGCTCCTCTGCACTCCTCAGCTCAAAAACTCGGCCCTGTGGCCCTCGGGTGTCAGTGGTGCTCCCACCACGACCTCTGCCTCTACTCGGCACAGGAGCAGATCCTTGAGTCGTAGGGCGATCTGGGACTCTTTGCTGTCCCTACATCTGTTGCTGCTGAGGTGGCCTCTGTCCACCTCCTGCTGCACTAGCAGGAGAAGAATCCTGTTGTGATGATGCTCTCCGTCGTCTACAGAAGGTAGCTATGTGACCAAGTCAGCCACAAGTGAAGCAAGTCACCGGCTGCCTCGTACACTCTGAGCTCATATGCCCATACTCACTGCAATTGAAGCACTGTACTCCCTTATCCGCATCAGGTGCAGATGAAGGATGACTTTGGCGACTCTGGCCTCGCCCTGAACCAACAGCTCCACCAGTACCACTTGTCTGCCCAGTCCGCCGTCTCTTCTCAGACCCTCCGGTCTGAGAAGCTCTCCTCTGGCTAGCCCTCTCTCTCTCATAATCAGAAGCACGGTCCTGATAATCCATCAGAGACTCACAATGAAAACCCGCCATATAAGTACGGGTAGTATCCCTCAGTCGTCGAGAAAACAAATACACATGCTGATCTACAGAAGGCGCAACTGGACCCATCAATGCCAGCTCCTCCTGAAATCTCCTGATAGTCTTGGAGACTAGTACATCCTCAAACCCAGCCTCCACAAAATCCCGCAGTTTCTCCCTCCTTAGTGAGGCAGGGCAGAAACGCTCTCTGATCATAGTCCGCATATGCTCATAACTGCTAACCTGACCCCGTACAGACCTCCACCAGTGCTGTGCCAAATCCCGGAATAAGGTCTGCACCAGCTCGATCTGTCTGTCCATTGGACATCTAATGGACTCCAGAGCTGAGTCCACATGTCCAATCCATAGCTCAACCTCTAACCACACCTTCCTAGTGAAAGGGGGTACACCCATCTGATGGAATGCCTTCAACCAAGTGTATGGTCAAGGCCCTCTATGCTCCTCAGTAACTCTAGCAATCTCAGCAACAGGTGCCGGTGCAGTTGGCACCTGAGTAACTGTATGGGATCTCTCAGATGGTCCCTCCTGTGCTGGCAGATCAGGTGCACGCCTACCTGTCCTAACTGCCTCTTCCACACGTCTGATATACTCGCGAAAGGTTGGTCCCTCCATGGAGACACGATCAGAGTCATCTGACTGAACTCTCTGGGATCTCTGTCTCTCAGTTGCACCGTTTCTAGTCTCAGGAACGGCACTCTCAGCAACGTCCTCATGAACCTCCTCCGCTACACGTGGATCAACAGCGGGAGTCCTACCCCGTCCTTTACCTAGAGGGGGTCTACCTCTACCTCGTCTAGCTGTAGGTAAGGCTCTAGTCTGAACCATCTGCAGAAGACGTAAACCTAACTTAGAAGGCTATATATATGCCATATGTATAGATATATATCAAATCAATCACAACAGAATATCTATATATATCTATACTGTCGAGATCTTCAGAGGGGCGATGGCTCACGTACACGATATCCCAAAACATTTGTACTCATTTCAAACAAACACCTTTTGAAAAGTCAGACCCCTTTTCGGGTTCTGTTTATTTATCTATTCGACCTTTATCGTAGATTACTAATGCCATTGTTGTCAACCTGGGCTCTGATACCAACTTTGTAACACCCCGAATCCGTAAGACTCGAAGTGCTACTGGGCTAGGATCTCACAATGGACCCTGACCCTAGTCTGACAACAAGTTCACTGAATCTTACAACAAGGCACAGATAGATTAAAACAAAACATAAAACTGATATATAGATATCCAAAAAGGTAATACACAAGTACCATTGAGTACAAAAGAAAACATATATCCGTACAATAAATATCCCAATCCCACGATATCGCCCAGTGTACGGAACCCTCAGCGGATCACCCCTCTGGATCACTCTGCAGCTCTCCTACCCTACAAAGGATCTACAACACAGTATAAAACCGTTAGCTAACCATACACATATATAAGAGATGCAGAGCACATACACACATCGATGAATACTAAACACGTCAACATGCTATCACACATTTACCCGGTTCATTATCTTTATAAAGTCTAACACTCAACTCGTATATATATCCATATAAACATATGTGACACGAGGAATATATAATCCTCGCCTCTGGGTCCAATAGCCAGCTGGAATGGTGCCTGGAACACCTCCCCCTGTACCCTAAGGGAATGGAGAGTGCCCGAACTGTTTACCAGGTCTGGCCTGCCTATAAAGAACCTCCCAGACTCCCGGCGGGATGAAAGGACAAGTTATCACGGCCCTACAATGGGCAAGCAATATACCATAGATCGGTAATAAACCATAACGCATGCTATCAAGCATATACCACACACCACTCATGCACACATCCAATATAGGGATGACAACTAAGTAAGTCCTACGGACTTACCTCAACCTCGAAGTCGTCTCAACTCGATCAACCCTCAAACACGGTCCACTCCACTCTGGAGGATAACACTGCCTATCAACAAGACATAACGAAACATACTCATCAACCATCTATCCTCAACATATACCTAGCATGCTACTACTGCTCATACTAGGAAAGGAAAGGATCTACCTAACTCTAGGTAGACCCGGGACAAGACGCACCTGCGTGACACAAGAGACGCAAGGGCGGAACAAGGCAACCCGCATGCGCGGCAGGACTCAGCCGCGGGCGCGGTGACAAAGGCCGCAAGCAACGCAGGCATGGCGTGGGCGTTGTGGCACGGATCCCGCAGGGGCGGAGGCTTCCAGGCGCGGGGGCGGCGACGGTGCAGAACGTGACCCCGCGATTCCTCTTCGGTTCTTCTCGTGATCAAATCACGTCTTCTCTCATCCAAAACCAAGTACATACATATACATATACATTCCAACATAAATCTATGATCCATTCATCTACTCCTAAGCTAAGGAAGGAAGAACAAGAAAGAAAGAGAGAAAGAAAGAAGAAACAAGTCTTACCTACTACTGGTCTAGACAAGAGGATGCACCAAACTACACTTCAACTGGCTTCCAAGCACAACCACAACAACCACTAACATCAACAGGGCCACACAAAACCTCTTGCAACCAAGGGAAAACCAAGATCAAGATCAAGGGAGGAAAGGGAAGAAGAAGCACGTAGGTTTAGCTGGGAAAGGAAATGTAACACTTGCTCATGAGGCCAAAGAAGAAGCTTAAGGAAGAAGAAACAAAAGGGTAAAGCACGGGCCAACAGGTCAACAAAGTCGGCTGCAGCCGCAGGAAACCACAGGGGCGGTTCTCTGGGCCGTGGGAGCGGAAACCCGTTGGGGCGGCACACAAGCCCGCGGGGGCGGCTACGTCAATCTCGGTCAAAGCCGAATCTCGGCTAAGGCAAACTCGGTCCAAAAGACTAGGGCTCTTACAGGTTGATAATTGGTTGGGATGACGAAGACAAAGACAATGAGGATGAGAAGAAGGTTATTAGGAGGGGAAAGTAAAAGGCCTATGTGGAACTCGAAATGTTTTGTGTTTTGAAAAGTCAATTTTGTTTTTGGAGTATTAATGTTACACTTGCTTTCTATTAGAGTAATTTTTAATTGAACTTGAGCAATGAAAAATGATATGTTTTGAATTGAGCTATGTCGAGTTAAAACTTGAGTGCAAAAGGAAAATTGTGTTTGATGTGTTGAAAAGAAGAGGCCGGGAGTCATTGTAGCAAAATAAAGGTAAAGTTGGTGGCCATTTGTGTTGACCGAAGAGTTTGGAAAGCACAAATCTCTTTCTAGTTCTTGCTATTCTTCAAGTTATTGATCAACTTTTTTCAAGGTAAACAAGGCCTTTTGTGTCGAGGGAAGAAAAAGAGAGCTTTAGAATCTTATTATATGCATTTGTTTTATATTTACTTTCTTTTAACTTTTAATTTTTTTAATTAAAAAAAATATCAAAAATACTACAACTAACGGAAATAATCCAATTGAACACAAATCAGAGAAAATAAACATCTAAAAGGCACCAAACGAAAAAGTATTTAGTGGTCACACAATGAAAAGAAATAACTTAAAAGAGATTTCATCACCGAATCAACAACTCTTTTTGTTGATCCCTTATCTTCCTCTTCTACTCCTCGTCACCAAATCATTCAATGATTCACCCAAGCCAACAAATTATTGCTAGAAAGATGTGATAATTCAAATTGGGTCCCTTCGACAACTTAGGGTGACTAATCGACGGATAAACCATGATGCTCATCAATACCCTAATATACTATGGACAAACACAATCATCGTTAGTTAATAAGTTTTAAAATTATTGTTCCATTTTTTAAATCATTGTATCTATTCTCATTCGTTTATGGTCGTTCAGTGAGTCAACTTTATGAACTAAATAAACAATTTCAATCGCTATTTATGTTTTGATTTAATAGATAAATTGTGGCCTTTTTAGAGTAAAATAACAATGGAAGTGGGGGGCGTTTGACGCGAACAAAGTGGTCTCGATTACAAAATATATCCCAACAACTGCACATAATCAACAACACTACCACATATGGGTGATGAAAGGAGTAGTGATGGTGACACTACAACTAGTTCCCTTCTCAAATCCATTTTTAGTATGTCTTCTATTTCTTAAAATTGTGTTTTCGTTTATAATGTAAAAAGGAAATGAAAATCAAACATAAAACCTAATTTACGAGTATTAAATAACACTCTTAAATCTTACGTAACTCCTGATTAAAATGAAAATCCGAAATCAAAAAGAAATTTTCAAAACCAAAAAGGAAATGAAAATCAAACATAAAACCTAATTTACGAGTATTAAATAACACTCTTAAATCTTACGCGAACAAAGTTTGTCTTCTATTTCTTAAAATTGATTGTGATGTTCTTTCAATCTATGTGAGTTACATTTACTTTTCTGGTGTCCCTATACTAATCTCTAGATTATTTAGGGATCTAGGAGGTGAAAACACCCGTTTGGATGTTCCCCTTCTCCTAGATCCACTTGCAAAAAATATTCTTTGAAAATCCTTCATATCCGAAATTCATGATTCAAATGATAATGTTGGAAAATTGCAAACTTCCTTGAAACTAACATTGAAATATTCAATCTCTTTTGAGAAAGGTTGTTTGAGCATGTGAAGAAATCACTAAGTTAAGGTTCAAACAATATCCATTATTCTTGAAAACTTGATGATGTACTTTCGTATGTTGGACATTTTTCCATCTTCCCATGATTTGACTTTGAGAAAAAAAAATGAGGAAAAAAGGTCAAACACTTCAATTACGAAAAACACGTGAACTGTTGGACAAAACTTGAAATTTAATACAATTTTTTTACTTAAAATTTGTTGTTGTGTACAACCGAAAAATCGGGTTTCCTTAACCCAATGAATCTACTGGTGCATATCTATCCATGTGCCCTTGTTTAGTCGTGGCAATTGGCAAGACGCCAAAGAATCGGGTTTACTTAGCCCACCAAACCCATCCTTTTAAATTCATTCTTGAATAGTCTATAATTAGACGTTTGCGCTCCGAACAAGTCTTATAAGACATTCATGAAAAAAGGAGTTGTGATCCGCAAAAGCCTTCAAAGATTTTCACTCCGTGAAAATCTCGCCCGGTTTTAGAAAATTAAATGATGAAATCCATAAACTTTCTTAGTTGGGATGACTTTCCTTTTGAAGACATTTCTCAAGTGTGGCCTAAACGAATGTTCCGGAAGATGCCATAGTCACATGCCCCTGTTGATCGTGTTGATCATGGTTGTGTTCGAGGTCTCCGAAGATCCTCCATCTTGGTAGAGGGAACGTCGTTAGATCCACATTTCCGCATGAGGTATGACATCCCCTTGAAAAGGGTTTCTACTATCCTGCTTCCCGGTGGCAAGACACCGCGCTAGTTCATCTATCTCGCGTCCTCTCCATGTTTTCCCAACCTCGAGTGTTCCTCGCCTTCTCTCGTGGATTGTTCGTTCAGACATTTTTCTATTTTTTTTATATTTTCCGGTCATTTGCTTGTGATGTTTGTTGTGCTTATCTCGTATTTTTGTAGCTATATGCATGATGGTTTGTCCGTTTGCCGATTTTCGGCCTCTCGGTACGCCAAGTCTGTTTGGGGTAGTCGAGTTTCTTACCCTAATGATAAAAAAAAAACTCTTAAATCTTAGATAATCCCCGATTAAAATGAAAATCCGAAATCAAAAAGAAATTTTCAAAACTGCAAGAGAAGAAGGGAAAAAAAAAATTTCCTCTTGTTTTATAAAACACAACAAAGTGCGGCGAATTCAATTAGTCACGTCTACCTCTTGCACAAGACTAAGTTTCTTGAATTAGCATGTAGGGGTAATGGAAGAACACCCGGTGACTTGGCTAGTTCTTACAGGAGAGACCTCGACAAAAATGTGGTTGACTAGTTTTATCACGTTGATCGATCGCACGTACACCTCGTGTAATCGATGTAATAAAAGGTGTGGAGGCATAAATGGTATTAATGAAGTGATTACCCGCAACTTGTTGCTACAACCATCTTCTCCTAGATTAATGACATTTGACAAATAATGGGGTATAAAGGGTCATCTTCTTCACATGATCGAGCCACCGCCTTTTGTGCTACCACCTACTTCGTGTGTTTTGCTCCACAAACTTACAACATTATCTCACTCGGTCATAAAGTAATCGTGCATTCAAGAAATGGGTTGTGTAACGCTATTTTTGTATATATAATAATACTGAAATAAATTATCATCTTCTTAAGAATAATAGTAAATTTCAAGTGACTTGCGTTATCTAAAACTTACAATATTACAATCGACATATCCCCTAGAGAAATTTAAATAATATAGCATTTCATAGTGGTTCACCTGTTTATCCTAACTTTTACCTAATCTCTATGTTTAGACATTTCAAGTAAATATAAATCCGTATACAAACAGTTTCTAAGTTTCTAACCAATCTCCATTTTGCGTAACAAAATAATCCATTTTTTTTATAACTTACAAAATAGTCTAGAAAAAACAACACATAATGCCACATAATGCCGCATTGCCAATTTGCTTTACGGCTTACTTCGTTAATTGGTTTTAATTTTTAATAAAAAAATGACAGAAAATAATATAATAGGTATGAACCAAAAATAATACAAATTTTAAAAATTACTATTTGACATACAAACTAGTTCACATTAAACTAGTTTAATACGGTAAAATTGTGGTCAAATTTTATTACAAAATTCGTTCATATATTTTAAATCACACATAATGACCCTTGAAATTTATTTTCTTTTAAAAATCACACATTATGTAATAAAAAATTTAATGAAAGAATATATCACTTCAAAAGTTTGTGTAATTTAAAATTAATATTTTTAATGTAAATTTGTGAAAAAAAGATTTTCATTTTATCTTTTAAATTTTAATAATTTAAAAATCAATCTTGTTTTTTCCCCAAAATTTTGTGAGAATATCACAAAGTATAGATCTTTTAATCATATTATTATTTTAAAATTTTTAAAACTTCTCAATCATTCTCATAGTTATATTATAAATGGCACCGAATATTTAAGAATAAAGTGATAACTAATTTTTATTACATAATTCATGATGTATACAAAAATAATATGGGTGGTTTTTAAAAGAAAATATGATGTAGGAGCTAATTTGTGTGATTTAATAACAAATTGGACAATTTTTGTAATAAAATTGAACATTTTCATATCAAAATTGATTTAATGTAAAATAGCGTGTAGACCAACTGATAATTTTTAAAGTTTGTATTATTTTTTATTCATGTCTCATGATTGGTATTATTCTTGGTCTATTTTTTATTTTTTAATATATATATTATAGGTCAGATTTTGGTATAATTTTGTGTCTATAAAATAGTATATATTAATTTTGTGGATGTTTTTATAAAAATGTTTTTTTTTCTTTTTTTAATCAATTTCAATATAGTCATATACTAACTTTGTTTTTCAAAAAATGTCAAAAAAATATCGATCACCTAACACAGATTTAAATCCAATTATAATACCATCATCACGTAATCATCAATATCAATTTGAATTCTGTCAATGAATCTAACTCAATATGCTTTTATATCGGTATCAATCATAATCATTCAATACACATAAAACAACACCAAATAAGTATAGTTAAAAAATATTCTACCATAACTTCTTTATTAGTATGATAACATTATAATACTAGAAGATTGACCCCTACTGCACCGGACAAATTAACTAGTAACTTTTTCATGTGTTAATAAAGGATTTACAATCGCGATCTATTTTTTCAAAAATAAAATGAGTTATTGGGTTCATATAGTCATATTATTGCTTGTATATTTGCTATGGGTTTTTCGAAATTGCTTGTATATTTGCTATGTTTGATATTGCTTGTGTAACTACCATTTCGATACTGATTATGTAATTGTTATGAGTTTTTTTATAAAATTGCTGGAACCTATAGGCGAAAAACACATCTCAAATCTTACGTTTTCGTAATTTTACTTCACTTTCCATCATTTCTCTTTCCTATTTTCTAAAATAAAAACTACATATTTCAGGTAAACATTCAATCATTTATTAATAAATAAAATTGTGGTGCATTCATCAACCTCCATGTTTCTATAAGCATAATAATTTTCGTTATTTCAAGTAAATATTCAATCAATTCATCTTGAAAAATAAAATTTTCATTGTTTTATTGATATCTATGTTATTTCAAATAAGAAAAAGCTAGGTTTTTTTTTACCGTGTATATCTTTATGTCGAACCAGTTATATACATGAACGATATTCTTTGGTTTATATCATTAGCACACACAAATTTCAAATCATTTATTAGCAAATACCCGTGCAAGGGAATATGAACTAGTCTTCAATAATAAGAAACCACAAAGCATTGATATAGCTATACAAACTCAAAATAAGGGATTGATAAGAAGCGAACAAAATGAAGAACCAAAGAAAATTAGACACACCTAAGAACAATAGAAAAACTCTAAATATCCATTGGATTAAACCTGAAAATGAATTTACCAAGCCAAAATTTGATGGTTCTAAACTTGGATCTAGAGAATCACCTTTGGATTTATCCTTGGAGACTAACATGCATCGACCATATCCTTAGCTATGGACAATGTGAAAATATATTCATCCTACATGTTGAAGCATGTGCATTACAGGAAAGTCTAATCAGAGCATATGATTTGGAAATTAACAAAAATGAAATTAAAGGGGATAACCTTACAATTATCAATTTTATTAAACAAACTTGGAAATCTACATGGAAAATTAACCTTAATATTTTGAATATTTCTAACATTATGGCTAATTTCCGTCAAGTCATGATCCATCACGTTTTCAAGGAAGTCAATGATGTTGCCAATAACCTCACAAAATTGGGACATGGCTACCCACAATTTTTGTCATCGACTACCCCTCAGATGGAAGATCTCATTTTAAAAGATGCTCTAGGCTGGAGAGTATGAAGGAGAAGGTGATACAATCTTTTTTTTTTTTTTTTTTTACCGTACAATAACAAAAAAAACTAAAGTATACAAAATATTATTAAAATGGGAATAAGTGTCGGTGATGGGTACGGATGGTGGGTTCCAAGTTTCTCGCCCATATCCAACATGTCTTTATCATATGTCATTGAGTTTCACCCGTATATTAACGGGTCTTCACCCGTTTTTTTGAACGGGTTTTCAGGCACTCACCGTGTCCAACGTTGAGACTACCCGACTACTTATAAGACTAATAAATACCAAAAAATAAGACTAATAAATTTGGCACTAGAAGACGTTAGTGGGCAAAAATAGGAATAATTATAGAGTTTGTTGAAAGTTGAAAGTTGAAAGCCATGCTTTGACATTTATGCCTCTTACTCGTCATACTATACTCTCAATTGGTTGTAAAACTTCCGTTCATTTTGGCCCTTACTCCTTACTATTGCTAACTTACCATGTGCTCTGTCTATTTATAAATGCTTTCCTCTCCCAACTGCATTCTACTGCAAAGTCTGCAAATGCTCAGCAAAACAAAAATGGAGAGAGAGGCTCACCCAAGGCTAAGATCCAAAACAATAAACTCATCCAAATTCAACCATGGCTTATCACTAGCTGAGATGGAATCATTAGCTAGCATTTGCGATACTCTTATACCTTCTCTGCCGACTCAATCTCACCCTTCCAACTCAAAGGCCTTCTTCTCCATCTCCGGGTCGCAATACCCACTTCCCGACGAGGTAATTAACCGGTTTTAATATCTGATCTGTCTTCATTCGGTTTTGGCGTTGAAACTGTAATTTGGTGTGCAGGTGGCGAATGTAGTGAAGAACAGAGCATTTCCAGAGGCGAAGATGCTCGTCAGGACAATCTTATGGCTTCTCTCAACAAAAATTGGAACCTTTTTGCTTTGTGGGTCGCTTTGTTTCTGCAAGCAAATGCCATTTGTAACCAAATTCTCCCATTTGCCGATTGATAGAAGAGAGAAAATCGTTCAAGGATGGTCGAGAAGTAAATACTTGTTCTTCCTCAGGCTTTTCTTCTACTTTGTCAAATCTGTCTGCCTTTTCCTCTTTGTATCCCAGGTATCTCTCTCCTCTCTACGTTTTCTTTTTCTAACAATTATGCTTATTATAATGCTCTTTTCTAGGAATGAAAATCAACTATTTTGAATTTATTATTATAATTATGCTGATTAAAATGCTCTTTTATTATATAGAGCTGAATTTATATAATAAAAAAAGCTTTTACCCGATTTAGTTTATTTCCAAAAATCACTCTTTTTAATATCCTCGTTCCAATAATTTTGTATAAGAAACAAATCGTTTGAGTGATTCTACCAATTTTGATTTTTAAAATTAATTTCTGATTTCATGTAAATCATACCAAACAAACCCTTCGCATGAATGTAATTTTTCAAAAGAAATAAAAGAAAAATGGGATAGTATCCATGTAGTTTGGGTATTTCGAATTTTGCCCAATGATTTTTTTGAGTCGAACAGTACCTTTCTTTTAGTTTTACCTTTTTTTTAATTGAAACATAAGGATGTTTGACTTGTTAAAGGAATTTGGGCAAAATTTAAAAAAAATATAAAATTAAGGGTACCATTCGAATTAAAAAAAATTCTTGAACAATATTTAGAATACCCCAAACTACGGGTATCATACGAAATTTCCAAAAAAAAATTATGGAAACAAATGGTTCCACGTAAATAGTATTGGTATCTCCATAAATAGAATAGGCGAAGGGACATAAACCCTCACCAAACTCAACAACTAATATAATAATAACTCATCGTCTAATATTTTGAAGACCCCACCACAAGTAAATTACACAAATCACTCTTAAAAGTAAGCGTTACAAAATATTTTAAAAAAATATATTCAAAATAAGGATAGATAATTAAAATTTGAAAATATTCTCCATAGGTTCTTAAACTATGCTCATCTAAGCGTATACGTACAGGTTATTTATTATTAACTAAATTTAAGAGAATGTTTTTAGGGTAAATTATATGAAAATATTCGTTTAAATATATATGTTCAGAAGGTAAACATGAAAAGATAACTATTTTTCATTATGTTATGCAGTTTGATGAACAATCCAACACTAACCCATCATGGGAAGCCATGGACTACAAACCAGATGAACCCATCCCCCTTCCCAACACTTCAAACTCACGACCACTTGATCAAGGAATCATCGAAACTCTCTATGAATCTCCGACCACATTCATCAATTCCTTAACCCAGAAAGGCCTCAAAGTCACCGAAGATCAAGAAAACAACATCTACAAGATCCAATGCGACGCCGTCATAATCGGCTCAGGTTGCGGTGGGGGTGTAGCGGCTGCGATCTTAGCTAGCTCAGGCCAGAAGGTAATAGTCTTAGAAAAAGGAAACTACTACACTACAAAAGACTATTCTTTATTAGAGAGACCTTCCATGGATGAGCTTCTCGAGAACGGAGGTATGAGTCCTACAATTGACGGTAGTCTTATGCTTATGTCTGCGAAAACCGTAGGTGGTGGGTCAGCCGTGAATTGGTCAGCCTCTATAAGAACACCAAAAGAGGTTTTGAAGGAATGGGCCGAGGATCATCGGTTATCGCTGTTTGGAAGCAAGAAGTACGAGTTTGCTATGGATGATGTTTGTAGAAGGATTGGTGTGACTGATGAATGTGTTAAAGAAGGGTTTCAAAATCAAGTATTGAGAAAAGGGTGTGAGAATTTAGGGCTGAAAGTCGAGAAAGTTCCGAGGAATTCATCAAAGGATCATTACTGTGGATCATGTCAATATGGTTGTAGGACAGGTGATAAGAAAGGTACTGATGTCACTTGGCTTGTTGATGCTGTTCAGAATGGCTGTGTGATCATAACCGGATGTAAAGCCAAAAAGGTTTTGTTGGAAAACAACAAGAACTCGACGAAGAAGAGAAAGACGAAGTGTATAGGAGTTGTGGCGAAATCCTTGAATCAAAATTTTACAAGGATGATTCAAATTGAGGCTAAAGTTACAATTTCAGCTTGTGGAGCTCTATTGACGCCTCCATTGTTGATCTCGAGCGGGCTTAAGAACAAGCATATTGGTAGAAACTTACACTTGCATCCCTCTATGATGGTGTGGGGTTATTTTCCTGATGAACCCGAGTGCCCGTTCGAAGGGAAGATCTATCAAGGGGGTCTTATAACTTCTGTTCATAAGCTGAAGCAATCCGAAGAAGACGATTCTTCGTCGTCTAAGGAAACCACAATTGCCCTTATTGAGACTCCTGCTATAGGACCATCTGCGTTCGCGGCGGTTTGTCCGTGGGAATCTGGGCTTCAGGTGAAAGAAAGGCTTAGCAAGTACTCAAGAACATCCAATCTCTTCTGTATGATAAGAGATGAGAGCTCTGGTGAAGTCAGAAAGGAAGGTAACTAATTAACACTGTTGATATGAATTTACTTGTTGTATTGTTATTTAAAGAATGAAATTTAGTTTATGATGTTATTGATTATCAGGTAAAGTGAGCTTTAAAATGAGTTCTGAGGATAAACAGAACATGAAGGTTGGGCTGAAGAGGGCGATTCGGATTCTGGTGGCAGCCGGGGCCGCGGAGGTGGGTACTTACACGAGTGACGGTCAAAGAATGAAGTGTAAAGGGATCAAAGAAGGCGATTTGGACGAGTTTTTGGAGTCGGTAGAGGCACCGGATGGGCCGTCGTATGCTCCGGTATGGGGAGTGTATTGCACGGCGCATCAAATGGGGAGTTGTAGGATGGGTGTGAACGAAAGGGAAGGGGCGGTGGACGAGAACGGAGAGAGCTGGGAGGCGGAGGGGTTGTTCGTGTGTGACGGAAGTGTTGTGCCGAGTGCGGTTGGCGTGAACCCAATGGTGACCATTCAAGCTACAGCTTATTGTCTTGCTAAGAAGTTGGTTGAGGATATGAAGAAGAAGGGAGAGTGATCTCATAAGGAGTCTATTTTGGCTTCATTATATAAGATTATAATAATAAAGTAGTTCATAAGGTTGTGAGGTTTTACTGATGTGATATTGAGAATGTTATATTGTTGTATATCATCGATCGGTGTTTCTACTTGATACGGGGATGTGAAGGGACAACTGAAGTGTGGAAAGTTGAAATATTATTACTTATATTAGTTTAATAAGCAATAATTAGAGGGCTTCAAAATGAGAGAAATATTATTACTTTTATGCTGAGACCGGTGAACACATACTTAAAGGTTTCACCCAGGAACACATTATACTTACATGGAACTTTGATTGCAGAAATCAAAGCTACCTTGTAAGCGACAATTGCTTTCTCTTCAGCCATAAAGTTCCTTTTCAAGAGCATTTACAAAAAGAATAAACAAAAGCAAAACCTATTCGGAAACATTTTGGAGATTTTTTTCTGACTGAACCTGATATAGTGAAAATATTGAGAAGAAGTAAAATCACCAATAGACTCTATTTAACAGATGAATACATTTTTGCTGGATATGCAGGTACACACTTCTTTGAGACCTCAGGGCCAAGAAAACGTTGAATGTAGTGTCCACAAAGAATAATAAATTGGGATCTGAATTTAGTGTACAAGTGTATCTTCTTTCAAGTAGAACATGAGAGAATGATCTTATGAGGGTGAATGAAGTAAAAATTAAGGCATAACAGACAAGAAGTTATCATCTTCACGGGATGATTTTATAGCTGGAAAGAGATGATCATATATTCTACACAGCTGAAAGCAAACCTGATTTGGAAGTAATATGATTATATTGTTTTCTTGACAATGCCAGAAATAAAATATAAAAAGGTTTCATTCGGATTCGGATGACAATATGAGTATATGACTTTGTGAAATATACAACTTCACAATTTTTAACTTACTCAATGTGATTCCACGCCATTGTTATTCTGAAATGAAATTTCCTGCAGTATTTGAAACATTTCAGATTCTATAGTGTATACCCGCTCAAGGATTTCAGGAGTACTCACAAATCGAACAAACCTATAGTAGTTAGAAAAAGGTAATCAGAAGTGGATAGAAAAGTTCAATTTACCTTTTGATTGTTCCCTTTGTTAACCATGGTAAATCACTGACATGATGTGGTTCAAGAACGATTGATTATCCCCCTTTTCCAATCTGTTCCTGAGCTGAATTCAAATGTGTAAGAAAAGGATTAAGTAAACCTGAAACCATGAGCTCTATTTTCCCATTAGCCTTTATCACAAGTTAAAACCTGATGCACAAGAAGTGGCTTAGGCCAAGTTAAGTAGGAGGATCCCTGAAATCTAGCATTTGCACTTGCACCTGCAAAATAGGAGGCTCCATAAACCCACTAAGATATTGAGGGCCCGTTTGGTTGAAGTGGTGGAATGGAAACGGAATGAAATCGGTTAATGGGAAGGAATGGAAATGAAAATGATTAGATTACTTTCATGTGTAAAAAGACCTCTAAACAAACACAGTTTTGATTGATTTGGAATCATTCCGTTACCGAAAATAATTTCTAGCGATACCAAACGAGTCCTGAATGTATGTAACATAAACAATAACTTCATCACAGTTGTCAATAAACTAATGACACAACACAAGAACTTTCATTCACAATATCCTTTATGGTATAAGAGAAAATGATCCTATCCTAAATTGGTTCTAAATACCAATTTTTATTTTTTTTCTTCTCGACTTTCTGTTGTTACAAAAAAAAAAAAATCGATTGCCTCTACCTTCTTCCATGGCCGTCGAATCACTCCCTCCTACTTCCGCTTTCTACCTTCATCCGTCTGAGCATCCTGTCTCAAAATATGTCCTTTGACTTTCACCAATGTTAATTATCCCAAATGGAAACTGCTCTCATTCAAGCATTTTCTGCTAAACGCAAAGAGGGTTTTCTTGACAGAACTACCTCGAAGCCAGATGACGATGCTCCTGAAGTCCCCTACTGGAAGAGCGTCAATTCGATGCTTTGTGGATGGATTCGTAATTCCATTGAACCTCTACTTCGATCTTCTATTCCTTCTAAATCGACAGTGAAGGAACTTTGGGATCACATTTCTCAACATTTTTCTGTTGGAAACGGACCCAAACTTCTCCAGATTCGAGCATCCCTTGCTCGTTGTACTCAAGATGGCGACTCCATAGCCATCTATTATGGTCGTCTGCAGAAACTATGGGAGGATCTTGATGTTCAACTAACATATGATTCGTGTACTTGTACATGCACATGTAAACGATCTAATACTAGCAAAGAGTTGGAGAGATCTCATCAGTTTCTAATCGGACTGGATGATAACACCTATTCAACTTTCCGATCATCTATCATCACTCAAGAACCTCTTCCCACTCTTAAAAAAATTTATTCTCTTGCGGTTCAAGAAGAACATGTACGTGTTATATCTAACGATCGTATACCTAAAACTGATTCATTTGCTCTTGCTGCATATCGTGGAAATCGATCATCTCGCCCAACCAAATCGACAATCTGCTCTCACTGTGAGCATCTCGGACATGATATCTCCTCATGCTTTAAGGTCATTGGATATCCGGAATGGTGGAACAATGGCCGCGGGGTTGCAGATCAGACCACCGGAACACCGCCTCCACCATCTTTTCGATGTCCTTTTGCTGCTAGTGTCCCGCCAGCCACCGGAAAATCCGCAACAGTTCTTGTTGCTCGTGCTTCCCATGTTGTTGTGGCCAATGTGATTTCTCCGCCCACTAATCCTATAGATGGTACTGATCGAAATCTACTTGGTCCTACTATTTTCAATGATCAATGGTCGTCTATCTACAAAATGTTTCAATCTTGATAGTGGTGCGTCATTTCATATGAAGGGCATATTTTCACTCTTATCAAATGTTAAATATGTTCCTACTTGATAGTGGTGCGTCATTTCTATAAAAAAATTTTTTTATCTAATTTCACATTACATAATATCATGTTTGTTCCGAATCTTCTTTGCAATCTACTTTCGGTTCATTGTTTAACATCTGAAAAATCTTGTGCTATTACTTTCATTGACATATTACGTATTCTTCAGGACCACAACTTGAAGACATTGATTGGATGGGGTAATGCAAAAGATGGTGTCTATTGTGCTATAATAAGACAATAAATCTAGGTATACTGATACAATGGGCCAGGGGAAACATATTTTTGGCCCATGGATTAATGGGCCCGGGGCGACAGGGGGGTGCGGGGGTCTTCGCCCCCCGCGGAGGATTCTATCTATTTATAGAATTCTATCTTTTTATAGGACTCTATCTATTTATAGAGGATTCTATCTATTTATAGTTATAAATAGATAGGTTTAGGGTTGTATTCATTATCCACCAAAGTATATTGAAAACCCTAGCTGCAAGGTGTGTGCAGCAAAACCACAAAACGTTTTGTCTTCTCTTCTCTCTCTATTTCCTAAGTAACTCGTTGAAAGATCACAACAATTGGTATCAAGAGCAAGGTTGTCGATGAGTTCCGTTATAAAATTTGACGTTCCGCGATTCAACGGAACTGGCAACTTCGGTCTTTGGCAGGGACGGGTTAAGGATCTGCTAACGCAGCAGGGGATATTGAAGGCGTTGAAGGAGACAAAATCGGAGTTGTTGAAAGACGACGAATGGAAGGAGATGCAGGAGAAGGCAGCGTTGGTCATTCGGCTCTATTTGACAGACGAGGTAATATACCACGTTATTGATCTCAAATCTCGACAAGAGATTTGGACCCAATTGGAGAAACGGTATATGTCAAAATCTGTGTCTAGCAAATTGTATCTCAAACAAAGATTGTATGGGTTGAAAATGGTGGAAGGTTCTGACTTGGTGAAACACGTGAATATTTTCAATCAAATTATTGGGGATTTGGCTCGGGTGGATGTAAAACTTGGAGATGAAGATAAAGCTATGATCTTGCTATGTTCTCTACCCTCTTCATATGAGAATCTGGTGATGACGTTGACGTGTGGGAAAGACAAGATAAGTCTTGATACGGTGTCAACAACGTTGCTTTCACAAGCCGAACGACGACAACATACCAGTGAGAATTCTCAAACCGAAGGGTTGTATGTTAGAGGCAACCATGATAGAGAGAGGACGAAAGAGAAGCAAGAAGGAAGCAACAAGCAATCCAGGTCTAAGTCCAAGGGTAAAAAGCCAGTAACTTGTTACTTCTGCAAGGAGGAGGGTCATTTCAAACGTGATTGTCCTGTCAGGAAGAAGAAGTACGAAGATAAGAAGTCAGAGGAATCTTCAAGATCATCAAACGTGGTGCAGAAAGATGACTCAGATGGTGCAGATTCTGATATGCTCTCTGTGACGTCAGACAACTACTCAAATGTATGGATCATGGATACGGGATGTTCGTTTCACATGACTCTGAATAGAGATTGGTTTGAGACGTACAAGTCTAGAACTTTTGGCTCCGTCCGATTAGGAGACAACAAGGCTTGTGATATTGTTGGCATTAGGCAGATAAAGTTGAAGATGCACGATGGTGTGATTTGAACATTGACTGTCGTGCGTCACATTTCAGCTCTAAAGAAAAATCTGATTTCCTTGGGGACTTTGCATGTGAAAGGGTTCTGTTTCAAAACAGAAAAGGAATGTGTAAAGGTTAGCAAGGGGGCAATGACAGTTATGAAGGGCATATTATATCAGGTAATATCTACCGGTTGGTAGGGAGTACCGCTGCAGGTGGAGTTGCAGCCGTGGCTTCTGAAACAGATTACACAACTCTGTGGCATATGCGTCTGGGTCACATTGGCGAAAGGGGGATGATTGAGCTTCACAAGCGAGGTCTCCTGGATGGTGAGAAGAGTTGTAAGATCAACTTCTGCAAGTTTTGCGTGATGGGAAAACAATCCAAGGTGTCTTTTAAGACAGGTCAGCACAACACAGGTGGAATTCTTGATTATGTGCATTCTGATGTGTGGGGACCAACTCAGGCTTCGTCCCTAGGAGGATCTAGGTATTACGTCACTTTCATTGATGATTATTCAAGGAAGGTCTGGGTGTATTTTCTAAAGTATAAATCTGAAGTCTTCAACAAGTTCAAGCTATGGAAGGGGGAAGTGGAAAATCAGACAGGGAAGAAAGTGAAGTATCTGAGATCGTATAATGGGACAGAGTACACGGATTCTCAGTTTCAGAGTTTTTGTGGTGAGCATGGCATTCAGAGACATTATACAGTGCGGAAGACACCACAACAGAATGGTGTTTCTAAGAGGATTAATCGGTCCATTGCAGAAAAAGCGCGGTGTCTTAGATTGAATGCAGGGCTTCAAAAGCAATTATGGGCAGAGGCAGAGTACATGGCTTTAGCAGAGACAGCTAAGGAGGCTCTGTGGATTAGAGGAATCGTGGAGGAACTGAGTGTTGAGCAAGGTGGAGTTGAGGTACATTGTGATAGTCAGAGTGCTATATATCTGGCTAAGAATCAGGTATACCATGCTCAGACTAAACATATTGATGTGAGATTTCACAAGATTTGAGAGCTAGTAGCTTCTAGTGAGATCATCCTGGAGAAGGTGCACACTTCTCAGAATGCAACTGATATGATGATCAAACCGGTTACAACAGACAAATTCAAGCATTGCTTGGATTTGGTTCATGTCACTCGTTGTTAGATGAGTGAGAAAGCTCCATGTCAAGAGAAACAAGGAGGATCTGGTGACAAGATCCTGGAGTTGTATGTATGTTTTCATTTTTTGTATTAGATTATGTTGTCTAGGTGGAGATTGTTATAATAAGACAATAAATCTAGGTATACTGATACAATGGGTCAGGGGAAACATATTTTGAGCCCATGGTTTAATGGGCCCGGGATGACAGGGGGTGCGGGGGGCTTCGCCCCCCGCGGAGGATTCTATCTATTTATAAAATTCTATCTTTTTATAGGACTCTATCTATTTATAGAGGATTCTATCTATTTATAGTTATAAATAGATAGGTTTAAGGTTGTATTCATTATCCATCAAAGTATATTGAAAACCCTAGCTGCAAAGTTTGTGCAGCAAAAACACAAAACGTTTTGTCTTCTCTTCTCTCTCTATTTCCTAAGTAACTCGTTGAAAGATAATAACATATTGGTTGCGGTGGCTCAATCCTAAACCTCTTTACTCAGCTTTGTGTCATTCTGTTACATCCGATCCGGCGGGTTTATGGCACCAACATTTTACCATTTATTCCTACTATTTCTATTACAATCTCTAATAAGTGCCATTTTCAACCGTGTGATGTTTGTCAAAGGGCAAAACAAATACGGTCTTCATTTCCTAATAATCATAGAAAAACTTATGCTATCTTTGAACGCATTCATTGTGATATTTGGGGTCCCTATAGGACTCCCTCTAATTGTGGTGCTTCTTCTTTCTTAACTATTGTGGATGACTATTCTCGCACAACTTGGGTTTATCAAATACAATTTAAAACTGAAGTTAAATCTATTCTTAAACAATTTTGTGCAATGACCAAAACACAATTTGCAAGTTCTATAAAATGTATCCGTAGCGATAATGGTTCTGAATTTATTAGCTTAAAATCCTTTTTTCAAGACGAAGGTATTATTTTCGAAACCTCTTGTGTTGCTACGCCTCAACAAAACGGACGCGTTGAAAGAAAACATAGACATCTTTTAAATGTTGCCCGTTCTTTTTAATTTCAAGCTCATTTACCTACACAATTTTGGGGTGAAAGTGTTTTGACCGCATGTTTTTTAATTAATCGCACTTCAACAACTCTTCAATCAAATTTTGGTTCAAATATTTTACCTTCCTCTTCAATCAATCCGTATCCCACTGATCTCGGATCTAATCATCTACCTTCCTCTTCAAATAATGCTTCTGACGATGCATCTCTCGTTTCTTTCCGACGAAGCACTCGTCAAACTCGTCCTTCAACTCTTCTAAAAAACTACCATTGTGATACATCTCTTTGTACATTACATACTTCTCCAATGGTGTCTTCAACAGGTAACTCCTTTCATTTAAATAATTATGTATCTTATTCTAATTTTAATACTTCCCATCTCAAGTTTCTTAATGCAATACAGTTATCCAATGAACCCAATTCAATACGAGAGGCTCTTTCTGACTCTCGTTGGCGTCAAGCGATGATCGATGAACTTGATGCTCTTAACTGAAACAATACTTGGGAACCTACTGTTTTTCCACCCAACAAAGCTTCTATAGGCTACAAATGGGTGTTCCGTATCAAACATATATCCGACGGGTCCGTTGAGCGTTACAAAGATCGCCTTGTAGCTCTCGGAAATCGTCAAGTCAAAGGTATTGATTTCTTTGACACTTTTGCTCCTGTTGCTAAACTAGTGTATGTGAAGATTTTTCTTGTAGTTTCTACCATCAAACAGTGGGATCTTCATCAAATGGACGTTCATAATGCCTTTTTGCATGGTGATCTCCATGAAGAGGTGTTTATGACTCCTCCTCCGGGTTTTCCTCTTCATAATTCTAGTCATGTGTATTGTCTACAAAAATCTTTATATGGTCTTAGACAGGCTCCGCGAAATTGGTTTGCAAAACTTGCTACTACTTTACATTCCTATAGTTTTATTCAATCTCATGCTGACCATTCCATATTCTCTTATATCCGTTCATCTATCTTTGTACACATACACATTTACGTTAATGATCTTATCATTGCTGGAAATGATTCTGTTTTTATATCTCGTTTCAAATCTTACTTATATAATTGTTTTCATATGAAGGATCTTGGGCCTTTAAAATATTTTCTAGGTATCGAAATAACTAGAACTTCAGCCGGCCAATACTTGTCTCAAAGGAAATATTACATGGATTTGTTATCAGAATCAGGACACGCTACTACCAAACCATGTGACTTTCCTGTTGAGCAAAACAACCACCTTGCCACCAATAATAGCGCTCTTATGGTTCATCCAGATCGGTATTGGCGCATCGTAGGTAAGTTAATTTATCTCACAATTACTCGTCTTGACATAAGTTATGCGGTTCATTTGTTTTCTTAGTTTATCCACGCACCGACTGAAAATCATTGGACCTCCATTCCATGAGTTTTGCGATATATTAAATCATTCCTGGGACAAGGTATTCTTCTCCCAAAGTCTAGTAAACTTCAACTAAATGTTTTCTATGATGCAGACTATGCTACTTGCCCATTACTAGACGCTCCATCACGGGATTTTTCGTACTTCTTGGTCATTCTCCTGTCTCTTGGAAGACTAAGAAGAAATAGGTGGCTTTTCCTCATCCGCGGAATCAGAATACCGAGCCATGACATTTCGCTTCTCAAAACTCTTGGCATTATCCTCCCACGCCCCTCTAATCTTTGGTGTGACAATCAAGCCGCTCTTCACATCGCCTCCAATCATGTCTTTCATGAAAGGACCAAGCACGTAGAGGTTGATTGTCATATAATTCGCAGTCATATCCAAGCCGGCCGTATCATTACTCATCACATTCGTTCCGGCGATCAACTAGCAGATATTTTCACCAAACCACTTGGACTACGACAATTTCAATATCTACTTTTCAAGTTGGGTGTTCGTAATATTCACCCTCCAACTTGAGGGGGTGTTTTAGAAGAAATATTTTGTTATGTATATACTTTATGTATCCCATAAATTATGTCCATATCTTTTGTATTAGGATAATATATTCACTTTATTAGGATATCTGTTATTCTCCTCTTTCGTATAAATATCCTCTTTATTTTCAATAATAAACAAGAACTTTTACTCACAATATCCTTTAATATCAAAGTGCTTTGAATGTATGTCTACAAAGATTGACAAGTTCTCTAAACACCAAGCACTCCCATTATACTCTAAAAGCATATCCCTGAACAATTCAAGGCAAACCATAGCGATTTATCTTTCCTAAAACCTAGCTTTCTCCGAAAGAGGAAAAGAGGAGATTAATTTCCCTAAAAAATGTTTTTCTGCTTCATCTATTGAACCAAAAATTTCTAACTAATGTATGCTTCTTCCAAACTACTCTAATCGACTTGATCAGGCGAAATGATGAAAGCGAAATGCAGTTACCTGGTACAAGTGGTACTTGACTTTATGACCAAATACGGAGAAGAAAGAGTTTCAAACTCTACAAAATAATGTTTTATCCCATAAAACAAGAAAACTACTATAAGTGCTGGTTTGCGTTGTGGTAGGAAACCACAACGATCGAGCAAAAACTTAAAAGGAGATGCAAAAGGCGAACCTATATTCCATACTATTGTTTGCAGACCCTAGTAGAACTTCAAAATTAATATTCAAGGATCTTGATCTATAAACTAACGGTATTATTTGCGAAGCTAGGGAGAAGGATCCGCACTCCCAATCTTGATCTATAAACTAACGGAAATCTTTGCAGATTTCATAAATAAAGAATGAAGAAAGTTATCAAACTGAAACTTGTATTCAAGTAAGTGAGATTGGAGTCTTATATACACAAAATAGAATTAAATAATGCTTAACATAAGATTTCCTAGAGATTGTGTATACATAAATACAATAACAAAAGATTTCCTAAAGATTGGATTCAAATATGCACATATAAGACCACCTAACCGCTAACACTTCCCCGCAAGGCGATGGTGATGAAGTGGAGACACCGAGCTGGGATAACAACCGATGAATCTGAGGAGCCGAAAGTGCTTTTGTAAGAATACCAGCTAGTTGTGTTGAAGAACGAACATGAGCAATAGAAATCGAGGTTTTTAAGAGTTGATCACGAACATTATGAGAGTCGATTTCAATGTGTTTTTTAGGCTCGTGAAACACAGGGATACTGGCGTTATATAGAGCAGATTGATTGTCACAGTACAGTTGCATTGGAAGAGATTGACCGATACCAAGTGATATCAGAAGAGAACGAAGCCATAATAACTCACAGGTTGTCGTCGTCATGGCACGATACTTGGCTTCAACAAAGGACCGAGACATTGTCACTCGCTATTTCGTTTTTCATGATACACAAGAGAGTTACCCAAAAGAACAAAATAATTGGTGGTCGACCTTCTAGTATTAGGACAAGCAGCATAATTGCTATCGCAAAAGCCACGCAACCGAAGATCACTCGGGTTGGACAACAAAAAAACCTGAGTTGTACAACTTTTAAGATAGCGGACCACTTTGAATGCAACTTCCTGGTGATCTAGTCGAGGAATGCACATGAACTGAGCAAGGAAGTGGACACTAAAGCACAAATCAAGACGTGTTATGGTTAAATAAATTAACCGACCAATCAAACGACTATATGATTCTGCAAACCGTAAAGAGACTCACGAAGACGGCATACGTTGTTTGGGATAGATTGAAGGCCTCTTTAATGAGATCTCCGTGTAGGAAGGTGTTACGTATGTCCATCTGATGAAGTGGTCATTCCTGACCGTAACAAGTTTAACGACTGATGCATAAGTTTCTGCAAAATCAATACCTAGAAGTTGTGTGTTACCGAGAGTCACTAGACAAGTCGGTCATGTATCATTCTTCATATCCTAATTTATGTTGATGATCTGGTCATTACTGGCAACAACCCTACGACCATTCGCATATTTAATTTAAAGATTATCTTCATACATGTTTCCATATGAAGGATCTTGGACCTCTTCGGTTCTTCTTAGGCATCGAAATTATTCGTACCCGTCTGGTCTCTGGCATAATCAGCGAAAGTACACACTTGACATTCTAGCTGAAGTTGGCCTTTTAGGGTGTAAACCTGCATCTTTTCCAATGACCGTTGATCACGGATTACAGTTGGATTCTACGGCCTTATTGAATAACCCTGAGAAATATCGTTGTTTGGTTGGTCGTCTCATCTACTTGTCTATTACTCGACCTGAGTTGGCCTATTGTGTTCATATACTATCACAATTCATGGATGCACCTCATCTTTGTCATTGGACCTCTGCTATAAAAGTCCTTCGCTACCTCAAGGTTGCACCTGCTCAAGGTATTTTTCTCTCTCGATTCGGTGATCTCTCCATACGCGCCTTTTGTGATTCCGACTATGCAGCATGCCCTATCACTAGACGATCCACCATTGGTTATTTCATTCTTCTTGGCACTTCCCTAATTTCTTGGAAAATCAAGAAACAACCTACAGTTTCTCGCTCCTCTACTGAAGCTGAATACAGAGTTATGGCAGCTACCACTTGTGAGCTTCTTTGTCTTCGCTCTCTCCTTATGTCATTTGGATTCTCGCATAAAGCTCCAATGCGTCTCTTTTGCGATAATGAATCCTTCATTCATATTGCCAATAATCCAGTCTTCCATGAGCGGACCAAGCACATTGAGATTGATTGGCATACTGTTAGGGAACAAATTCAACGAGGCATCATTCAGACACGACGTTCCTAGCACCCTTCAGCTAGATGAAATCATGACTAAAGCTCTTGGTCCTAGATTCAACTTCTTGATTGGCAAGCTTGGAGTTGTTTCTTCCCCGCCTCCACCTTGAGAGGGAGTGTTAGATTATAGGCTCAGTCCATTGGACCTCTTATCGGGCTTATCCCGCTATTGTTAGCTTATCTCTTTTCGCAATTATATTTGTCTATATAAACATTGTCTAATCAATAATAAAGTCAAGTCTTCAGTTCACAAATCTCTTCAACTAGCCTTTTCTTCTTTTACAATTGAATTTGTGATCTCATACTTTTTTTACACGGATGAGTCATCAAAGTAGCTTTGAAATGAGTATGTAAATATAAATCGAATGAACTTATTAAATATATAAACTCAATTGCTCGTACTTACAAAGATTATATTGAAAAACTAAATAATTCGATTTAAAACTGAATTTGTAATTAAATCATAAGTCATGTTTACTATTAAAGAAAAATAGATTGATATTGATAACGGGTATGAAAATTGGTAATAAAAGAACTATACGTAATGAGAATGAGAAATTATATGAAATTTTTTTTGTATCCCCGAGCCTTGAATAGAAGGAAAGTTATTTATCAAAATTTAGATATTTTTTTAGTTAGAATTGATTGGTTATATCTTACCTAGCCAACCCCAACTAACTTAAAAAAAATGACATGATTTTACATTAGACTTGGTAGTTATCCTCCACTATTTGTAAAAACATAATTTTTTAATTTAATTTTTTGTATCAATTATTTTTTGTTTCTTCTAAATTATAGGTATTTCACCCTAGAGGATATTAAAATATTATTATTTTTATTTATAATTTAATTTAACCTATGATTAAATGTTCTATAGATTAATATTCAAAGTAGATAAGTACATGAAAATAAAAAATATATATGATATTATCTTTGCAGACAACCTAGATTCATTTCTAGGGTGTTGACTTCTAATTTGAACTATTAGATGGGAGGGACAACTATGAATTGCAAGATTTATTTAGACAACCTTGTTAGATTCATTTCTAAGGTGTTGACTTCTAAGGGATAGACAACTAAGAATTGCAAGTGAAACATAAAATTTGTGAAATTTGTTTTTGATGTGTATGACTTCATGACTAGAATGGATTCTCATTAGGGAACGTTTCACCATAAAAAATGCTAATTAGACATCTTAATTTACGTTGTAACTGAAAGTTATATACGCATATTTCTATCTCTTTGATTAGAAGTCTAGGAACGTTCTGGAGTAACTTTCACGCGAGAACTCAATACTAACTCACATTAGATAGATCTAAGAGCACAAATCTTGATCCGAGTTAGAATTATCTTCCATATAATGTTATAGTTTCTTCTTGACGTGGATGATATGAAAAATTCTCCATAAATGAATTTATTTTTAAATAGACTTCTTTAGTGCATGTAACCTTTTTTATATGAAGCTTATTAGTTTATGAATTAAGAATGAAGAATCAAGTGTTTAATAACATGTGACAACTTATTAATATTATTTCTCTGACATACAAAGATATGTCAATCATACGCAAACGGTCACATGTGAATATGATGCGGACGTAGATATATTTTTTGAATTTTGGGTAATCATGAATTAATTAAAGTCATACTATAAGTTTTTGTCACTGTATACATATAAAAAAAAAAAGGAATCAATATCAACCCATTATGTACTGGCAGCTAAACTAATATGTTTGACAGTAGAAGACAAGGAGTGGGAAAAACATAGCAAGATTCTGCAATTACTCGTCCACAAAGATACGAAACAGAAATGGAGAGAGAGGCTCACCCAAAGCTAAGATTGAAGACGACAAACTCATCAAAATTCAATCATGGCTTCTCACGAGCTGAGATGGAATCATTGGCTAGTATCTGTGACACTCTTTTACCTTCTTTTTCGA
Organism: Fagopyrum tataricum; assembly: GCA_002319775.1. NCBI lineage: Eukaryota > Viridiplantae > Streptophyta > Magnoliopsida > Caryophyllales > Polygonaceae > Fagopyrum > Fagopyrum tataricum. The sequence continues at coordinate 19,205,174 of CM008285.1, forward strand.
CTCAATCTCATCCTTCCAACGCTAAAGCCTTCTTCTCGGCCTCCGGGTCGCAATACCCGGTTCCTGACGAGGTAACCGGTTTTAGTTTCCGATCCGTGTTGATTCGATTTTGGCGTTGAAAGTGTAATGTGGTGTGCAGGTCGCAAATGCAGTGAAGAACAGAGCATTTCCAGAAGCGAAGATGCTCGTCAGGACAATCTTATGGCTTCTTTCCACAAGAATTGGAACCTTTTTGCTCTGTGGGTCACTTTGTTTCTGCAAACAAATGCCATTTGTAACGAAATTCTCTCATTTGCCGATTGATAGAAGAGAGAAAATCGTTCAAGGATGGTCGAAAAGTAAATACTTGTTCTTCCTCAGACTTTTCTTCTTCTTTGTCAAATCTGTCTGCCTTTTTCTCTTTGTATCCCAGGTATCTTCCTCAGGCTTTTCGTTTTATGTAATTTACCCTACTTTTTAACTAGGTTCATTTGTACTGGATTGCGTTCGAAACCATATAATTCCAGTACAAATGAACTGTAATTTCGATTGGTACTCCCTTCCAAGTTCCAAGCCTTTGCATGGTGATCTATCATTGAACCCTAACATTTTGTTATGCTATGCAGTTTGATGAAGAATCCAAAACTAATCCATCATGGGAAGCCATGGACTACAAACCAGACGAACCCATCAATCTTCCCAATACCTCAAACTCACGACCACTCGATCAAGGAATCATCGAAACTCTCTATGAATCTCCAACCACATTTATCAACTCCTTAACTCAGAAAGGCCTCAAAGTCACCCAAGATCAAGAAAACAACCTCTACAAGATCCAATGTGATGCCGTCATCATCGGATCAGGCTGTGGTGGGGGCGTAGTGGCAGCGATCTTAGCTAGCTCAGGCCAGAAGGTAATAGTCTTAGAAAAAGGAAACTACTACACTACAAACGACTACTCTCTGTTAGAGAGACCTTCCATGGATGAATTTCTTGAGAAAGGAGGAATGAGTACTACAACTGATGGTAGTCTTATGATTATGTCTGCGAAAACCGTTGGTGGTGGGTCGGCTGTGAATTGGTCGGCCTCTATAAGAACACCAAAGGAGGTTTTGAAGGAATGGGCCGAGGATCATGGGTTATCACAGTTCGGAAGCGAGAAGTACGAGTTTGCTATGGATGATGTTTGTAGAAGGATTGGTGTGGCTGATGAATGTGTTAAAGAAGGGTTTCAAAATCAAGTTTTAAGAAAAGGGTGTGAGAATTTAGGGCTGAAAGTCGAGAAAGTTCCGAGGAATTCATCAAAGGATCATTACTGTGGATCATGTCAATATGGTTGCAGGACAGGTGATAAGAAAGGAACTGATGTTACTTGGCTTGTTGATGCAGTAGAGAATGGCTGTGTGATCATAACAGGTTGCGAAGCCAATAAGGTTCTGTTAGTAAACAACAAGAACTCAACGAAGAGCAACAAGAAGAAGTGTGTAGGAGTTGTAGCGAAATCCTTGAATCAAAATTTTACAAAGATGATTCAAATTGAAGCTAAGGTTACAATTTCAGCTTGCGGAGCTCTTTTGACGCCGCCATTATTGATCTCGAGTGGGCTAAGGAACAAGCATATTGGTAGAAACTTACACTTGCACCCTTCAGTGATGGTGTGGGGTTATTTTCCGGATGAACCCGAGTGCCCGTTTGAAGGGAAGATGTATCAAGGCGGTCTTATAACTTCTGTTCATAAACTGAAACAATCTGAAGAAGATGATTGGTCGTCTAAGGAAGGCACAGTTGCCCTTATTGAGACTCCTGCTATGGGACCATCCGCATTCGCGGTGGTTTGTCCATGGGAATCTGGGCTGCAGGTTAAAGAAAGGCTTAGCAAGTACTCAAGAACCTCCATTCTCTTCTGTATGGTAAGAGACCAGGGCTCCGGTGAAGTCAGAAAAGAAGGTAATCAACATTTTTGATATTTACTTGTTGTAATGCTATTTATAGAATGAAATTTAGTTTATAATGTTTTTATCAGGTAGAGTGAGCTACAAAATGAGTCATGAGGACAAACAGAATATGAAGGTTGGGCTGAGGAGGGCGATTCGGATCCTGGTGGCAGCAGGGGCGGTGGAGGTGGGGACTTACACGAGTGACGGAAAAAGAATGAAGTGTAAAGGGATCAAAGAAGGCGATTTGGACGAGTTTTTGGAGTCGGTAGAGGCACCGGATGGGCCGTCGTATGCTCCAGTATGGGGAGTGTATTGCACGGCGCATCAAATGGGGAGTTGTAGGATGGGTACGACCGAAAGGGAAGGGGCGGTAGACGAGAACGGAGAGAGCTGGGAGGCAGAGGGGTTGTTTGTGTGTGACGGAAGCGTTATGCCAAGCGCGGTTGGCGTGAACCCAATGGTCACCATTCAGGCTACGGCTTATTGTATTGCTAAGAAGTTGGCTGAGGATATGAAGAAGAAGGAAGAGTGATGTTATGAGGAGTCTATTTGGCTTCATATTATAAGCTTATATAAGAAGGTAGTTCAGAAGTTGGTTAGGTTTTACTGAAAACGCTATGCCAAAGAGACAGGTTAATTGTTGTATATCATCGATTTGCAGTTTTTACTTGACACAGAGAGATGTGAAGGGAAACAAGAAGTGTGGAAAGTTGAAATATAACCTTCTTTGTACCAATATAATTGTTTTTTAGTTAGAATCTACCTTGAAATGAAATGAAGAATGTTGAAAGTGTAGGAAAAAGTCCTGACTGGGTCTGATAATTACAAAAAAAAATGTTAAAAGGTGTATGAGAAATAATAAGAAAAAAACAGTCTGGACGGGAACGGTCTAGACACCTTTAGGCTCCAACCAATGAACCTGTGGATAACCCTTAGGCTGCCAAACCTATTATTAGACACAATAATGGCTTCATGTTTAACCTCAACAGCAACCAAATCCAGCATTTGAGATACACTGAACAACTTGAATGTTACAAAAATGTAACCAAAATCCGTAACATAAAAAATGTGAAAAGTGACAAAATTCAACAGAACATCCGACAGAAAAGAAGCGTGAATTCCATCTCCGATTCTCCGTGTTGGTAAGCCATGTTATTATGCTCAGCTTCACACTAAGCAAAGTTCCAGGCTGACATCAATGGTCTTGGCCTTTCTCAGCAAGAATCTCTCTAATGAACTTGATGAACGAGCAAAGTCCACCTAAGAAATTATGATCAATGATCCCATTCCCGTCATAAACATGAGCGAAATCAATGAGTTTGATCATGGACCGTGCATTTCCCTTCTTCACGGCCGACTCCTTATCATAAACCAGAAGAATTGAGCAGGAATTGAAATGGTACATGGTTTGATTCTCAAACCATGACTTCAACTCCAACAACTGTGACAAAATCCCAGACGATCCACCATAGACAATGGATGCAAGTCCATAATCAGCTTCACTGTTAGGGTTAGCAGGCAAATTTTCTGAAACAAATTTCCTCAAAGCCAACCTGACATCAGAGACAGTGAAACATTTTACATGCTTCCTATCTGGCTTGTAATAACCCGATTCATTGCCATTATAGAACTGCAACCCTGAGATCCTGAATCCCAAAGAAAGGCTTGTGCTGTTTCTATCCTTTTGAAGACACTTTTTAATGTAATCATCTGATGCTTCTGGATACCAAGTTCTTGATCCTATCTTAACCAT